>VYZT01017208.1:0-176375 GCA_013400735.1 Pomatostomus ruficeps
CGCGGGACACAAACCCGCTGGGACCCAGGGGCCCGTCCCGCTGCGGGCCGTGGTGCTCGGTGACGGCAGCCCCTGTGCGGGGCGCAGGCGAGGGCTCGCTTGGCCCCGGGCAGCGGGAACGGAGCAGGCACGGGAATTTGGGCAAGGTTCGCGCTGGTGCCGTGAGGGTGAGGGATGCGCCTTGACATCCACGGTACTCGCCCCTGGCTGGGATGCTTGGTGCTTCTCAGGGGGCAAGCTGCTTTTCTGGTGGTTCCTCTGGAGGAATTACCAAATCCTTACAGTTGGTAAGAGGTTTCACCTTGCCTGCCCTATATTCTTTTGAGATGTCCCGAGCGCCTGTCCGGTGTGTGGCCTCGCGGCTCGTACCGCCGTGAGAACGCTGAGAGCACCGGGGCAGGCTGGGGTGCTTGTAGGGGACGGCAGGAAGCCAGCGAGTACCAGTGCTTGAGCTTCCACCCAGCACCAGCGCGGCTGGGATGGGCAAACCCGGCAGAACAGCTCAGGAGAGCCGCGAGTAGCAGCCCTTTCGGCCACTAAAGTCTTGTCACTTTGTGCTTGGGAGTTCAGTCCCCTGGGGGGAGGATGTTCGTCAGGGGCTGGGCAGGTATGGGAGGTGATGCAAGTGAGACCCACACCTAGACACATCCCTGCAAAACAGCGAGTGCTGCTCCATTTCTGCCCCGGTGAACTCCTGGCCAGAATAACACACCTTTCTTCAGCAATTCACCTTTGTTTTCACTGACCTTGGCAGGTTTAATCAGGGTTATATTCTCACGCAGATAAAACCATCCTCAAACGATTGTTACAATATATTGGGCACAAACAGGTTTTTATTTGTTTATTCATTTTCTTTATATCAGGCAGGTAGGGCTGCTCCTTTCCCACAATATATAATCCAGTGGCAAAGAGAACTTCCCATCTCCATTTGTGCCCAAATCCCTCTGCTCTTACCCCAGCAGCTGGGGCCCAGGCAGTGTTGGCAGCCTCCATGTCCCCACTGCATGGAGCATCACTCACAGCTCTGACAGTTGCAGAGCCCCATCCTTCCCACCAGCCACAGCCTGCCTCCAAGCATCCCTCCAAGCCATGGTGTTAAAACCACTAGGAAGAAGGTGGTGAGGCTGAATAACCAGGCAAGGGCCTGCTTTGGTCCTCTCAGCAGAGGGATGATTGTCCATCCGTGCAGCGTGCTGGGAGGCAGGGGTTGTGCAGAGTGACCCAAGTCACTACGCAATGCATTGAGCTCCTGCAGGACCCCACCTAACCTTCAGCTGCAGAGGAGCTCATTGTCCGGCGGGCAGGAGAAGGGGCCCAGCATGAACAAAGGGAGGATTCACCCTCTAGCCCCATGGCTCCCGCGCCCAGCCCTTGGTGTCGCTCCATCCGGTGCTGCTGGCTGGTAGGACCATCAGCGTCCTGTCTAAGTTTCTAATGTTGGTGGCATTTGGAATGGGATAGCAACAGAGGCTGTGGCAGTGCAGAAGAGTACATATTCCCAGCAGTGGGGGTATGCATACTCATCATTGCTCTGACATCAGTTGTATAGGAGCCTTCCCCCTCACCCCTGGAAAACTCTTTATACTTCAAAATAATAAATTAAAAAAAAATACTGAGCCTGTTTATAGCAGAAATTGAAATTCCACATATTATCAAAAGTTGGATTTTGTCCTGCAGGCACTGAATAAGTTTCTTCATATGAATATTTTGTAACTTTCTCTGGCCAAAAGAAATGTGCAAAATGTTGTAATGTTTCTGTGCTTTCCTTTGGACATTCCAGGCTTTTGCTTAAGCTTCTCATAAAAGGTTATTTTCAGTGAAGAGGGGGGGGGGGGAAAAAAGCAGTCGACAGTATACCGAGTCAATAAAGTAATGCAAAACCATAAAACACAGCAATGATAACAACAGAAGATCAGTAGATTGCAAAGGAAATAAGATGGGGATCAAACAGAGTGGTAGCTGGAAATGACTGCGTAGAAGCCAAAATAAGACTGATCCTAATAAACAGCCAAAGCTGAACCAAAAAGGACTTGAAGCGTTAATTTATTAAATAACTTTATTTTCATGCCTTACAATTAAAAATAGTTGTGGTCAGGCATGTTGGGAGACAGGAAGCAATTGGAGTCTTCAAGCCCAGCTTTGTGCTTGGAAGGGAGCGCAGCCTGACGCACGCTGCGACGGGGCTGTGCCTGCACGGCGGGGCAGCCGGCAGGGCTGGGGGGCTCCAGTTCCCCTACGGATTCCCTACTCGGAGCTTTTCCCTCCCAGGCTTTTAAGACATGGAGGAGTTTCACAGGGAGCGCCCAGGCTGGGAGATGGAGCCACAGCAGGGCTGTGAGGGTGATGCCAGTCCCTGCTCCTGCTCAGCACATGGGATAGGATGTAAAGCCCTGTGATATTGCCATGAGGCCCCATGTTCACGTCAGCAGGTTTTGGGATCAGTCTCTCACTTTAGGTGCCCTTTAGATCAGATGTTCCAATCACCATCTCAAAGCATTAATAATACCAGGAGTCAGAGCATTTATCTTCCCTTCAAAAGATCCACCAGCCCCAATAAGGGACCAAAGTGAGCAGAAAGCCCTACGTGAGATCAGCTTTCAAACCCCAGTCTTCAATTCATATGTGCATTTGCAATTATTTTTATTTGCCTTGTGTTTCTTTTTGTTGGCCTGGCATTGTGTTTTTAATTCCCCCATAGCACTGCTAGCAGCTCTCCTGGAACGAGCACCCCACTGCCCCAGGGCTCCCAGACCAGGATGCTTAAGGAAAATAATCATCACTGAGTATCAAGATATTCACAGATATAGTGGCTGGTGGCACGGATCAGCTGCACATGCAGAAAGCAGGAGCATGCCCAGAGGGTTGCAGAGTGTTTTGAGACCCATAACAAGGGGTGCAGCCATGGGATGGGAAGAACCAGCAGCTGAGCAGCCCCCAAAATTGTTGCTTTATTCTCACAGTAACTGAGCTGCAGCGGCTGCTAACTGCTGCCTGCAAAGCTGGTTTCACCCTGGCACAGGCTGATGGGTCAGCTAAAACAGAGCCCACACCATTTCTGCCTGATCGGCTGCTAACCAAGATACGCTTTTCAGATGCTGTTAATTGAGTCTGATGAATTTTGGTCCAGCGGGACCTATTATGGGCAAAAATACAAGTGACATCAGAGCCATAACTCATAAAAATCAAGTCCCTGAATTACATCTGAGAGCAATATGAAAATGCAAGTGGGATTTCAAATGGTATCAAATAACTTTCTGTCATACCTTATTAATACCACAGAGCTAATAGAAACAGCTATATTATCATCCTAATGTCATTATACATATATAATACACGTGCACGCATACACACAAACACTCTGTGTAATTATAACAACATTATTTTGTTCACACGGCCTGAAAAATGTGATTAGATGGTGGCTCTGAAATGACAATATTCAATCAGGTATGGCTTGTATATTGGCTCAGAGCACAGGCTTGTACTTTTGTAAAATTGTGTCTTGTTACATGTGGTGGTAGCATGGACGGCTGTGGGAGAGAGAGGGAGCTGAGGCCACAGAGATCATTTCATCTCACGTCACAAGGGCTGAATTGTCATTCCAAAGCTGGAACGCTGTTCCTGTCCAGCAAGCAATCCCTGGCAATCCTTTCCTGTGTGGATCAGTTCAGAAAACATGCTAATTTATCTGCTAAAAATAGCTGCCTTCTCACCAAATCCTGAATAAAATGCCTCCACTGGAAATGTTCCTAAATGTGACCAAACTATTTCTTTTATAATCATAAAGCTTGGAAGGTGACGTCGCCTGGTAGGACTTTAGATGGGCTTCACTTTCCGAACGACGCGCAGGAAACGCACACCAGCCATTTCACATCCAGCTCCTGTCAAATAATTTACCTCTACTGTTTTTAGTGAAAATATACATAAATGTGTGTGTATATATATATCCCTGCCTAATGGGGATAGCTGGGGCTGGAAATATCACCGTAAGAATGCCAGGCCATATTTACCCAAGTCAGTGGTCAAAGCAAGTTGCTATTCTCAGTGTGCCGGATTTAAATCGGTTTAAGTAAACAAGCTGACCTCTTTCCAATTAGCAGGTCTGAGCTGTAGTGGCTTTTTTTTTCTGAGAAAATTCCTTTTTTTTAAAGCAATTTGGTGGGCCTCAGAGGACAGTAAGCAGTTGTCTCAGAGGGAGCAGTGAGTGCTGCTGGGGAGCAAGCCAGGGCAAGATGGGCTTCCCAGGCAGGGGATGCACCAGCCAAACTCAAATTTTGCCTTGTTCTGTCCTGCCCTCATATGAAAGCAGGGGACATCACCTCCTTATCGACTTTGACTGCCTTTCTAATGCCTAAGTGCTTATGACAACTCTCGCTCACCTGATTTGGGATTGAGTTTTTCTGTTTTCCCCAGTCTGGTTTGTGCAAGGACATGTTATTGAGATCTTTCTTGCCAGCACTAGGATGAGATGCAGTCACACACAGAAAGGGTTCCTGAAGTCCCCTGACTTCCTGCAGGGCTGGTGTGTCCACCACCACAACTTGTTCTTCCCTTTGCATGCAGATTTTTTCCTGGTAAGCGCTAGCAGTCTCTTCTGCAGTTATTCCCATGTCTTCATCCTTTACCTGAGCTACAAATGTCACAAAGCTGATGAGTCAATCATCTGGCGCAGTTTAGTAACATTTAACCTTTGGCTAAGCTATGTTTGAGCCATTCCTACCTAAGCAAGGCAGCTCAGCAGACAAGCTGCTGGGGACTGCCCTGCACTTCACCCCCTTGGTTTTCACTGAAAACAGATTTTGGCATCTGGTGCCCAGTGGCAGTGGAGGGGGAAACAAATCAGAATAGTTCCTGGTGCCTCAGCTCTACGGCCTGAAGGCTGCTTCTTGTCTCGCACAACAGGTGGCCCAGTAAGCAAGTGCTCCTGTGTCCCAGGTCACTGTGGTCCCTGGCACTGGCATCGAGGGATGGACATTTCTGCACCTCCTGCTGAGGCACCACCATCAATAACGACAGGTTATAAACACAAAACATGTATGGCAAACACTGGAGAGGATGCAGAAATCATTCCTCCTCCTCTCCATCCAGGTACACACATCAAACTAAAACACTAGAAGGGAAGTGGAATTAACCTGCAAGTCCAGCTTTGCGAAACACATGGGGTTATCCAGCTGCTGTTTGCAGGGAGCAGGGGTAGTTGCCATGCCAGAGAGTCCTCTCCTCCTTTGCAGCTCCTCCTTTTCTTATCCAAGTGAGTGTTGGACACATTTCTGAAGTACAAGAATCTCTGAAGTCTAACCACCATGGATTCAGGTCCCTGGGGATGATAGTGTTGGTGGGGTTTTTTTAAATCCTCTTGAGAAACAGATGCTTGGGCTCATCTTCATTATACCTAGCCTGATTTATTTTAATTGCTCTGGGTATCCGGAATACTACGATTGCATAATCTCATGCACATGCCTTTAAAAGGAAGGCTTGGCTGCAAAGCCAGGAAGGCAATGTTAAATACGGAAAAAGTACTATGCAAAGACTCATTTATTTTGGAAATCACTGGAAAGAGCTCTACTGAAAATTCACAGCAAAACATATGCCACATTTGAATAATGACTTTGAGAGGTGCTTTACCTAGCTTAGCAATAAAAAGGGATCTAAAAATTGTAGTCCTGCAAAAAGATCTCACTCCCAAGCCCTGAATTTTGGTGAAACCAGAGGACAGTGTGGTCCTTGGTGACAGCCACAGGGAGGCCAGAGCTGTCTGCCAGGCACTGCACCTGGCGGCAGCGCTTCCACACCTACCAAAACTACCAGAAAACAGCAACCCAAGGGAAAACCCATTCTGAGCAGAGTCAGTGGCAACCGCAGGCTCATGACAGCAAGAAAGAAGGAGCCCTGATGAGATCTGCCCTTCCCAGGTTTAGGAATCCGGAGCTTCATCTCAATAAAACAAAGCAGGAATAACAGGACTGCAGAGAAATACCTGAACATCATCTGCTGTCTTATCTGATGCAATGCACAAGATGCCAAATATTGTCTGCTTGGGAAAAAAAGTCTGGAGAAACCTTATTCCAGTTAGGAAAAAGTGGTATTTAAGGTACTTTACAACTGGACCTAGAATAAGTCTTTATTCTGAAGTCATGTCAATATCTTGTCTGTTATTAAGATGCTGCTTTTCTGGAGAGAGATCCATACTGTACCAAGAACTTCCTCTTTATCTGTAACTTTTAGATTTATCTCATTGAACAAATTAACATCTGCCATAAATACCGTTCCTGAAGAAGGTAATAGGGGTACTCTGGAAAGAATGGGACAAAGAACTAAAAAAATAACTCCAAACCCTGCCCTTACCAGTGGCTTATTGATATGCTTTCCTGTCTTCTAGGGAAAGGAAAAGCCAGGAGTTTTACAGGCTACTTACACTGTATTAATTATTTAAAAATACGAAACTGAGGTTTTATTTTGCAAGAAACACAGTGAATTTGTCCTCAGCAGCCTCAGCATCCACAGAGAAATGTACATGTGTGCTCTGTGCCCTGGGAACACCCCACATAGCCTTCACAGGGGAGGGAGGAGACCATAACTGTATCTGCTGATTTTGAAGGAGAAATGTAAGCAGTTTTCACTTGGCATTATTGGGGACATAACCAGATTTGTGTAGATTTGGTGGTGCCCATTTGCCACGCCAGACCCCAGAAGTGCAGTCAGTGCTACCATACCTGGCTGGCAAGTGCTCTGAGGGGCTGTGAGCAGTCAGCAGCCCCCCAGTTTACAGAATACACCTTTAAATGCCCACAAATTTACTTTGGGCTCACAGATGTTAATGAGATTCACATTTGGGAGAAGGAGCCCACAGAGACTATCAGGAATATTAATGTTAACACAGGAGTTTATTAGTGCCTGCATGTTGAGAAGCGGGTAAGGAAACCCTCTGGGGTTTGTTGCGCTATCAGCAATTATCATGTGAAATTTCTGTTCCTGGTTTTTGTGCTGATAAGGCTTGGAAAAAAAGGCTTCAAGACTGGTCTTTGGGCACTGTTGCAGTTTTTAAGCCATGTGGATGTTTCCCCCATTGCCTTCTGCAAACCTCCATTTCTCAAACAAGAGCCAAGGGCTTTCCCTGTCCATCCCTCTCTGGAGATTTGCCATTTTTAGCTCAACAAACCCATGTGCCTTATGCTTGTGAAATTCCTACGTGCATCTGCCATCTCAGAGAATTAAAGTAACCCTTCAGGAGTGGGTCTGCACATCTGTCCTGTTCATGTCAAGCCCTACAAGCCTTCGCTTCACTCCCTTCTTGTGCTCCTGTCTCTGCTGATGGGGAGGTGTCCCCAGCATTGGACTCACAGTGGGAGAACGGTGCTGTTGCTTATTCAGATGCCAAGAAGTCATCAGCAATTGGTTTCATGAGGAACAAACCATCGAGATGTGAGTGCAGGCTCTGGAAACCTGTCCTTGGCATGCCAGAAAACCTGTCTCTTCTCCTCTTTCTCTTTTAATGGGGTAAGGGCTATAAAACCTTGTGCCTTTTATCTAAGTTGGGATCTGGTGCTGTGATCGGCCTTTCGCAATGGTTTACCTTCTTATAAAGCTTTTTATACATTAAAGAATGGGAAAAAATGAAAAGGAAAGGAAGAAGCCCATGCTCTGGCTGGCTGAGTGCAATGGAACCCCTCAGCACAATCCAGGGATGCTGCCCGAGCAGACAGCGGTGCCACAGAATTCAGGGGGTTGGTGGCAGGAGCACTTGGGAAGGGGGTATGGCTGGGAGGGGATCCCTTTCTCCTGGAAGCTTCATTAAGGCTCCTCTTCCAGGAGGTGAGGATAAAGACGAACCAGACTTTGCTGATTTTGTCATGAAGCTGCCCACATCAGGTTCCCAAGGAGCCGCAGCATGGGTGGGAAATTTCAGCCATATTTACATTTGGAAACAAAATACAGAACAGGCGCTTCCTCCGAGAGCTGCCCACACCGGGATGAGGCCCTATGGGCTCCAGCTGCAGGCTGGGCAGGCGTGCCCTGCTGCCACCTTGCTGGAGACAGAGCCAAAAGCTCCAGCTCATTTTTCCCAGGTGGCACAAGCCAGGCACTGCTGGCCCCTTGCCAGGAGGGTCACCAAACCCCACCAAAACACCCTCGGCCCAACAGTGCGTTCGCTGATGGACGTGGTACCCCACTGGCATCCCCCAGCACAGACGTACCAAGAAACCTTCCCAACTACAGACAATTCCTTAAATGGGTCTTGGTTAAACTCCAGCTGCTCAGTGGGCTTTGGGAAGTGCAGCATTGCTGCTGGAGGAGCTCTTGGATGTTACATTTAATTAAAGATTCTGCTGAAAGTTCTGCTTAAAATCACAATGCTTGCTGCTTAGAAAAGCGTAGGTGATTCCCCCAGAGGCCTGGCCAGCATTCCTGTTCCTATTGTACAACATTATTGATTAATCAAAACTAATGCTCACAGCTGTTGCCTGATGGATAATGTCTTTCGTGTTTGCCTGCATATAATTATTTACTACTTTATTGATGTTATTTATTTCTTCATTAAGTATTGTTGGCTGTTTAATTACGTGAAACACAACTGCAAGTGTTGCTGCTAAAAGCCATGGGAAAGGCTGCCCAGAGCTGAAATCTTTCAACCATAAACTCCAAAAATAAATCTAAATATAAAAATATTGTAGCCAGCCTTTTGAGTGAAGGCCATCAAACCGCAAACATGTTACGTGTCATCTGGAGGCTGATGCCGAAGCACTACGTTCGGACAGATTTGCAATGCTGATTTAATTGCGCATAGCAAAGGACTTTGCAGACCTGTAAATACATTTTATTAGCTCTCCACACATATGAGAGGTCCTTATTTTATTCTTGGTAGCTGAATGTTTGAAATAAATCAAAGTGAAACTCTGATTTCCCAAAACTTACAGTCAGGGGCGCCTAACGAAGCTCCTTTCAACAACCATTTCTGGCTGAGATCCAAGGATTTCCAGGCTGGCTGCTGGCCCCATTCAGTGCCCCAGTGACAAACTGGGAGTCTCTCCAGGCTCTCCCCTCTGCCCCCCAGCTCTCTGCAAGAGACAAGGACTTAAGGGCCCCTGCGCCCTCTCTGCCTCAGCACCCTGCTGCCCTCACCCTCCTCAGAAACACCAGGCAGAGCTACTGAAGCAGGTCTGTGCCTGCCCTCACTGAATTAGGGAGCTGACATCTAATCCTTGGATCAACATGGGATGAGAAGGGATATGCTGAGGTTTACTTAGCTTGTGATGTAAGACAAATTTTAACAGAACCACTTTTCTTTGCAACACCAAGCCATGGGGGTTTGGGGACAAAATCAACATCTTAAATTGTATCTGGAAACCAACAGGCACTAAGGAGAAACTAGGTTTAAGACATGTTGTGGCTCTCAGCAATCTCTAGGTACTTATCATTTAAAAAAACCAGCCAGGTACATGACTACAAATATGGTATTAGAGAACTTGGAAAGATCTTCTCAGCCTGCAAAATAACCAGAGGACCACAAACCCTGCTGCAGCTCACAAATCATTAACGCACCTATAACAGATCAGAAAGAGCCTCTGTATCTCCTTACTTGTAAAATAAAAATTCCTTCTCTGACATCCTCTCTAAACAGCCCTCATCAGGCCCTTTCCCCAGGGCAGGAGAACAAATTGCTCTGGCAGTCCTCGCCTGGACATCAGTGCATTTGTTATTTGGGAGCTGCTGGCCTGAACGTCTCTGCACAGCTCCCTGTAGATCTCCCGCTTACCTCTGAGGCAGCACATCACCATCGGGGAGGACTTAGCCCCTGCTTCATGAAAAGTATGTAAGACAACCAGGTGCCAAACCTCTACCTTCCCAGTGGCCCTGTCCTAGGGCACAGCCTCTGCTTTTCCCATGGGAGCCCTGAGGGGGACCAGACTCACGCCTGGCGCCGTCAGGTCACCTGCACCTGTTCTGAGGTGTCTCGAGCCCAGAGCACAAGCACAAGCTGGTTGCAGGGCCTGAGTTCTGCCCATGCTCTCTATACATGCTCATCTCCTGTTTTAACTAAAACAAATCAGGGAAAACCTGAGAGAAATAATAAGCAGAGAGGAAGAATAAAAAAAACCACAACAATGATGAGTCTAGGGAATTTGGTCTCCATTTCCCTCTTTGTTTCCTTCCCAACCTCCACATTTTCATGCATTTCCTCTCTCTCAGGCCAGTTCTTCCTCCTGTCTTTTAAAATGTCAAAATCTTTCCTGTATCCCTGGTGCCCACATTGTGAGGGTACCGTTGGGCAGCTTTCCAGCAGGGATACACAGAGCAATGGCGAGCACAGCTAGCATTTTCAAAGGAAGCTGAGGAAATCTTCATGGAGAACTTGGTGAGAATTTGGCACTTGGCACCCTTTTGCTCCTTTGAAAGTCCCACCCTACAGGAACAATCTAAACAAATGTATGCCCCAATGCTGATAAATCCCTTTGGAGACGTATCAAAGAAAATCTTGCTCGGTTTGGAGACCTTTGAAGAAAGGGAAATATCCTGCCAACCTGACGCTGAGATCTATCTTGTTCCACCATGTGGTCCAAATCATCAGAGTCCTCCATGGCTCCCCTTCCTCCTTGGGGTGTGTAGAGCAGCACTGCCTTGCTGAAGAAAGGGATTTGCAGGCCAAGAGGACAGCATAATTTGAGAAAAATTCAAATGAAAAATTACTTAACAATGGAAGTTGTTACTGTGTCTAAAAATATCTCAGTGAGTCAGATTACTGAAAACAGCAAAGCTACGGAGCAAACCCCATAGCCTCTTCTCAGCAGTCAGCTGGCTTCATTCACTAGCTTGGCATCTCTTTCCCCTTATGTTTTTAATATCATGAGTGGGGTTTTTTTTAAGTCGACAATAAGTTAATGTTTAATGCGTTGCCGTGTAGAGTTCTGGGTGTTTATGTGCTCTCCAACTAGCCAAATTTGTAGAGCAAATTAAAAGTCTGTAAGACCAGGACAGGCGAATTACAGGTATTTGTTGCTCAGAAGCTATTGCCTCATTGTGTCCTGCATGTCCCCCAAAATAAACGGTTTCAATTATGTTTTCACCTTCCCCAGCAATATTAACACCTCTCGTCGCTGCCAGCCAGGGCCATTGCTCCTTAGTCTGCATCTGTTCCGGCTTCGTGCACATACGCTTCCTGGGAATGTGCAACCTTGCGTGGCGCCGCAGGCCCGGGCTCTGCAGGGTAACCTATTAAACCCTCTGGCACAGCACCAGGTGCTCTGGAGAAGCATGGGAGAAGGAAAGGTGGGGACTATGGTGTTGTCGATGCTTTTTTATCCTAATGAGATGGATGGGTGTGACCCTTTCTTCCACTGACCAAAATAGACATAGTGAGAGTTTTCCACTCCCTGACGCTGACGCCAGAGGGTTCTCGCTTGGCTTCTCCAGTTTCACCCATTTCACAACTTTGCTCTGCTGGTCTAAAGGTCCCCAGACCCCTCCCTCGTTCAGAGCTGGCCCAGGTGGGACCCGGGCTCTTCCCCTGTGCCTGCCCTGCAGGCAGCTGCGAGGGAAGCCACCAAATCCCTCAGACCCTTGTGACACTGAGGGGAGAGCAGGGCAGCTTAAAGGTGCCACCTGCCCCACACACATGCTGTAAATCTGGATATTACCCACCTGCCCCACACACATGCTGTAAATCTGGATATTACCCACTCCACATACTCCACATGATGCAATGGGCTCCTTTTCCATGCTGCCAAGGTCTCCCTGGCAATGCGACTGGAGGTGGCCGATGTCCCTGTGCTGTTGCTGAGCCCACCAGGAAAAGGCAGGCGAATCCCCTCATCCCACCTTCTGCAGGACAGCCAGCAGCCATGGCAAGCTGGCAGAGCTGGACCTGAGGAAACAAAATTAGATTTTTAGAAAATGGCAATGTGTCTCATGTTGTCAATGGTAAAATTCCTGCTGGCAGTGGTGGGAACAGGATTGGGCCCAGGCTGCCTCCCTCTTCTTTCCCAGGCTCATGAAGATTTAAAATTCTGGATTTCAAATGGTAGTTTATTTCTGGCTGACCTGTTTGGCTTGAACTGTTACATGTTTTCAGCTTATTTTTATGCTGCTGTGTTCGTACACAAACCTAACCAAGAACAAGACATGACCAACACTGTTCAGCCTCCATTGGCTGCACAGGCTGAAGGCCCCCAAAGCCATGGAAATCTCACTGTCCAGCTCCTCTTGGACCATGAGCACGTGAATTTATCAAGGGGAGGGGAGGGGCAAAGGCCCTTGGGGCTCATGGGCACATCTCTCCCCAGCAATGTCCCCTGCAGGTCTGACACCCCACAAACCGCTGTGGGGGGATAGGGCTGAACCGTGAATGGTGTGGGGCATGTTGAGCAAAAAAACCCCTCACATCCACACGTTTGGATCAGCTCATGCCATTGGATGTCGATGGCAGACTCTGTGACATTCCTCTGTGTTAATTTTTTTCCTTTCCCTGCTATTTGAAGGAGATTTTATCTTCCCTTCCCACACCCCTCCCATCACCCCATGCCTATTTCACTAAAACCTGCCTTTCGGGTCAGTGTGCTGGTAAGAGATTAATTTTACACTGCAAAGAACACCGAGCAGAGTATTTCAGCTTTGACATATGAGACGTCTGTTACAATATTGCAGTTTTTCTAAATTAAATATTAGGAAAAATTAAACCCAATTGTGGTCTGTGTTCCTATGGAAAATATTTCTCTTCCAAACAGTCCCTCCATGCTAAATGACTTAAGTAACTGAAAACACAATAAATATGCAGCAAGTTAAAAATCTATATTATTCAGGTTTTAAGGCTTATAACTAAAAGTGGTTTAATGTTTCATGCCTAATAATAGATTACTCCTATCACATTTCTAACCTTTATTTCTACCAGCTTTGAAGTCCAGCCATATAAAGGCTGTTTGTAGAACCACACGAAAGTTAAAGCAAATATTACTCAGAGTGATTCATATGAACAAGAATTTGCAATGAAGGCAGAGGGTTTTTTGTGTCTGTATCAAAGGAAATGAAATGTTTGCAATATTTTCAGTTGATAAATGCATTAAAACATTTTAGTTGTGTAGTATGAACATTGCTGACATAAACAGACTTTGACCTGAAACAGATTGTATTAAGCTCTGTGGGGGAGGCAGCATTAAAAGAAATAAAAATAAAATAAAATAAAAAATAAGACATTCCTAGATTTCAGAATCTGCCACAAGGTCACCACAGTCCTTAATTAGCTGAATACATTAAGAGA
The DNA here is from genome assembly GCA_013400735.1 of Pomatostomus ruficeps. Classification (NCBI taxonomy): domain Eukaryota; kingdom Metazoa; phylum Chordata; class Aves; order Passeriformes; family Timaliidae; genus Pomatostomus; species Pomatostomus ruficeps. Next base: position 13,247 of record VYZT01017208.1, read on the forward strand.
AGGCTGGAACACAGATTCTGTAAAGAGAGCAAATGTATGTTTAATCCTCTGTTCTTTGCTTACAGATTACCCTTTCAGAACGAGTAACCTTATTTTCTTTTTAAATATCTATTTACCTTTTGGAGCTTTGCATAGCAAAGCAGGGTTTCTTTTTTTTTTTTATTTCCTTCCCACTGTTGCAAAAGAAATTAATTTGTTGCTAGTTGCTATGCATTGGCAGGATTTCTGCATAAAGAATGTAAGCCATCTATCTTTGTATTCAAGATATAGTTAATCTGGCAGTTAAAATACTTTGGAAACATTTTGATGACTTATCTGGAAAAGTAGCTTTGCATTTTCAAAGAAAACTCAGAACTGTATTGCAAGAGGAAGATAAAAGATATATGAAGTGTTTGTTCCAAGCGATACTATTCATTTAAAGATCAGAATGTAACCCCACCCAAGCAATTATTGTGGAAAAACAAGACAAAAATCCTTATACAGCTTTCTGACACGGTCTTTATTTGGGAAACAAAATAACTATATTACAGTTATAGTCTAATGGATTGCAAGCTGTTTTATTAGAGTCAGCTGAATCCTGTTTAGCATAAAAAAGAACTCTGTTTGCTATCAAGAACACATTTACATTAATATGACTTTGACAAAGTAAAATAAAATCGCATTAAGATGATGTAAGTAGATAAGACAATGAAATCTCTGTGAGATAGTTTTGGCACACCAATTAAAGTCAAGTCCCTACAGGAAAGAAACATATTTTTACACCAAGTATCCATGTGTTTTTAAGTCGTAGAGTGGCCAAAATTAATCCCATGCTTAAAATATTTCCAGCCAGGGAAAAGAGAAAGTTTATTCTTATTATTTTTATTTTTCCCTTGAAAGGTAAAATTTCTGATAAACTACATTTTTATTTGCAATAATACAAACAAGTTTTGTTCTCTGTACTAGCCTGTAATCATCCTGATTATTGCAAGGGACTTTCCAATATAGAGCAGCTGAAAACAAGGTTTTAGATTACATGGTAATTTAGGAATGCATGAAAAGCCAAGCAGTCACCATAATAGAGCACTGCACAAACTTCATAGCTTTTACAGCAAAACATAACATATGTTTTGTGATTCATTCAAATGGTTTTTCAAGTTTTTTGGTCAAAAAATATGTTGAGCTCTACTATTGGTCTTATATTTAGGGAATCTTACTCTTGAAAAACGACGACGACACCCCCCCGTTTGATGTCTCTCCTTTTAGTTTGGTCATTAAAGCTCGGCAGTGATGGATGGTGATAATGCTGTGGGGTTTATGAGTAATCAGGCCTTGGCAGCCACAATATTTCTTTTGTAGTGAAACTTTAATATTCCTTTGGCCGTGCATAAACTTTTTCTGCTTTTGGAATTACGCTGCATAAGCTACTCGCTAAGCATTACAAAACAGATATTGCCCAAAAGCTGGTGTTTTATTTAACACCTGACAGGGTGAAGCTTCCCCCAGGACACTCAGCGCTGGGCTGCAGCAGCCCTTCTGTGGCCAGGGCAGGGCTGTATTCACAGGAGGAGCCCCTGCCAGGGCAGAAGAATGTTTTGGCTGTGCCCAGGCAGGGCACCCCGGACACCCCCACTCTCCTCCTCCCCTTTCACATATTTTTAGTGAACTTGCTGCAGCAAACACCAGGTGTCTCCACTTAGCTGGGCTACAGCTTAAAAAAGGGGCTTGCTACCAAAATAAAAAAAAAAAAAAAAGGAGGGGAAAAAATTAGGGTTGTTCTTTCCATGGCTTCTGTTGTGCTTGTTGCAATGCGTGCAAGGATGAGGACGTACAGATGTGACAGATTCGTATTTTATTTTGTCACTCAAGACACCTCTGTGAGGCAAGGCAGGACTTTCCAGAGTTTGAAATAATCCAAATTCAATCACTTTAAAGCTGCTACAATATGCAAGTCCTGGCAGCCGTTTTAAATTAATGGAACATCAGATGTGCTCTGATCCTCTCAATTTCCTTAGGCAAGGGAAATTCTGCTGCGGTGGTAGCGGGAGGGGAAATATAGAGCTATCAGTAAAATAAATGTCAGCTTTTGTCTGCTGATAGAAAAATGCATACACCAAAAAAAGAGATACAGTATTTATTGCTCTGTAATTAAAATCTATTTCTATATGTGGTAAGGATTATCTTAGTGGTTTGGACAAGTGAACACTGTGCTGTCTGATCCACAGGAATGGACATTAAATAAAGCCAAAATACAAACCTGGTTTTTATTTGGCATTTTATAAATACAGCTCAATATTTTGCTTGCATGTAGATATTTCTTTATTGTGCCTGCTCATGTGTTTATCAATAAAAATACTAAAATGCCCATCTTGAAAATCCAGTTCCAGAGGACAGATTGGATTTTTGCAAGAACTGGGGGAGGGTGGGGGGGGGGAGGGAAGAGAGAGAAAATCTAAAAAAACTCCATAGCAAGATGCCAGCCCATGGTTTGGAGTTTACTTAGAAAGTGTAAACATTCATTGGGTTTGTCAAAAGGTTTGCAGACTTGAGAACCTTTTGATCAAACCTGGGCTGTGTTTTGAGGATACTTGCCCTGAAATATGGTTTTCAAGATGCAATTCAGTAGCTTTTGCTTTTGAAATACAAACAAGCCCAAAAATTCAAATTAAGGCTCTGAACCTTGCATAAAAGCACAAGCTTTTATAGTGCATGGTTTTTGCTGATCTGTAGGGCTAATCACCCAGGGCTATGTCCTGCCTATAAGGGCCCACATTTCATAAAGTCTTTTTCCTGAAACAAAAATACAATACAAGCTGTCAGAGTTAAATTGAGGACAAGGTATTTCTTTAATTCCAATTTTTCAGTTATTTGCTTTATATGAGGAGAGCCTGGCTTCTTCCATGCTAACTGGGACTCACATTGGCAGACAGTATGCTTAAAAGTTATTTTTAAAAATGCTGGGGTTTGAAGGCTCTTAAATCCTTTGATGTAAATGAAAATAAAATCATAGTCTGGAACCTAACAGAGACTTTTAATCTTGGTCTTAAAAGCATGAATCATACTACAGCATGGAGTAAAACTATTTTCTGTCCTCTGCACTCACCTTCTCTACACATACTGATATTTGATATTTATAGGTGGCAATTAGAGCTCTCAGGTAGTTTGCCTCCTGCCAAGCTCTGTATGCAGTTACTGCCTCGCAGTCTATGGCTGAGATTTCTACAGCCTTGATGCTTTTCTCATTTCAGTATGACATTTCAAGCAAGTCTGATTAAAACAAAGCAAAGCAGAAGCAAAATGTCTCAAATTCCAGGTGTGTAATGTTGTGGCAACAAAACTTAGACCAATTGCTGCCTCAGAGTAGGAAAACTAGTGGCAAGGTAGAGATATTGCAATAAAATTACAGAAAAACTCTGACAGCCACTCTGGAAAACCCAACCACTGTTTTCTGTCAGATCTGGGGCAGAGCTCCAGCCCAGCCCCAACCCATCTCCAAAAGCTGCTCCACTGGGTCTCAGAAGTGCAGCCAGCACACAGATGCCAGGTTTCAAATACTGGATGAAGAAAGGCCAGCTGAAATAATGTGGGTCTTTTTCAGATTTTCATGTTGTAGAATTTCAGCTTGATGCTACATGGAGAGCATCCCCTCCCAGGTCTGCCAGCAGAGGTGTCCATTCCCTATATCTGCTTGGAGCAAAGGTCAGTGTTTGCCAGGACGCTCCTTCGGGATGGGCACTGAGCAGGGACAGCAGGTACAGAACCCCAGGGCCTCTCTCAGCGCTCCCCAAACAAAGGCAGCAGTGAAGTTGGCTGAGGATGCTCTCCTCAGCCCAAAGGGCTCCCTGAGATCCCCCAAAGCCGTCTGCCTGGGAGCTTCGAGGGTGCAGCAGCATGGCTGATGGCAGCCAGGTCCCGCGGTCCCTCACCCCAGCACTCATCCCAAGGGAGAGCTGCAGGAAGCAGGACACAGCCTGCCAGTGTTCCTCCTGGTCAGCACACATGTGCTGTGCTGGCAAGGGGTGCCGGGGCCTTGAGGGGTGCCAGGGGTGTGACCAGAACAGGTTTCTATTCTCCAAGATCCTGCCATGGTTTTTGTCCCAGAAAGGCTGTGTTCAGCAGGAAATTAATTCCAGTATTTGTTTACTTTCTACAGTCCGAAGGCAATGCAGGATGCTTCCCACAGTTACACCCACCACCAAATCAAGATGGAAGTTCATCCTACCTTTACGAACCAGGCACTGAATCCCCCTGTCTGAATCTTTCTGTATTTGAAACTCTCCATTGCCTTCATTGGAGTTTTAAGGTAAAGAATTTGAAGATTTGTCCCTAAATAAAAAGTACCGAATTAATATAACAGCACGGTGGAGTTTCCATTTACTGCACACAACAGTCAAGATATTCAGACTTATGGCTCCCACTGCAATTGTAATTCAGTTTCCTTGCTCATACATAATGCTTTTATCTACTCTGAATGAGGTTATCTTTAGTTCCTTAACAAGCCCATAAAATTCAGCTGTCACAGCTTCCATAAGAACAATACCTTGGAATTTCCTGCCTTTAATTTGGACTAACTCTTGTCTATAAGCATCACATTAGCAATGTTTCCAACTTGTGTGGTGACTATGAAATCAATCATTACATACACACATTACATATATATTTATAATGTTTAAGTACCATTTGCAGAGGTACTCTAACATTATAAATATATATGTCTCAAAGTAATGTCAGGATCTCCTCTGGATAAATGCAACAGCCACAGCTGGGCTGCCTCCTCTCTGTTCCAGCCTTTGCAACTGGGCTCTTCACCGTGAAGGAAATTCTCGTGCCCATGCAGGAGGAGACAACAGATATGAACCTGCCTCAAGTCCTTCCCTACCTTTTCTGCCATGAGGGCCTCTCCCGTTGCCTGACCACAGGAAGATGGTAATCCTCAGGACAGAGATGCCTCTGGCACACACAACAGGACCCCAGGTGCTGCAGAAGTGCACTGGGGGAGCTTGCCCAGACACCCCATCACTCTGAGCTGTGCCCAGCCCACCAAGAGAGATTGCTAGGGCTGCTTCTATTCCGTGAGGAAACCAGGCAGGACCTTCAGCAGCTGAGCACTGAGGATTCTCAATAAGCCATCCTGGAATGCACTGACAGATGGCTGGTTCTATTCTTGCCTCTTTTACTCCGGGCCCATTCATTCGGTGCACTCCCTTTGGTTACACAGACCCCTGTGCCCAAAACCTCGTCCCCTTTCTCCTGACCACAGCCGCTGGTCTGACAGGAGATGTTACCTTTCTCTAAACCACCACTTTAGAGCTTCACCATTTGTTCTGTGGCACAGAAGAACAACTCCAGTTTGACTGTGCTCGTACTTGGCAGTTCCTGTGAGCTTCAGACCAATAGCTCTTCACAGAAGTACAAATTTTATCTCCCCCTTGCCCCAGAACCACCCCTCCTACAGACCTGCAAGCCAAGCTGACAAGGAAGGGCATCAGAATGCAGCAAAAGGCAAGAAAGATTCAGCACAAGACCTGATAAACATCCCTTTCTAGGTTTCCTCCCTCAAAAGCACAGGTCGCCAGAGTTGAATATACAGCAAGGCCAAAAACTAATGCATAAGCAGAGCAACCCAAGAGTGACATGTTAATACATTCCTTCTCAACTGGCTCCACATTTTCTTCTCATCCCAAAAGTTTTCTAAAACTTTGCCTGTATTTTCAAACGAAGAATGTCCTAATTTCTAATTTGGAATAAAGAGAACCAGGAATGAAAAACAAGACCAGCATAAGGCTGGGTTAGGTTACCTCTAGCATAGCTCTGGGGGACCAAGCTGCAAGCTGTGCTCTGTGGAAAAGGACAGAGTGGCAGGAGCCCAGCCGAGGGACTCGGGGCTAGCTGAGCAGAGCCAGCACCACACACAGCCGTTTCTGGAAGGATCTCAGCCTGGAACCCACTGTTATGCTGCGTAGGAGAGCAGCTCTCACACATTTATCTCCTGTGCACTTGTGATCAATGGTCTTATGGAAAAACAGCATCAATAATGAGTAAGTAGCAAAAGATGTGCTCTACCTTTCCAGCTCTGGCTACTAACGAAGACCATCAGGTGGTCCAAAATTAATTCACCTTAGTCATGTTGATTTTTACCAGCTGGGAATCTGGCCCAGGTTTCCTCTGGTTCATGAGGGAAATAAACGATGCAGTATCATGGCTGAGCTGATGATGCAGGTAGACCACAATTTCCACAAAATGTGGCTGGATAGAGGATAAGACTGTTTGTATTGACCAGATGGCACAAGCGCTGTTTACCAAGTGAGGAAAAATTATCCAGCCACAGAGAGGCTGCTGCTGGCTTGGCTGGGGCTCTGGCACCCGCTCTGTGCACGAACCCCAGCTTCATAAAGAGTCTGCGAGAAGATGCGGTCCAAGGCTGAGCCGGCGGTGCCAGTGACACAGTGGCTGCATATGTTCCCAGGAATACTGAGGGGCAGCCTGGAACTCTGGAGGGGGCTGGAAGCTGCATGGCACATGCACGTGTGGCCACAGCTATCATTAGGGTTTTGCTGCTTTGGCACCTCTTCCTAATTTACTTAATTTCTATTTATGCCATTATGTTTCTGTTTTGAGCCTTTATCAGATGCTGGCATGTTTTGTGCAGAGCCAAACTTTGGGAGGAGGCTTTGGAAAGAAGTCATTTTAAGGTGGGGGGCGGAATAAAAAAATGTCAGAGCACTGGGAAGGGCCGTTCCCTAGTGAGGGGTGACCACTGTAACTGCAAAAAGGCAACTGGACCAGTCCCTAGGACTAGGCCAGTGCTCTCCTGCCTGGAGATGCAGGTCCCTGAGGGTGGGTCTGTGAAAAGTACTTGGAGAGTCTGTGAAACCTAATGGGGAAAAACCAACCTTGTTGACAGCAGTTTTCCACACCTGAGTCATTTGAAAATGGAGGGAGAGGTCTGCAAAGCAAGAGAGGTCAGAACCTGCAGCACAAGCATGTCCCAGCTCTGTCTCTGAGGTAGCCAGTAATTGTGTCCAATTTATAAGTACTTCTGAAATAAATCACTTAGTTACTGCAGTCATTCTGCAAAGCACAGGCAGGGTGGGGGTAACACTCTCTTTTCCTTGCCTCCATCTGTGACCCAGTGATGTGCTTGTCATGGCTTGGCTGGAGGACATATGCAGGGAGCTCCTGAGAAGCAGCCTCTAGGACAGAGTTACACACGCCGTGTCCAAACAGCGCTGACCAACAGCATCTGTGGTTAAACTCCAAGAGCTCCAACACAAGTAGCAGATGAGAAGAACACAGCTGTTGATGTTGACATGTTGCTGGCCTTATGGAATGATGATAAACAGCTGGAAACACACGTGATGCACTGGGGAATAGGGATAGAGTGAAGGATTTCAGGCTCACTGGAACATCACAAATGAAAGGGCAATCAACTGAGGTCGCTGAATTCTTCCTTTACAAATAATTTGTAGATCTTTTCACTGCTTCATACTACAATGGACATCAGTCCCTTGGCTTTTGGAAGACACACATGGCAAGGCTGCAGGCTTCCAGGCTGACCCTGTTTCTCTTTGTGAATGACTGATGCAGAATGGATTCACAGATCTTCCTTCTTGGAGGAGCTTTCTTCCCTACTTTCTTTCCCAACCCCTCCGAATAATTACGTGGTTAGTGAGTGCTCTGTGCAGGGCAGCCCCAGGCTTCAGACCACACTGCTCCCTACACATTTCCAAGGCCAGGTGGGCACTGACAGCTGTAGGACATCACTTCAAGTAATTTCCCAGTGGGACCAGCTACTGAAGGACTGAAAGCCCCATCTAGAGCTATCTTAAAACTGGGGAGCTTGTTTCTGTATTTCCACGGCTCCGGTGTTGTACTCTGCCATCAGCTTTAATTGTTGCTGCTCTGGAGAAAGCTTTTGTTCAGTACAATTGCCTACTCCACAGTGACATCATCCAAGGCTGTGTAAAAAAAGCACAGCCTGGAGTAGTCAGCCATGTGATGATGTATAAATAGCACTGACAGAACAATATTATAAACTCCGTTGGTACAGCTGAGATAAAGCTCGCAAGTTGCTGATTCATCTAAGATATTGGCTTGAGGGATGGCATGAAGTTCAGCTACAATAAACGTTCTCAGCTAAAAGCATATTACTTCACCATGAATCAGCTCCTCAGATCTTTCATTCTTTTCAGAAAAGCACCTGTCTCTTCCTGCTTTGGTCCTCCATTACTGAACACATGAATTATAGGGCCTGATTTTATTTCTGCTTCCTTTATGCTGAAATACGCCACAATCAGAGAGTTCTCTAAGGCTTTATAGACACATAGGAAAAGCAAAGCATTCCTAAAACTGCTTGCCAAGTGCTTGGTAACAGCAAGGTTTATGTTATTGTTCGAAGCTCTGTTTCTACTTTGTCTGCCACTAGAAAAACAAACAAGGGACCATTATTTCAATAAGCCTGGAAATACTGAACCATACTTCTAACATATCTGAGAAGGTAATGACTAAGTCATTTTACGGCTTTCAATAAGATCCATGACAAGTCAAGTACATGTCCACGTACAATGTGGATTTGCAGTGGACAAAATGAAACCTCACACCTTCATGCTGGATCTCCATGGACTGCGGGTGACAGAAATGAGCTCCACCAAATGCGATTGCTTCGCAGTTTGGCACCCATGCCTGCACTTACTGGCAACTTACCGAATTTCTGTGTGCCAGCAACTCAAGCCCACCCTGTGTTCCCGCACAGCACAATCCTACACTGTGATCATCACCCACATGAGCACCAACTGCACGGACATCCCGCCCCACTGGAGCAGCTTGCTCGGTACAAGCAGAGCACTTCATCTGCTGGCTGCGTCTCGTTTGCATCAAAGCTGCTCGTTCAGGACCATTAAAACGAGCAAGGCTTATACAATTACAGAACTTTATATTAATTTTTAAAACTTGCAGATGTTGCAATCTGTACATATGGGAATAGTGCCAAATGTTATGATGACAGAAAAGAATTATATTGGCTGGGGTTTAAAAGTAAGGAAGCAGGAAAAGGAAAATCTCACCCTACCGCCATCAAGGCACTGCATGTATCTGGTTTTGCACGCAGCTTCTGGTTAGCAGCTTTGCCTTTCTGATAGTGAGTTAATCAGCTAATATTTTTATGATCACAAAAACAATAAAATGGTGCGGGAAAAAATGACAATAAAAATCCCTTATTTGCTTTTGATGTGCTTTTATAGTCACTAAAGCCCTCTTGCTCTGCCCAGAGAAGAACTTTCTGCACTGAGTTTCAGACAGCAATGCCAGCACATTATCCTACATATCTGCTCCTTGTGTCAACATCCTTCTCCAGGGTGTGCGTCCTTTGGGATGCCACTGTGCCGCTGTGCAGTGGCTCAAAGAATGTGCAGCTCTTGGGTTATTTTGGCTGAGGCTGCTGGAGGATCAACAGGCTGAGGTGCTTTGCAGAGAGCACTGAACTGACGCTCAATGATCTGCATAAGCAACATATGTTTTATATTATCAACATCCCCTCTGTTTTCCAATTGCATGTCAGTACTGGTAGAGCCTACTGATGCAAAGAGCAGCTCCAGCTTTGAAGCCTGGGACAGTAACAAAATAACCTGCTATTTGTTTATGTTAGTAATAAAATCTACCATCAACTACTATTTGGTTGTGGCCTTAACAAGAAGGCTGGCCAAAGGAAACCTCCTCAGTGAATAGGAGATGAAGGAAGTGGATGGGTTGACTGTGGATTTTCTAAATCGTGTCCAAGAAGTTGATGGCTATGCTTAAAGTTTTCAATTATTTTAGACCCCAGCTTTCCAAAAGACTGCTTCAAGGACTAAGAGAGATTGTAGCATTCACTTCTCTGGATAAAGGCTCTGAGAGATGGTACAGAGCCAAACACTACAATTACAGTTTCCTGAACCCCAGAAACAGCCAAGGAACAAGGGCACATGCACTGCCTCAGCACAGCAGGCTCTCCCAATTGCTGTCTTCCCTGGGCATCCCTCCCTGCTTCTCCTGTGTCCCTGCCTCTGCTCCTTCTGCCACACGGTCAGCCGTGGGGATTATCCTGTGCCTTGGGGCTGGAAGAACGTGTGCCCTGGTACTGTGCTACGAAGCCATCTGGGGCACTGCAGCTGCCTGTGCGTAATCACCAGAGAGTTCTGAACTCAGATTTGTGCCACTGCAACTGGAGGCATGGGACACGGGAAGACATCAAAGGCCCCTTTTGCACACCACCAGTTCTTAGGCATTAGTGTTATATTTCTGAGGTGGAACAAAGCTGGAGTACAGAGCACACCTAAGCAGGCAATTCCAACTCCTGGCATCTCTTCCTCAGTACCTCCACCACTGCTGAGCACGTGAAGGCAGTGTTGCCTCACCCAGCCATGGATTTTACCACAGAGCATTCCGGTAACACCACAGACTCACGTGTAAGACTTCCAAAATAGCAGCACAATTCATTCCCATTCCCAGCTCAGTGGAACCTTTCTGATTATTTTCACGGCATTCTGCAAGGGTTGTTTTTTTTTCCTGCTGCATGAAACGGAAAAGCTCCTAATGTGTTCCTGAAATGCCTTGTGAAGTTAATGTGACTTAGTCTCTATCATCAAGAGAATGATACTGGAATGAAAGAAAGTGGGTTTTTTTCCCTCCAAGTTTCTTAATATTCAGTCCTCATATGGCATAAGGGAGTAAACTCTCAATTACACAAAACCAAATACCCAGAAATCTGTCAAAACCAATAGAGTTATTCTGGACACCTGAGTAATTTGTCCCTTGGCATGATTCAGTCTCCAAAATCCATTCTGAACATCCTTAATAACTGTTTGCTATTCACCTACATTTTTAGGTCTCTTATAATTCTAATTTTTTTCCATGTTTCACAAATAGCTGGAGTCAGTTTCTTTCAGATGATGCTGTTTCCCCAGCTTGGCTTCCCTATGAATAACCTCCATCATCACTATGCTACTTTTGCTCGAATGTTTCATTTTTAACAATAAACATCTATCCCAGATGCCTTATTTTCAGCTTCATTAAACGTTTTACTAGTTCATCCTGAGTCATGTCAATATTTACCTTGGACATGGTTCCATATCCTTTCGTTTCTAAGACCAGAATTCTCCAGACAAGCTTATTGTTCCTGGCTTGACTTCTACAAGTCACAGCTTAAAACTTTTTTTGATGTATTAAACAAGATGCAAATTCAGCCAGCCATTTGCTTGGCTGTGTGCTGCCACCTATGCCTATTCCAAACACCTCTGAGCTGATTCACTTCAACTTCTGTGTACACACAGGCCCCAAACCTGCACTCAGTCACTGTGAGGTAATTTCAAAGCCATTTAATAACAGCAATTAGCAGAAGAGAAAGCAGAAGTCAGATATCAACCTTTTGGGCATGGTACCACAACAGACCATTTCCACTGACCGTTTGCATCATAGAAAAAGGGTGTCAGGAAATAGAAAGGGTTGCCAGGCCCTGGAGGGTTGTGTTGGCCTTCACTGAGCAAACCTGGATGTTTTTCTGGGAGATGGGATTGCACTTCTTCACTCCAGCTCTTTCCCCTGTTCCCCATCAGCAGGGCTGGCTTCTGCTGAGCCATGCCAGGGACACCTGAGGCATCTCAGCCTGCTCATCCCCAAGTGCTGAGCTGCTGCCCACAGCCATCCACACCCAGGCTGCTCCTCACTGCTGTCAGTGCTCCTCATGCTTGCTTCAGGGACGTTCTTCTAAACATGCACAAGACCACATGGAACAAAAGTTTGAGAAGTGGAATTCTCTTGATAATTTTCTGGATCTTTACAGTGAGTTTACTTGAGGTCCTATTTCACTGGATCTTTACACTGAGTTTAATTCAGGTCCTATTTCAAAGCAGTAGCACAAAAAAGGTAGTTTGAGGTTCGATATATTTATATTTTATATCCACGTACTGCCCTGGAATAAAACATTTTGAATTTTATATTGGATGTAAAAAAGCAAAGGTGTCAAGCTGGGAAAGTGCTTTGAAAACAACAAAGGACTTTATGTGGGATTGTTTGAGGTCATTTTATATGTTGTTTCTGACTGTATTTAAAATACCTCCTTTCTGTTTGAAATGCCTTTGTCACTCACTGAAATCAGCAGTGCAGCCTGGCAGGGCAGCTGGGCATGCACCACAAGGGGATACACAGGGAGAAAAGCACTCAGAGTTTTGGACACCTCCAAAGTGAATATTAGACTTGTGCCATCAACCCACATTTGTCAAGAGGTGTCAACATGGCCTAGAGAAGCAGTGAGCCAAGTTCTTGTGAGAGGGGAGGCAATTTCACACCACACCAACCTGCTCGAGCAAGGTACTCCTAGGAGCAGGTCAAGGAGATTGTTTTAGATGTTACTCCAGGTGCACAACAGTTTTCATCAGAAATCCAGGATACTGAGCTGAGTTCACAGTGCAACCATGTCAGCGATGGCCACACACCACTGTGGGGCAGACACATGAGGCTGGTTTAGAAATCCCTTGCTTGGGTGCTCTGGCAATAGCAGCACAAGGAAATAATTGCTGCAGCCAGCCCAGACACTGTTGCCAACATCCCGGAAAGAGCACGTTCACACAGTGAAATGAAGGTAATATTTCTGTGCACCCCTGACCCCACTCCAGCTCACACACTGCTCCCCTGTGCTTTGACCCAAAGGGCTGTACTGCTGACAGGACAGCTGAGGGTTTATTTGGTTTGGAAAGAATTTGCTCAGCTCTAAAGCAGAGGTGATTATTTTCCGCTTTTGGTCTAAGCTAGAATCAGAAAGATGAGCTTGAAACAGGGCTATTCAAATTCCCTTCTCCGCCTTATGTCCCCTGCACATTCACTCCAGTGAAAAAAAGCAGCTTGAGGGACCACAGTCTCCCACAAACACACAGAGACAGAAGATAAAAGGGAATGGTTGAATACTAGATTAAATGGAAGTTTCATGTAAACGATCACTTACAGAGACCTAATAAATGATTCTGTGCAAAGCATTGTCAGAGGTTTTGCTCTGCCATTTTTGTTTTGCATGTGTATTTAGGAGCTTTTTCCCCTTAGAGGATAACGTTCATGTTTTAAAATTTATATTAATCTGTCACTACATTCATCTGTCACTCTTTGAAAGGGCTTCTTTTTTTAATAAAGTGTCTTTTTTCCTTTTTCACGTGCTACTGTATCAGAATGGAGTATTTAGGATAAGCCCTTTCAACAGCAGTACTGCACAGGATGGGATGACATGTAGGAAGGCAGCTTTTTATAGAGTATGATCTCTTTTGACCCAAACAACTAATAAGAGTTTTAGAGGTTTTATATTTACCCTGTCAAAGGGTCTTCACTGCAAATCTCTCTGCTTCTAAGCACAGTCTTCATTTCCAGAGCAAAGGAAGAACCCACAAGGGACAGAGGTTTTCCTGACAGACCCCCTGAAAAGCTCGGAGGGTGGAGGTTTGTTTTGGGCTTTTGTTGGTTTCGGTTTCTTCACCTCTATTGGGCCTGGGGTGCTACTCTAAAAAAATCATGAATTGCTCCCTTCAGAGCAAAGGTCTTTGACAGGCTGTGCTGGGCACCATGAGGTGTCCTCTCCCTGCTCCCCATCCCACCTTCCAGACAGAGGGTACCCCAGGCAGCAGGTACCCACCTCCCCCTCCGTGTCTGGTGTGGCTGTGAAAATCCCCCTGCGAGGTGCAGCTGGGGGGACCTTCCACCTCTGCCAGGAATACGGACATGCTGAGAGTGCTCTGCCTCGTGACCCAGCTAAAACAACATCAGCTTACAGTGCCCTGATCAGTCAGAGTTTGCTTCCTCTCCTTCACTGTTTACCTGTATACCTTCAAGTATTATTATTATCCTCAATTGTTTGGTATTTTTTCTTCACATCAAAATCCCTGGAAGCATTCCAGTAACTTTTTCCTGCTGCTAAACATGAGCATTTTACTTTCTAACACACTTGATCTTGGGCTTGCTTTACTCGTGGTATTTCACACAGGGCCTGTGATTTTGGTGCTGATTGTGAGACAGAGCCCTGCTATCCCACCTGTTTGGGCTCTGTTTTCTCCGCAGCTCCGGGAATTTCCATTTCACTCTTCTTCACTCCCACCAGCCATCCTGCATTTGGCCACATGACTGCTTTCCTCCTAGAACAGAGGGGACAGTCATTCAGCCTGCAGGTCATACCTAGATTATCTTTAATCACTCTGCAGCTTTGCTCACTGCAATCTCATTTCTTCATTCAGAATGAGGGGAAAACCCTCCATGAAAAGACAGGGAGAGTAAAGATACTTCTGAAATAGTCACAGAAAAAAGGTTCAAGGCTCAGTTCTTATTACCAGTCTCTCCAGTGGAAACACAGGGTGACTCCAGTAAAATCAGTGGGACTACAATGGTGTAGGCAAGACCCAGCTCAAGATAGAGGTTTGGAAAAATGCTGCTCTGAGCATTTCTTTTTATTAGACAAAACTCATCTCCTGCTTTATGAGTTATTTTGGAGGTTTACTGTATTCAAGTAGAAGCAGGAGTTCAGATTATGAACTTTGATCGCTCATGGTTTATTCAATATTTTTAATAAAGTTTGAAAAGGTTCCCTTCCATCAAAGAATGTCCCCTTTGATTAATCAATTTAATTTGATTTTTTCTTCATGGAGAACACAAACCAGTGTACTCCTTTGCCAGTTGTTTACAGGCAGCTTCATAGCACACAACAGAACAATTATTTTCTAAGTAAAAGAGCTGTGATCAGAAATGTTAATAAACTACTCAATGTGCAGAGTGCAGAATCTTTTGCTTCCTTAAAAAAAAGGGCCACACAATAAAGACATATCAAGCCATTTTTAATATAATCTGCATACTTTCCAAATAACATAGTCAGTGAAACAGAGTTGTCTTAAATGGCCTTCTTCACATTTACAGCTGTAACAGCTGCAGTAGCAGCTCTGTCGGGCTTGATTTTATTCAGTTTGCAGGACCAACATAAAATCAAGACTGAAAATTAAAGGGAGTAAATGTCCCCCTGACAGTCAAGAGAATGATTTTGGTCCAAGAGTATTTCTGGCCACAACTCACTTTCAAAAGCAGATTTGTCATCTGTGCCTGGCCTAGTCCCAATAAGTACTATTATGATTTGTTATGTTTTCTATAGAACCAGGAGACCATTTATTAGCCCCAAGGTATTGTATAGAGCTTCAATTATGTAATAGGCATTATTCTACTGAATATCCGAAGCTTTGTAAGAAAGTTTTAGTTCTGGAAAGAAACGTACAAGGTTCTCAAATGATTTTGAGGAAGATCAAACTCCCCCTTTTTTTTGCTAGTTGAAAGAGGAAAGGTTCCTTCTTGATATAAATCATGAATAATTTGAATAGACTTTTTTCTAAAGAAAAAAACCTCCTTTTTCTTTGAAAACCATCGATAGCTTGGGATTCAAGCAGAAAAGAATAAAAGAAGAAATAATAGTTTCTTGCTCGGAGAGAACGCAATAGGTATGCTGCCAAATTAGTGAGATTTTAATTTAATTATAACTGAGGAGTGCATGTGTGATTTGCCTGCTCATGAGTGAGGAATGGGGTCTCTCCCACACGTGGCAGAGGAGGGGCAGGTCCTCAGCCCTGCTAAGGCCCCCTCGGGCTGGGTTTGCAGCCGGTGCACGATGCCCATGGCCCGACTGCCTCTGAGCGCTCCTCACGGTTCAACACCAACTACTGGCACCTCACCCAATCCCGCGCCTCCTGCATCTCCCAGACTTGTCACCAGGTTAACTCCACCAAATAACTGCTTAACTAGTTACCTGACTGCCATAAAATAACTAATAACCAGTTATCTGGCATCACCCTCCTTCTAGTATCTCTTAGAGTTTGTTTAAAAAAACCCATAGATTTTAAAAAGCACCGACATCCAAATAAAAATTGATCAGCTCCAAGCAATTTCACCCTTCACAAGCCATTTTACATGATTGAAGCCTTCAGCTCCAAGTTCTCAGAGGCTTCTCCAGCTCTCAGTCATGTGTGAATTTTCCTCTGCTCTCTGTCAACAGCCAAACATGACAGTTCCTGTAACCACCAGGTAAAAGTCAGTCCAGCTGTTGCCTCTGATTTTTCATTTTTTTAAACTAATAACAAATACCCTCCCACACACAATGCAAATACAACACATACATGCAACAGCTGTTCTGCTTCAGAGTAGCAAAGCCAGTTACTCCAAGGTATTCTCAGGAAATGGAAAAGCAATGTTCTTAAGCCTGACAGATTTCTGAAATGATCTTTCTTTAACGTATGCTCGGTTTAACTGGTATTTTAGTAAAATGACTCTTTATGCCAGCTGAAAAGAAAGTAGAAAGTAAATCAACAAGCTTTTTTTCAGATAGACTTCAGTATCTCAAAAATTCACCAGTGGGAATGTGCTGCCAAGGTTGCTCCCCCCGCCATTACAAACCCAACCAATTCAAACACCACTGCTATGCCTGGGTGAGACTACAGCCACTGCATAGCTGTGCTTGCATCTGTGTTTTGCCCTCTGTGAGAGCAAGGAAGAAGAAAGAAGGTGATGCATAATGCATTTTAACCATAACCATGCCATCCCCTGGTTATTTTTGCAGTACAAATGAGTTATGTAGGGATGAGCTGCATTTGCATTTCTTTCACCAATTCCACTCAGAGAAGCAGTTAAGTGCCCTTATTTTTCACAGTAAGAGAATAGAAATTGGATTCCCAGTTTATCTCAAAAATGTGAAGCAAAATGCATGTGCAAGCAGCACATTTATTGCATCAAGGGAACTAAGGCATCAAGCCAGAACCTGATCTTGTTTGCCACCATGTAAACGATGAGTAAGTCTGGTAGGGTCAGCGGAGCAGCGGAGTCACATGAGTCACAGCACAGTGCTCTTTGGAAAGATTGCTCCATGGCTAAATATACCCCTACAGTCGCTTCAAGAAAAGCTCTGCGTCAACTTCTAATAAATGCTGGCAGTGACGCAGAGCTCTGAGTGCTCATAAAGCCAAAAGAATGGCCAGGAATTAACAAGTGGCCTTAAAAACATATTGAAGAGAATGGAAGTTTTGTCTGCGCAAGAACTGAAGAATCAGACCTTTGGTAGTGAAAATCATGACCTAA
The DNA here is from genome assembly GCA_013400735.1 of Pomatostomus ruficeps. NCBI lineage: Eukaryota > Metazoa > Chordata > Aves > Passeriformes > Timaliidae > Pomatostomus > Pomatostomus ruficeps. The sequence goes on from VYZT01017208.1 coordinate 30,338, forward strand.
TTTTTCCGCCACACACATTTAGCCACATTTCAAGTGCGTCCGGGAGGAAAAAAAAGTAGAAAAGGAAACAGAATTTTCTTCAGGATCAAAGTGCAGAAAATACCACTAAACTCAACAGACCAAGTTCGTACAAGTTACCACTCAGCTCTGTGAAAACATGGAGTTTGTTTCGCTATAATTTTTACCAGGCTTGTCCCAGTAAATGATGACTTGTTCTTCCCAGGGAAACTCAATAAGGAATCTACTGTTATCAGTGAACACGGACAGCCACACCGACAGAAGCCAATCCAACACCACATCCCTGTGATTAAGCAAAACAGTAATTCCAATGAATACTCCTTATATCTCCATCTGATACATACAGTGCTGAATCTGGAAAAATAAGAGCTCAATAAACATAAAAGAAATGCCCTTTGATCTTTTCTTTTTTTCAGTGGGGCCATAATTTAGGGGTGTTACAACAGTAGTTTCAAGTAACCAAAATTGCTTATCAAATGTATGTTTGCATTCTCTATCAACAAAGTCCTGAATTAGAAGAGATTTCATAATTCCTTATGAATTGCTCTCCTACCCAGTCTTTCCACTGGAAGCCTGATTAAATGAGTATTATTTCTTCTTAAGTGGTTTTACAGGTCGTTTATCTTAGATTTATGAGTATCAACCTACTTTAGAAGGTATTAGATAGCTTTAACGTTTGACACGTATTCTCTAAATCATTTACAGTGCTCTCCATTTGCACTAGACGATCTGTAATCTTCTCAATATTAGGTTTTATTGACAATGCACCGTATAGAGTCCTTATTATATGGTAATGATTTAAGATAGGTGCAGGATTGGGAACTAATAAATCCAAAAGCTCATTTTTGACTGTTGACACAGAGTGGAGGAATAATGTGCATCCATCTAAATCACTCTGTTTTTCAGTAACATCACACACACACACACATGAGTTTAACCTGCTTGGAACACAACACAGGGATGTGCAAACAGATCCCAACTCTTGCTTTGAGCCTGATGGATTCATGCTTAAAACTCTGTTTTCACTCAGAGAAAACCCCCAGCAGAAGGGAGGCTCCCCTGTGGTGTGGGAGCACTGGCACCTACCTTTCAGGGTGTGGGGGGAGGAGGGGCTCATCCCGGCTGTCCTGGCTCCTGCCCGGCTCCCTGGCTCTTCATGGGCTGCTGCTGCTGCTGCCCCGGCCCCAGCACAGCTCCGTCACACCATGGTAAATATACCTAGTGAGATCAAGAAGCATTTGGTCTGAGTAGGGAGTGAGTAAAACTGAGATCAAGGGCTTCAAAATCATCCTCATAATTTATATTTGGGAGACAGTATTGAAAGCTGACATATATAACAAAGACATACTTTCATGTAGCCCTACATAACAATAATGTCACAGAAATATTGGCATTGATAGTAACAGAATTCTCTTGAATAATTGATTCCACTACTTCAATAGAAGATCAGCCCACATATCTCTATTACTCACAGAAAATTAGAGTAGAAGATAAAAAAATTGAAGTGAGAGCCTTTGGTAGCAAATGAACATCTTTCCACTGAGTTCTAGAGAATTAAAGTCTCATCTGCAACCCTGTAATCCAAAGGTATGTCTTTGAAATGCAGTCAGGAGATCTCTATCAGTCCTGCTTTTGTAGTGTGTCACTGGAAGTGACTGGGGCATCGCAGCTGCATGATCCAGTGATTTGTTAAGTTGAAATGTGACATTTCAAAAAAAGGCTGGAATGATCTCAGAGAAAAACCAACACAAAAATCTGCATCCCTCTTTCATCCAAACAGATGCCTGGTAGGAAAACTCTAGTGAAAAATTGGGGTTAGTGGCAAAACTGCCCTGTGATGATTGCACACCACAACAGCAGGGAAGCACAGCAAAGGGGTGTCTTCCTCATTCAGAAAACACCCCAAAATCCTAACTCAGGCCAGAGGCCTCTCAGGCTCACTCAGCTCTTTACAAATGAGTCAGTAACAGAGGAAGTGGTGCTACTAAACACTGAGGACCCCGAGCTCCAATCAATGTAAAACACCTCGTTCAAGGCAAAGCATTGCGGTTACCTTGTCTTACCTCAGCAAGAGCAGGCACAGATTTACTGGGAAAAAGGAGGAGAAAAATAAACCAAACCAAACCCAATATCCTCCCAAATTAGGGCTCCCCAGGGCCATACTGACACTTCTGCCCTCATCACAAGGGAGCATGTGCAGCCCCCCCAACTACTAACCCATTAGCAGGCAATTTTCTAACATACTGTCAAACAGCAGAATTATCACAAGCTCCATTTTCCTTACCAGTGGAGCTAACTGCATTCTGAAATGCACTATCTACATATTTTTAAGCTTGTTTCATTCATTTAGTTCCTAAATCAGCAAAATTTAACAATCTTCAACATCTCCCTGCCATGAGTGAAGTTTCTTTTACTACTGGGAAGGAGGGAGGAGGTCAAGGAGGCTTGGGAAAATTTGTTTGCATGATCTGTAATATGAATTTGGCAGAAAAGAAATTGAGAACATTTCCTTGGAAAACAATCAAAGGGCAAAGTTTTCCTCTCGGAGCTGCGTGGTAATTCATGACTTACATGCTCCAAAGAAACTTACTGCTCTGATGATTAGAATAGCAAACTATTTGCTGTCTGCCTGACAGACCAAAGATGGTCATTTTTCCTCCCTTTGTCAGTATCTTTCTGTTCAGGCAGGGCCACGTGTGTGTCCCCTGACACGCAGATAAAGACTGAATGATGCATCTCTGCTCAGGAGGATTAATCCAAGTTAGATATGGCACGAAAAGAAGTGACAAACAGTAACAGGGCATAAATTCTGACTGATGCTTTCTCTTACCTGGATCTCAGCTGCTCCCGCTGTATATGAAAAGTCAACATCTTCCTGGTTATCCACTCATACCACCCCAACACACACGAGCCACCAATACAGCTGAGGGGCTTGAAAGCCTCTGAGCTGAGGAAACTTGAGCCTTCAGTATCCACTGCAGGTGGGGCTCCTCAACAACACAATATGACAGTGTGGAACTTAATTGTCATTGAATAGTATGGTAGGCAGGAGCACAGCTGAGGTCAGAAAAGGACTAGACAGACTCACAGAGATGATGTCCTTTGATTTCAATCGATGGGTGCATACTCTGGCTCCACAAGCTTCTAAAGCACCAATCCATGGAAGGGTTGCCCTTAGGATGCCCTGTTCTGTTCCTGTGCTCTTCTCTAAGCACCTCCCACAGCCAATGCCAAAGGTAGCAGCCTGGGATACTTGGATCCTGCTCTGCCCAGATATGACATTTTTTATACTACAATCCATGCAATCATAAAAATAGACAAGAAAATTGTCTTGGCTGAAGTTTAAAATATGTAAGATTCAAATGTCAAGAAAATGTAGTATGAAAGATCTACAGAAAAGACTAAAAAGAGATAAATGCAGACTTTGAGATATTCAGGTAGACCAACTTCTGAGAAGGGAGGCAAAATCCTGATGGCAGCTCTGCAGTCACTGGAGGAACAGGCTCACCTAAAAACCTGCTGAGAGCAACCTCCAGAGGCTCCCACCATGAACCATCCAGATTGGCATCCTAAAGTGATACAGCTCCACCAGCCTTTCTCCAGGAACACAGAAGTACCATGCTCATTTAGGAGGGAAACTTTTTTGGACCATTCTTCCTCACAGCTTCCTGAGGTCAAGGTCACAGGTCTCCCCTCTTGTTCCCCCTACCCTACCTGGCTGGGGTGCTTGTAGCAACTCACCTTTTCCTTTTCTGTTCTTTGAGTCAGCTGCAGAAACATTCAAAAACACATTCAAAATACACACAACTCCCAGCAGGCCTAGGCAACTCTGTGAGTGAAGAATTCTGCATGAACAAACCTCCCATTTAGTGCACTCTCTGTTGAGTCAATGACAGCACAGGCTTTAAAGTAGCACTACTGTGTTTAAAGCAGTCCACTATGTAAAAGGTTGTTTCTACCCTGGAAATATTTTACATTCCGTTCTTTCTGCAGCATTACTAAATCCATGTCCTGTTTAAGGCTCTGCATCTGAATGGGACTCTCAATTACATGAGTCACTACAACTATCCCTTTTTTTTTTTTTTTGGTACATGTGATCTGAATCCACAACTGCTGGAGCCCAAAGCTTGCTCTGCACTCGAAGTGCCACAACAAAATGGGCTGAAGTGCTCATTCCAAACATTCCATTTGGAGCTGCTCGTGGCAGGCAGCAGGGTGTTTTGTCACTGCTGTCACTTCCTTGTGAAGGGTGCTGGAGAAGCAGAGGGGATTTCACCTTGAACACAGCCCTCCCTAGGCTGCCAGCTGACAGAACTCCGTGGTTCTCTTCTACACCCTTCTGGATCAGCCCAGGGCCAAACCTGGGCTCCAGAGGCTTTTCAGGCAGGCACAACACGCCCACCTGGATGAACGTGTTGGAGTGGTCAGCTGGGTCATGTGCTGGAGAGCCTGATTTAAACAGGCCAGTGCTGACTTTGCCCACATTTTGTGGTCAGGTTGGCAGTGTAGGTTATTGAAGAAAATGTCTTATTCTCACTTGCAAAAAGCTGAATTTGAAGCCTACGCACAGTGGCTTTTCTGGGAAAACAATTTTTCTAGGAATGCCAGTTACAATTTTAGGAAGGAAACAGTGTGGCAATTTTCAAATTCAAATCAAAATTCGGTGCAAAAGGAAGAAAAAAAGCAGGGCTTGAGAAGAAAAGGTCATGACAAAACACTATAAAACAGGTAAAAAACTGTCTTCTCTTTTTGTCTCCTTTCCCATCACTTTCAAGCCAGCTTCTTACTAGGAAAGCTGCTTTCCATCTAAACTTCCATCACGCTGTCAGTACAATGCAGAAAAGCACTGCCTGAAAATAGAGCTTTTCTTTTACCAGAGGATAATTACCAGTTGTTCACTGTCTCATTATAAAATGCTAGTAAAGACTAGGATTTACTAGCATGAAGATGCTAAAAAGCATCAATATTATACCTTATATAGGAGAAACTATACTCTTTCATCTGTCCTGTGTCCCCCGGAAAACCACCACTTCTCTGGCAGACAAGGTAGAACACAACACCTCTTCCCTTCATATCTACAAGATCTATCTGCTTTAAATCGAGAGCTCTGTAGGGTGGGAACCTGTTAGGAACTATGCCATGTATGTGCAGTTTAAAGAACTTTGTTAGATCAACAGTGTGGCAAAAAAAAAAAATCAAAGATAGTAATACCAAAGCCTCGAATGTAGGTCCCAGGAATGACAGCATAATTATTTTTAGAGATGACTATAGCAGTAACTCAACATGACATGAGAGACTGGAGAAACAGCAAGCCTGATTTAAACCAATGGGAAAGCCAGGAATGCAGAATGGAGACTGTTCCTAATGCACCATATTGCATCTGAACATTTTGTTCCTACCCATCTATCCAAAGCATGACGTTTTGCATTTCATATTAACATTCTGAAGACATTAAAGGATTCTTCAATTCGATGTTCATATGCTGTGTCAGAACTCGCACTCTGACTGCTTAGAGAGATGCTATGTCTACCTTTTACTCATCTTCCCTTCCTCAGGCTCCTAACTATCCTCCTTCCCACTCCCCAAAAATCCCAGGGTCTATTCTTTATTGGTAGCATTATTTAGTTCAGCAGAAAGTTGGTTACAAATACGGTTTGTGGGATTTGGACTTCACTCTGGATTTCTGCACTACCTCAGCTGTTATGCATATGTACTAAGACTGACTGCTAACAAATCATCACAGTAATACTTGAGGTTCCTATACTATTTCTCATCTTCAAAGCACTTTAAAATTTCCCAGAGGTTCTACAAAATCTGGGAGAGGGAGAAAGAGCTACAGGCAAAAGTCTTTGTTTAGCATTGGTCTTAATATAAACCACAGTTAGTCCCTTTCTGCTTAGCACTACAGCAGGAATGTTGCAGCCCTCGGATTTAGGTCTGAAGTGCTAAACAATGCTAAATTGCCAATAACACATTTTCACTAAAAAGTATTTAAAATACTCTTTGTCATATGGACAGCTCTCTTCAAAAGTTCTGTTCTCACCTTTGAGTTCAAAACTAGGGAAATGGTGACATTAGCATAATGTCTTGGGAGATGGATTTATGTATCAAAGTAAAGGACATTTTGATTTCCGAAAGTTTTGTTAACAAAAAAGTCATATTTCATAGGCATAAAACAACAAAGAACATAACCAGGAACCAAAATAATTTTTTAAAGGTAAAACTAATAATGCCTCATGAATTCCTTCAGTGTTCAAAGCAGAACAGTCAGCTTTCAATAGCTGAAAGGAAGCTCTCACTAGTTTGGTGGCCAGCACTGGAAAGAGCGATCAAGAGAATCCGGGAGTGAATCTTTACAGACCTCACTTCTTCTTATCACACTCCAGGGGAGGAATTTTTCTCAGTGCACGAGACCAAGGAAAACGCTCTGTCCCCTTCACCCACTGAACCCCTGGTCTGCAGGGGCTCTGTGCCCACACTGGACATGCTCTGCAGGGCATACCCAGGCTCCTGGTGCCCGGGCACAGCTCCTGGGTGTTCCTTTGGCTGTGGGACCTCTTCCAGCTGAGCACACGGAATGACCCTCCCGGCTGCACGCTTGGCGCTGTGCCTGCCAGCAGCAGCCCCTGAAAGCCAGGCAGTATCAAATCAGACTTTTAGGAGACCTGCTACAATCTATTTTCTTCTTTTGACTGGCTGAGTCAGGCTTGGAAATTGTTTTCATTTACCACCATCAAAAAATGAGGATGAAATGAAACAAAATCTAACTTTTTCCTTAGTAGTGAAGAAATATGAAAATGCAATGAATAAAGCACTCTATTTCTCACGTATTCCACTAAACATGTAATCCAATCCAGCCTTTATGCTTCAAAGCATGACTTGTATTTCCCATGCTTTCCAGGGTACAGAGTTCTGGAACACAATAAATACAGGCTGCAAGTTTGAAACGTAGATGTTAAACCGGTTCTTCTGAGGTCATTTATTTGGTTGGATTCCTTTTGAGCATGAAACATTTCTATAATGTCTGACAAAATATGAAAACATTCTCAGATGAAAGGAGAAGTGCATTCCAGAAAAAATTCCACTGAAATCTAAAGGAACTCTTCTTGGGAATATTGAAGTGCAAACTCTTCAGTTATGCAATTTTAATATGGTGGAAAGAAAGAAGTGTAAGCTATTACATTTATTTTAAAGCTTAGGAAAAAAATTAAAACAAAAAAATACATATTATTAATGAATAGCTACAGCGAAAAGGGCATAATTACATGTTAATTAAATTCTCTCCTTATTATATCTGCAGTGCCCCAAAATGATGTTTTCTCTCTATGTATTCTCCTTGTAGCAACATTTCCTGAAAAAAACCATAGGTGTAAAGCAGAAACTGTTAAATATTTCACAACTGGGAGAATGAAACTGCAGCTTTTTTTTTTTAAGTTACAATTGCTATTCAGAAATAAACTGAATTTCAACATGTTTTAATTATGTGTCCTTCTGTTTATAATCTTCAACTTAGGTCTAAACTAAACAACAACGCTGGCAGAACACCGTAAATTTGAGGGACTGGGATGAAGCACTTCTAGGTAAATGTTAACAGAACCATTTTCCTCTATACAGAAATAATTTTGTTTAAGCAGCGAGCCCGCCTCTGTGCGTGCCATCGCCCACTGCCCAATTCCTGCAAAATCCAGCATCACCTTTCTTATCTGGCTATTTAGGAGTTTTCAATTTTTCTGTTCTCCAGGTTTAAGCTTCTTCCTGCATTTGCAGCTTTTCATTTATGCCTGCCTGTAAAGAAAATCAGAAGAAAGAAGTGGTTATGATGGAGCTATCTTGGGCTGCACATTGTCTTTGTGGTTTTGACACAGTGTAGTACAGTAAGGCAGACATTATCCTGCACACCTTCCTGTTTTGCAGCCAGAATGGTGTTCCAGCCTGTCCTTACGTGATAACATGTTATCATAGTGCCGAGCACAATTCCGATGGATGGCACGGCTGCCATGAGCAGGGAGTGATCTGGGACAGCCATTCCTCCCATAACCTTGTCTTGGGAGATAGGCTAATTTGCCTGTATTCTCAGACAGCCTTTACCAATAGCCACCAAATCAGAAAAATTGCATTGGGATCTGGTTGTTGCCACTGTTTTCCTTTGCTGCAGATGTTTGTTCTCTCATGTAATGTGTTTTATTGAAACAGTGCTGGAATTAGAAAGCATTACTGAAAATGAACAATAAAAAATCATATTTCTGTGATGCTGCTTGTCTGTCTTAATTACAAACACAATTATGAATTTGTATCTCATTCTGGAAATCCAAACCACTGTAAACACAGAGTGTTTAATTTGCAGTGTAATATTTCTGGGGCAGGTACAGTGGATGGGACATACTCTAATGAAATCTTTGGCAGTGATAATGCATAGCAATCTCTGATTGTATGGCATTTGGAAATGTGGGATCACTGGAAAAAGGGCCATGAACACTGGTGTTTTATGGCTAATTTATGCATATTTCTCAGTATCAGCACTGATTACTGCGAAAATACAAGAGAAATGGAAGGAGTGTAACGACAGTATTTCTAAGAGTCATGGAGTTTTGTTCAAACAACTGGGACAGGCTCACAGGTCTTCTACAGACTCTGCATAAATGGTTCCAAAACTCAGAGTTACATTCTTAATGGAATTCAGGTAATTTTGATAAAGCAAATGGATTTGTCTCCGAAGCGCTTGCAGTAACTCGACATTTCAGGAACTTCGTGGCTTGCCAGTCCTAGAAATCCCTTTCAGTGCTATTCTGCAATCTACCAATGGGCAACAACAGCAAAAAATGTTTTCAAAGTTCTCAGTAGCTCAGATTAGAACCAAAAGGCTGGAATTTCTCTCTCAACTTTGTATCTTTGGGGACAGCCTTCACCATACTCAATGCAAGTATCAGCAAACACGTCTTTATCCTTTTACACGATGTGTGTCCTTGGTGGCTGGAATACTGCTCCTCTGGGCTAATCCTCTGCCAGCCACTCCAGATGCCTTTTCCTCTCAGTTTTCACACACCTCTGTCTCTGGTCCTACCTCCAGTGAAAATCATCTGCCACCACACTTCACTATGGCTGCTGCTGAGACCACTGAGTACCAGCACTGTGATATCAGACTAGAAGTTATTTTCTAGACTCAATTAGAGCAACAGCTGCCTTGTTAATGCCTATGTTAAGACATAATGCAGATAGTAAAATCATATTTCGCACGAAACAAAAATGGCATGAGTTTGATCATGAATCAGGTAAAAATCTAATTATAAGATTGCTTCAGAGGTCAAGAAACTGAGAAAACAGGTGAAAATGATACACTGGTGAAAACATTAAAACCTGAGGGGCAATTATTTTCTTCGTATTAAACTGGAGTTGCAAAAGAAGAAAAAAAATAAAGCATTCTTCTTCTCTGTGCAGTTTTGTAAAGAAAAAAACCTTTTATCACTGATAGTAATGGCATCAAGGTCAAGTAAAAACCAGGAATTTACTTTTTCCTATTGGAAGGGACAGGAGTAAGATAACAGAGATTCCCTCCCATTTCTAGAGAAATGTTGAAATGGAATATGAACTCAAACAGGCAGATCTAACAATGGCATCATTATTCTAATTCAAATTCTCCAGTGATGCATAGTCCAAGTAAAGCAATTTATCAATACCACACTATTTTGAGATAATATTAGGTATTTATTAAACTGCTGTTTAGTCAGTAGTGTCTAATGTGCTGTATCTGAAGTTCAAAGTGCCCAATACCAGCTGGTTGTTGCCAATAAGACCAAATTCCAGCAGTTCCTTGGTGCAACTCTGTTCTAGCAGGTTGGCTTTCAATCATTTCCTATTAATTCCAGAGACAGTCGCTTCCTTCCTTTCCACGACCCCCACAGAAAGAAATCGTGGACCCCTCAGAGTCTGTAGACCACATACTGACAGCTGATCTGTTCCATTAAGGCAGCTCTTGTGTAGTCACACACCTACCAGACAAAGCCTAAAATTGACATAAATGAGTCACTCCTTACACAAATTGAAGGACGTGTAACATAGATGCATCTAACAATTTATATTAAGCACACATTGCATACACTCCAGCACAGCAGCTGGTCCTGAACCCCTGAGAAGGAATTTTATCACTGACATCACTGAGAGCAGGATTTGGCCCGTGTTTTCGACACACAGTAAGGCTGACAATATATGTTGTCATATTACTGAGTATTTTTTATCTTATCATATGTAAGCTGACTAAACTAGGAGTTATTTATAGAGGCTAATTCACATTTTTACAGCATATGGATGTGCTTTTTGCCAGCTTTAGCACAAATACAGTTTATATTCATTAAGATTGAGCTAACTAATTAACCATAGACAGAATTAGTGAATAGCTTTCTAGTAATAGTACCTCAAGGTTGCCAATAATTTAATTTGGGATTTCACACGCTGCAGACTTCTCATCTTCAGAAGTGGCTCCAGCCACAGCATCCACCTCTGGACAGGGCTCCTGCAGGTAATCCCCCTGCCCAGACCCCTACAGGAACCAGGCACAGGAAACACTGAGTTAGAACATCCTCCTGCCCTCTATGAGACCCGACTGCACCAGCACAAGGCCAGGCAACAACACACAGAGCTGCTTCTGGGACGATCTGCCTTGACAGAGACCATCGTGTCTGTCTCACGTTGCCCAGGCCAGGCAGACACATCCTCACACAGGGCGAGAGCCCACAGGGGCTCACTCAAATCAATGTCCTCTGCTGACTGATTAATGCATTGAAAGGAATTTCATTCAATCTTAGAGGAGAATGCGTGCTATGTTCTAGAGAATAAATTTCATCAGTGACTGGGATCCAATGGAAATCCATAGAAAAATAGCTTAAAAAAGCCCCCGAAATAAATTAAAAGGAACAAAACTATACCTGAGATTCTGTCGCTGAAGCTGAGGGCGAAATTGCAGGTTGGTCAAGTTCAATCTCATCCTGGTAGTATTAAATAGAAAAAAAGGAAAAAAGAAAGAAGTAATTCATGTTTAATTATTGCTCAGAGGTTTTTTGCAGATTTTTTTAAATGGAAACGAAATGGCTGGCAAACAACAGAAAACAATACCTTTTCTGTTACTATCCAGGTGCTCAGAACTGGAAAGCATTCTGAAAATGATTATAGATCAGCTTTAATTTCTAGTTGCCTCTCAAGGGGCCCTCTTTGTAATACTTGGAAAGAACAGATGATTTTCATAATTTCATAACAGCACAGCATCTTACTCATGTGGATAATTACGTTTAGGAAACACAGCGCTCAGGTAAAATTCTGTCTTCCCAGTGCAAATTTGTCACTTCTGAGCAGGGATCTGGTTGTAGTTTGGAACTGCAGGGCCATATCAAAGGAGTCAGGTGGAGTGAAGTTGCAGTGACTCTAAACAAAATAAGGCCCTAAGGAAAATATTTTAATATGTAACTATAATTTAAGAGTTGCTAATGGTCCAAGTTTTGCTGCTGCATCTTGTTCCTTTGCTGTGGACATCAGCACCTCACTGGTGTTCCGCTGGCGCGTGACCTGCGGCTCCAGGAACGCTCTGACAAGGGCACGGCTTTTCCCCCTCGGAGCAGCTGGATGAGGCTCCAAGCCCATGCTCAGGTTCTCAGGAGTGATGCAGAAGGCAGCCCTGTGTCCTCTAAAGGGACAAGGTTTTGTGTCCTTTAAAAAAATGGATGACAGAGAACATATGTGCCAAATAGGGCGAAAGAAGGCATTTGTGAACAAGCAAGGAGCAGGGTACAGCACTGAAATGGTGTGTTTGGGGCCTCTACAGGGGAAAAGCCCATCGAGACTACGAGGCAGATGTTCCAGTTCTGAGTCAGCGATTACAAACGGGATTTTGCTTGGATGGTGCAAGTAAACGACATTAATTCACATCAGGGTAATTGCAGCTCCCATAAATTAATTTCCCCATACTTTTGAAATCATCGCTAGGTTGGTATTTGGGTCATTTAGTTACCAGTTAACTACAGTTGCTACAGTTAAACATGCTGAAAATATTAAAGGTTCTATACATCTGCAGAAGTGATTGCAAAAATCAGAAATAAAAAGTTAGACCTAGCTACTTCATGACAATAAAAATCTCTTTTGTAGTCCTAAAAGCTTTTCAGAACTTCTGTTTGGACTCTGTCACTACCTTCAGAGTTCCCTGTCATGTGTGAGCTCAGTAAAGTAGGCAGACAGTATTAGCCCATGTTTATAGGAATCTAAAGGGCTGACAGAAAGATCTGCAGATTATAACTGAGGAGAAAAACAGATTTATAGAAGCATTTCCCTCTATCACTTGTAACTCAAGTTTTCAGCACTTCGTCAGTGCCTACTTACTCACAAAAAAAATAGTCAGAAAGTTTGGGGTTTGTATCAAAATGAAAAAGCTGAGCTAAATTGTATTTCTTTCAAAAATAAAGACCCTTTGTTTTTAAATTCTATTTTTTTTTAAACTAGAGCTTTTTTAATTTAGCAACTATTTTCATTTTCTCTGATTTCTTACCTTATACTTTCTTACTAAAAATATTAGCTGCAGTGGATGAGAATTCAAAACTACTTTCTGCTTCCTTAAAATAATATCTTTTGCTTAGTTAGTTATCTATTCACTCAAAACATTTTTTTTATTTAGATTAAATCATTATTCCACTTATTCTCTCCAGTACAAATTTTTAAAAAGTAAAATAAGGTAAAGAAAATAGACCAGGCTTTTAGAATAAATTCCAAGCTGATCAAATACATTTTTGTAGCACGGATAAGATTTTCAGAGGTTCTGTTTTTCTGAATAATATTTTTACTTCACTGTGTCTTTTTACAGAGAGCCATTCTTTACTCATCTGTTCCATGTCTAATAATAACCCTTGGATCATTAAGAAATAACTAAATTGCAGCAGAACTAGTCTCTTTAATGAGCCATAATAGTCCCAACATTCAGCCAAAAGTTTTTTTTAAAGACTGTGAAACTTCAATGGAGAATACGAAGCATTTTGTTTAGTAATAACAAGTTTATGAGCAGGACTACAGTTTACAGCCAAAATATAGTGACCTAAAAATGCCATTTTGCATTGCTCCTTCCTATACATTGTGTCCTTAACAAGTCCAGGGGAAAATTAGAACGAATGAATTGTGGTGAGAGCCCGAAGCCAACAAACGTATTTAAATGAATCCTTCTGATGCAATACTTTCCTTTAAAAAATACAATTAAGTCTTTGTGTTTCCTTTGAACAAAACCTCATGCTTAATAGCACCAATGGCTCTGTAGTAAAATCTATTTAAAAACAGAGAAGGAGACACAGTAAGTTTTATACAGTTACAGTGGCTTTAAAAAATGTTTTTAGTTTCTGAAGTCTGAGTAAATTTATGGTGAATTACTTCCACTGACCTACATTAAAAACTTCATCCTCCTTTTTGTAATTCCTGAAGATTTGTCATTATGTGAGCATTATTCACTATGACAAAGATGTATTACTCAAAGTGTCCTCTTGAATCAATATAACTATCGAAATGTGAGGAACAGTTTGGCAAGATGATAATGCCTTAAAATTAATTGGCAATATTTTCCTGCACATTGCAGTCCAGTGGGTCCACGGGAATTCAAACACAAAGAAATGGTGAAGCAGTTGCACAAATGTAGCTGGCATATCAGTGTCAGCTGCTCTGGAAGACACTGGAGGGACAATTACGTGCACTATTCCTACCAATTTCGGGGTGAGGGGGGTGCCAGGAGGCCACTTGGCCTGGAGAAATCAGCACAGGCTGATGTGGGGCTGAGGGGTCAGCATCACCTTCCCAGCCCAGTGGCACCAGCCCAGCTGAGAAATGCAGCTGGTGCGGACACTGCTCCCCTCTGAGAGCACAGCCCTGTGCCACAGTCCCGCTCTGGAATTCCTTCTGGTACCAGTGTGCATAAAGGCAGGTTTGTACAAAAAGCGCTGTGTTGCTCTGTACGTAAACTCACACACTTCTCTTGTTGTTGAGAGGTAGCAAATTGCCTTTTTACAAACGTAGGCAGAGAAAAGACAGTTAAATAGTACACAGGGAAATTTCTAAAACAGACTAATGGCAGGAAAGAAGATTGGTAAAGCATTCTAATAGATGAGTTCCACATATGTGGTAGTTATTATAAAATTAGCTTTGCATAACTTACCAATATACCATTACATTTCCCCCCAGATGTTATCTGTTACTTAAATTAATTTTGCTTAAGTTACTATTATTGCAGATTTTATCCACGCTGTATTTTATTATTTAAGTTTCTGTGGCATAAAACAAGCCCTGGCTGATAGCGTTACTTTTAATAATATATATAAGAGGTTTTAGTATTATAGAAATGGCTGCTGGGTATATCTTAATAGTCACAGCACAGAACGTCTGCTCTCAAAATATTATGTAGATTAAAACCAGCTATTTACTTACACTCTAATTCAAGGCACTGGAAAGGTTCGCAGTATTTATGTATGTGGTATGAAGGGAAACAATCTACTCCAGGAAAAAATATCAGAGTTTGGAAATTAGCAAAGCTAAGGTCAAGGTCAGTTTGGCTTTACTAACGTACTTGCTGAAAATGAGAATTCAGAGTTTATGTTTACTTATTTCATAAATGAGAAAAAAGACTGAGGGGGTGATGAATTTGCCTCTTTGATAGAAGGCTTTTGTATCACAGAAACATTTTAAAACCACCTTTTTTGCTTGATATTATCTGAAATTCTCTATCCGTTTCCACACAGTCTTAACATAAATTCTCTGCGGCTAATCTAACCAAACACAGGAAAATAATTATTTATAAGGATTGGAAAAAAGATCCCACATTCAACATGGACCACATCTAAAGCCTTGTAACATCTTTCAAAGCCTTTCAAGGGACATGGGTTTGATTTATACGAATGACAGATGAGTTTCAAAGAGGGAGTTCTTTGTGCATTATTCTCTATATTCATATCACCTGTGCAGTTTGTACTGTATGCCATGGGACCTTATGCAACCAGAGCCTGCACAGATTTCTCTCATATATATGTGAGATTTGCTATCAAACAAACTGCAATACAGGATTTACATTAGTTTGCTATTCATGCTAAGCATGCCCGGCCACACACCTACGAATGTGCTGCATTTCAGCTGCTGGAATAAAAGGCATTTATGGAAGATGGTTTGTTAGCTGCCTGCATTTCATGTGGTTGAATTTGAATGAATACCTAATGGACAGAGATGCGCTGACTCAAACCAGCCTGGTTTTTTTTTTTATCCCTCCCCTTTAACCTGCCCGCGTATGCAAACAAAACAAATCCACCCCACCTGCCTGCGGAGGCGTCGCCCACCAGCGCTCCCACAGGAGGTTCCTGGGAGGCTGCTGATAGCTCTACAAATACATCTGCCATCCCATTTTGCAGCAATTTAATATACGAGGTCCAAAGGACTGAGGGATTTTATGAAGCACTCAAAAACTTAATCCAGATATCTGATCTCTGTGGTGTGACTGAGGTGGCAGAGCTTCCTCCTGCACACTCTCACCACACACGTTTGTATTAATATTAAAAGTAGAATTAAGATCAATGAGGGCCTGAAACTCTGCCTCTGAAGGATGTTCCTCAGTTGCTAATGATGCACATGGAAATTCTGTGTGCGTGTTCCTGGGCAGGAGTTTTCACACCGCTGTTCCTAAAAGAGGCAGAAGTTCAGTGAGTCAAAGGTAGGTTTTATCCTCTTTTTCCTGCATTTCAAAATCCAAGTCAGTATGTTCTAAAGAGAGTTTTCCATGTTTCTGAGCTGCGATGTGAATCGACTTTGTTGACAATACATTAGTAATTAATCTAGTCTAAAATAGCTATTTGAAGCAATTTGGTGCCTACATTGACAAAACAGGATCTCCTCCTCCCCCCAGGAAGCTGTAAATCAGTCAGTGACATCTGGCCTCAAGGACATCAGAGTCATCTGAAATGTGGTAATTTATATTAATGAACATCAATATTAATTTTTAAATAAAAAGAATTTGCTACTGCCATTATGTTTACATAAGAAATATTATTTATAGCTTGTGTTCCTCCTTTCCTACATTTTGCCCATAAATTACTGTAAGGAAACACAATGTCACAGTTATAAATATTTTTCCTTGGAGTTAAAGCTTTTACATATCCTCTTACTGTTTTCAGTAACTATATGAGGACAACAACCAGGATTTTCTTGCTACTCCAGGAACTGCTGCCAATTTTAATGCTTGACTGAGTAGAAAAGGGTGCTTCTACAAAAACAACCAAAGCCTTCCTCTCTAGAGATATCTTAATGCAGAATGCCCTTAATACATAGATTCTGTAAGAATCTATCTATCCTAACATACCAGGAAAAAAACCCCCAACAAAACCCCGATTTGACTAGGATGCAGTTGTCTTCTACTCCTTTTACCAAGCTTCCAATTATTGCTGCCAATTTGCAGATTATTTAGAAAGACAAAATGAAAGACATTAAAAAAAAATATCCCCAGTTGGCTTTAGTGCTGAGGACACATCACTAAACAATTCACCTTGGAATGGTCACTCTAAATTCACATTGTATTTAGCATTGCCAAATCTCCCAGAGTTATGGGATTACAAGAGAATCTCAGTTTTCATTTAAAAATAAAGTTAGCTCTTATGGTTGCAGAAGAAAGATTGAAAACATAAATCTTGAAAGCTCAAAAACTAGACTGCAAGGAAAAGGAACCAAACAATTATTTTTAAGCAACTCATGATTTTTTGGGATATATCTCATCATTTTAAATGCTCGAGGTTAACGTAACCCTTTTAAAAATAATACATACAGATTTTCAGGAGGGGTGAAGGATTTTTTATTTTAGTTCTTGAAAGTGCAACTCTTGCATGTCTGGACTCCTCAAGGTACCAACCCTCCCCCGCTTTCCACTTCAAGGGCACCTATCAAACAAGAAAAGAGCAGCCAGGTCCTATTCTGGCTGGACAGTCATCATCAACAGGGATCTGAAGTCACTAAAAAAAACAAAAAAAAAAACCACAAAAACCCCCCACAAGCACCTTTCCAACAGTAACCACCTATCTAGAGCTACAAATATTTTTTAAAAATGAAGGCCCTTTTTATTATTCATGTGATCACATCTGAAAACCATAAAAGTAAGTTCTGGCGAACCCAATGAACAACAGGCAGTTAGTATTTTGGTGGCATCCACCTTTATCAGGTTGGAGCTTTGTTGTTGTGCATATCTTTTCTCACATTATTTAATCAGTAAAGATCCAATATGAATGCTGAAAATGTTATGATAAAAATGTGACCCCACACTTGGCCAGGTGCATCTTGGTACCTCTTTCTGGGACCAGGCTTCTAACATTTTATGAATACTTGCTGCAATTCCATACTCTCAGAAAACCAATTTGCATGAGAGCATGTGCCTTTGACAACACAATGGCCTATAAGAATTAAATTGTTTAGGGGGCTGGTGTTCATCACACCTGCTTTAGCCCTGTCAACCCCCCAAACCCCTCCTTGCAGGAACTGCAAAGACAATTGCCTCTCCTGAGAGACAGTCAGAGCAACGAAGATGAATTAAGAACCTAAAAATTCCTTAATGTACCTGCCCTGGACCGCAGTAAGCACAGCCTGCTCCCTGCCCTTTTCCCTAGGGGAACCTAGGAAAGCTGGCTTCCTCACTCAGGGTCCCTGGCTTGCCTGGTGCTCAGAAATATGAAATGTTCCCTTTTTTATTCAAATGGTCACTGTAGGATAACTCAGAGAGGATTACCTGTGCCCCATGTTCCTCCTGCACCCTTGAGTGTGTAGGGGAAGAGTCAGACCGCTGTTGGCACTACCCTGGCCTGTTTTTTCCAGGTGTTACATCCGAGATGCAGCAATTCCTCACCAACTCTGACTGTTCCATAGGGCTTTAGGTCAGTCCTAACACTTCCAAAAAAAGCCTGCTAATGTAGACATGCCCGTTTTCAGCACGTGTGACTCTCCAGTGTGTCTCATGCCCTGCACACACCAGTCCAGAGCAGCCTGTGCCCCTGGAGCTGAGCCCCACCAGATTGCTCTCAGTTCAGCAAGCACAGAGTTCAGGGTTTACCCGAACAGGAGTGCCATGTACAAGAAAGAAAGGTGCCAAGATTCCAAAAACCTAGGAAAACTTAACCCCCCCACCTTTTAGAACAAAAAGGGTTTGAGAAGAGCCTGGGGGCTCCTGCTGAGAAAGGCCAACAGCAGAAAAACAGCATTTTGCTGTTGATACAGTAAAGTGCAGTCACTGCCTGACGCTGGAAAGAGGTCCCACCTCCTGCCTTTGTCTGCCACTGCTCTTGGACAGCCTTCCCTTCCTGCCCACTTCCTCCAAAATCAGCTTTTTCTCCACACAAGACTGGTCAGGGACGAGCCCCTCACATAACTGCCCTGTGCTCTGAACACTCTCTCAGCACCAAATGCCACATGAAGAAGGTCCCTCCAAACTCCTCTCAGTCATTAGGTGCATTAGATGTGGATAGGCTTCTCTGTATTGATCCACCCCCAGCTGATGCTACAGAAAATTGCTGCACTAACATTTAAAAGGTTGCATTAAAAAAAAACCCAAACCAACACAACCTAAGGAATATCGATCCAGAACTAAGAGGGGGAAAAAACTGCTCACACAATTTAAAAAATACAATATAGATTTTTTTAAAAAATACGCCACATTAGAAAACTTTCCAGAATATATGGCCACATAAAAATGGGGAGCTTGTGTTCTTTGTTATTAGACCTAAAACATAAGGTCTTTGCCTGAGTGTGTAAGTTTCTGTTAAAACAACAATTTGTCCTGTGGACTGTAAATTCAATTACTGTTTTTATTGGAATCACATTTTGCTTTGGAAACAATCATGCAGAAAAACAACCAGTAACTTAGACATCTTAAAAACATCTCAGAACAGGCATGGCTCTGAGAACGGATCAGTTATGGTAATTCTTCCACTGTGAACTGCAAGGTTTTTAAAATCCATTTCCATATTTTTAATTAACACCTAGTTAAAAAAAATTCTTACTGTAGGTCATTTTAATCACAAATGGGAAAACAAATTTGTTTTATCAGAAAATTGATTCAACACTATTTTAGGGACTTATTTTTCATGTTTTTATCATAAAAATTAAGCCATTAGCATACATTTCCCAATTTGGGAATGCAGAAGCAAGCCAGTTCTTCTCTGAAATTTCAGAGTTACAGTTTTCAGTCACCTCTCTATGTGAAACTAGTCTATTTTAACACCAGAATATTTGATCAGCACACACAAAACCCCCACATAAGTCTAAGATATCGGTACTTCTTTACAACTCCATTT
Organism: Pomatostomus ruficeps; assembly: GCA_013400735.1. NCBI lineage: Eukaryota > Metazoa > Chordata > Aves > Passeriformes > Timaliidae > Pomatostomus > Pomatostomus ruficeps. The sequence continues at coordinate 49,678 of VYZT01017208.1, forward strand.
CTATATGACTTGAATCTGCAGAGTTCTAACCATAGTCTGTTAGTCAAAAGAAACCACCCCTTCCTTACGTGACACTTGGCTTTGGTGCCCCATTGTAACAAGGCTCTTCTCATTATGTAGTGTCCATAAATCTGTTTATGCTGCAGCCCAGCCGGTGCGCCGGTGTTTGTTTTAACTCTCCCTGACAATCCTGTCCTTCACGTTAGATAAAAACGCAGCTGTGGGTAGGGGCAGGGCTGGTCTGGTGAATGCAGGAGTTAACAAAGCCTTGCCTCAGCACAGCTTGGCTAGGTGGGTGATTTGAAATCTAGTAAAGCTTCCCCTTGGTACACTGCCAAAGCCAACCGCACCTTGGATGATGTGAGGCTGTTTTTGAGAAGGTAACATCTCCTTACAGATTATCTCCTCCCACTTCGACTTGGAAGGTTTCTGAGAACAGTAATTTCCATTTCTGTTGGGGCATGAAATGGTTTCTGCTGAAAAAGAGTATAAATCTCATTCTGCTTTGACTTGTTAGGAAGCTCATGACAAATCATATAATCCAATGTGGATTTTTAGAATTTGTTTAAACAATGCATGAGAAGAAACAAACATTTCTACTGAATAATTTCTCTCCAATTAAAAAAACAAATAAACAACAGTCTCTTAACTCCTTATCCCTTATAAACTCTGTTAACTACATCTTCTAGAAAATTACCATACACACAAGTAACAGAACCAAGAAAAATCTAACGTTTGTTCAAAGATTTCCACAATCATACAGAATTCCATCACAATTCAGAATGGAGAGCAAACACTTCCAACTTTGGAGTGAAAATCTTGAGTCAGCCATAGAATAAGGGAAGCTTAAGGGTACTGCAATTGAGTTGTACACTGCAGCCCTTCCTCTCCTCCCCTTGTGCTTTGTCTTTCTGAGAAACTCTGTTCTACAAAAATAGGCACAGACCATGTGATCACAAAGTTTGCACACAGTTTGCCTGATGAGATAAAGACAACGTGTCGGCTTGTGATGGGGAAAAAATGAAGCAATGATGCCAAAAGGTTTTATTTATTCCTTTCAGCAGCACCTTTTCCTTGGCAGCTTTCCTAAACAGCAGCGTCATAAATACCTAGAGGGAGCAAGCACCCAATAGCAGCATCTTCTCTGGAGAACACAGAGCCATATCCAGAAACACGACATCGCCTACTCTGAAGTTGCTGTCTTTTGATCTAACCCTTAGAAGGAAGCACTCAGCAGGAACTTCCAATGTGTCTGGATTGCCAAGCAGAGAGTTGAGGAGAAGATAGGAAAATCACTAATGGCTGGGAAGCTTGGCTGGCAACAGAGAGAAAGGCAGACTGGATGAAGACACAGGGCTTCATTTGGTGCTGGGGAAGGGAAGAGCAAGAGCGATGGGAAGCAGCAACAACATCTCCTGGGCCGAGGAGAGGCAGTAAGGCTGAGCACAATCCTGAGAGCAGATCAAAGATCACACTCTGAAGACTCCGGGAGTTGGGCCCTCTTCACTTTCTCACCTACATCAAGCTTTTTCCCTCCAACAGTCCCTTGCTCCATCTAGACAAAATGTCATATATCCCAGGTCCTTCTATCATGTGATTCTCCATTTTAGTTTTAAAAATTGGCAGAATGTGAAGCAATTCTCAACACTGACACTGGGTTTGTGCCTTTATGATGGCCAGAAATATTGACCTATGCACTGAAACACAGTCCATATGCACACACACACACACATACATTTATATGCACCTGTTAATTGTTGTTTAAGCATTGAAGGAACAAAAAATAAAATTTTAAAAAAAGGTTTTTAAAGAAGGAGTTGATACCAAGAGCTGAAAACAAAAATGATTCAACAAGAGACCCTAAAGAGAAAAGACCTTACCAAGTATGATAGACAAATTTTAAGTGAAGTCCCTCTGCACAAAGTATCTTCACATTTATAGGTTTAAGAGTTCTTTGCAGGTGTCCATTGTATCATGTATACACCCTAATAAATCACATTGGATGCACATCTCCATGTGGAAGAAATAGAGCTGACAGGAGGTACCTTTGAAAACCTCGGTCCCAAAAGCAGAGACAGGTTATTTTTCCGTGACAATACGTAATAGACATATTTCTCTCTCTGTGGTAAATTAGTCTCAAAGCAACACCCTCCATCAGGGAAAGACCTTAAGGCGCTCTTATAATACAAGCAAAAGCCAAATTGAGCACTTTAACTGGATTTTTTAACAGCCCTAAAATTATTAAAATCATGAACTTTAAATAATTATATTTCAACCAGTGTTTTACTAGTTCTCTCCCTACCTTCTCTGATTTTAATTTTCTCACTTGTCAGCATGTCTTGGCAGTGAGAACAAGAAAGACCTCAAACCTTTGCTGATTGCTTTCCACGCAATCTGATTTCTATAAATTAGAAGTTGCTGATGGGAAAGCAGACAGCAGTACCCTTTGATCAAGATACACATCTTGATCTCTTTTATCATTTTTTAAAAAAACAATAATATTACAACAAAAAAAAAATCATCATACAAGCTTTTCGATCAAAGTGTGTCACTGTCTGCTTCCCAGTCAACATACTGCCAGTAAATTGGCGAGGTGCCCGGAACGCGCAGGCAGCAGCTGGTGGGTTTGATTACCATCTGTATAGCCACTAAGGTATAAAATATTGTGTCTCCATCTAGTGGGCATCTGCAGTTTACAGGAAATCTGTAGCCGACTTCCGTGGGTGGCAGAAGGAGCTTCACTCGACTCCCCACCAGCAGAGCTGCGCTGTCTGAAACCAGGAAGGCTTTGGAGCCCCGCCCTGGTTCCATCTCTGCGCTGGCACTTGTCCTTGAAATCACGTTTTCTTGCAGAGGCATTCCTAGAACAACTATTTCTGTTCTCACGACAAACCACCTCTTTCCAGTGCTCTGCAGCACCCAGGAAGTCTTGGTGGCCAAAATTTGAAAATGTAAAAGAAGTAACAGGAAAAGGAAGGTAAGAGCAAGGATGCCATTAATGACCAGAACTCCTGAAATAAACAATAAGGAATGAGATGAATATGCCAAGACAATGGCTTCCCTTATATTAAAATATTACAAACTGCCCCCCCAGCTACTTAATGGCAGGACGTGCAAAATGCCTGTTAACTCTCTTCTATGGATTCTGACAACATCCTTGACTGAAGAACAACAGGGGTGACGCAAGATACACAAACCTGGTTTTCAGGAGAATGCCACGGAAACAGTCCTTGGGACACAAATTTTGGAATCCATGTGGCCACCCAAAGGAGAAACTGAGGCAGGAGCCAGCACCATGACAGCTCTCAGAAGAGACACAGCACTAGAACAAATAGTTACTAAAGACAAATTCTACCCCACTCGTTACACCACACTCCTCTTCATCGGTTACCATCCCTTTTGACAACTACTCCACTAGCAATGTACTGACTGGGCATATTTTATGCACAGCCATCTACTGTGAAAACTGCATCCTAATGAAGAATATCAGTAGAGCAAAATGAAATAAAAACCAGCAAGATCATACTATTGATTTTTTCCATCCACACGGACTAGACTTAAATTCCCTTAGCTTGAGAAATCTGTTGAGATAACTCTCCAACACAGCATGATTACATTTCATTTAATGACTTCTCTGGATGCACGATAGGTCCTAAAACAACTCCTCGTTTTTTCTGAATATCTTTTAATAAAGTTGTTCTAGATGTGTTTTGATTTGACACCTAAACTGGTTACAGTAAAGCATTTTTTATTTTTATCATATATTCCATTGCATTAGAGGTGAGTTTATTACTCCATAAATCATTCATTCAAAGGAACTTCAATTTAACAGCACCTAATAGACACAGTCACTTAAGGTAGCACGCTGGCAAATTTCAGCTTTAAATCAGAAGCCGATCTGTCTTCACATAAAAAAAGTCAACTTCTCAGAAGAACGCATCAGTTTTAAGAAACTCAGGTGTGAGCACTTAATTTTTAAGTCAATATGTGCCAACAATTTTGTACTAATTTATTATATTGCTTGTTTGTGCAGGAAGGGGATGAGATTTGTTTCAGTCTAATCTAATACCCTTTATTTCAACAGAAACTAGAAGAATTAGAAATGACTGTTGTTCCCTCAACAATTTGCTGTGATAGAAGCTTTATTTTTCAGGTCAGCACTCTCCATTTTTGATTGCTCAATGGAAGCGCCACAATGGCTAAAAAAAGAAGGCTCTGAAACTTCAGGAAATAGAAACTGCTGACTACCTGGTGAAGGAATAATGATTTATAATATATGAATAGGGGCAATAATTGGATAGCAGCCTGTACTCAAAAAAGCCTTAATTCACAGATCTGACATCAGAAAGTCATAATCCATCGATCTAGCATCAGAATGATGGATTATGATTTTTTGAGAACATGTAGACATGTCAGCTTCATGAGCATTCCGGGAATCGTAGTCCAAATTGTTTTACTGAGGTCATTTGAACAATTTCAGCTTTTCCCAATAAAGCTGATGCCCTAATATTTTGAAATATAAAAGTTCTGTTGTTTTTCTTTTAAACCCTAAAAATCCTCCAACTAAATATCACGGGTTGCCATAACTTGAGATTGAAGAATTTTTTTTTTAATTACTTCAAGTCTGTGTAATTTTCTAACAGAGATGTCAACAGTTTTAAAACCTAATTGCTTTTTATGTCAGAAAAGTTTTGTATTCAAGTTTGGAGGCAAAATAAACAAGATGCAAAGTGAGGGATTAATTATCTTGTTTTCTTTCAGGGAAGAATTGACATATCCTATGCATGTTTCCCCCTGGGCTACTTAAAAAAAAGTTATGTGCATTTAGATAGAATCCTTTATGAAAAGAAATAATACTTTTGCAATGTTCAAATACCTAGAGGTTGAAATGTATTTTTATACAGAAGCTTTTGACATTTTCAATTAAAAAAAGACATAGTTGGAACTTCACTTTCCTCATAAAAACAAACATAGGCTAAAGTTATTGAATAAAATATTCATGAAAGTTTCAGAGATCATTTCATTGAGCATCGCATACTTATTTAAAAGTAAACCACAATTTCATTCATAAAATTCCACTGCAAAATCTTCCACTGGCTTTTCCCCATTATAATTAAGTGAAACCACCCATCAGTTAACAACTGCTACATGAGACTAATTCAGTGGCTCAGATGGGTAAGAGTTCTTCCAAAAATGCTTTCTGCTTCAGTGAAGGGTTGAGAATAAAAAGAAAATCCCACATTAAGTGTAAAATATTACTAAGTATTTTCAATGTATACTCATATTAAAACTATAAAAAACCTGTGACTAAAACCTCTTCCAAAGGTATAAAAACTTTATGTTATACAAGTAACAAGAGCTAAAGGGCAAAAGAAACAAACCAGACTAAGCCAGGGTTGTATATCTCTATTTTTTTTTTTTCGGTAAACTCATTTGTCTAGGAGGCCAAGTTTTTCCTTCTCTGCTTTTTCTTACTTTATTTTCCTTCTCACAAAATGTTCTAAAGGGAGCTTATTAATAAAATAACTACTTAGGTGAAGTTTTTTGTTTGATTTTTCCCCCTCTTTTGTCTGTGCTCCTAAATAAAGCTACCACGGAGGAGAAGTCATAGGGCTCTTTTGTAATGGCTGAAATAATTTCTTTCACTAAGCCCCATGTATACATTAAGTAAAGACATCCTGGGTCCAGTCTCAGCCCAGATTTCAAAGCAAACCATGCCAACAACAAGACCAAAGGAAGGGGAAAAGCTGCAAGAAAAATAATGCACTTTTTAGAGCAGACAGAAGCAATTTACTTCATTTTGACAACTAAATATGAAATGGCTAATAAAAAAATCACTGCCATGTTCCACAAACTCCTTTCTCTAAACACACCTAATATTCTTAAAAAGGTCTCACATAAAGGAATCACATCACTGAAAAGCAACTACTTCTTTAAATGAGCCTGAAGCAACAATCACACTGCACAACTGATCAAAAGAGAGAGCACCTCATGCGATTAACTTTTCCGGGGAATTACCGTGGGCAGGCTGTAATTATTCACTTGCAAGGCAGTCATGAGGACACCATGGCCAACGGTTCTCTGCCTGTGATTTATCTGCCTGAGGTAATGACCAGTGGCCAGGATATCAGTGTGGCAGCTCCCTTCAAAAAGCCTTTGTGCAGCACCAAACCAGGTTCACGGTTACTTCACCATCAAACCATCTTCTACCTGCATTTTCCTTGGATCCTTTTAGACCTAAGTATTGACCCAGCTCAACTCAATTAAGCTGATGACATCAAATGAGCCCAAATAAGGTGGCTACAACCTTTCCAGATGAGGAATGAATACAGCCCTTAGGACTGTGCAAGGGAAGACAGGAATATGTTGGGTATCTCCCAACTTCTCCTCTTTTTTGGACCTGTGCATTAGTCCTACCCCTTTTCTTGTTATTGAACTGGTTGTTTGCTTTCCCTGTCTCCACTGACACCTCTAACTCATTTAATGTATGTTATGAAGCAGCAATCAGACATTAACTTTCTGTCTTTAATGATGTGTGCTTGAACCAATGACCTTGAAGTGCGAGGCTGTGTAGATCTTTACCATTCCCTCGATAGCCAGGCCTTTATTCATCAAGCTTATAAGCAAAACCTGTGTGCAAAAGGAACACTTACAATTACTATTATGGTCGTTCTGCTGGGGCTGTACATTGCACTGAAAGAATATGAATTATAAAGTGCATGGCTTAGTAAAATTTAAACCAAGCAAATGTTTAATATTAAGCCATTTCATCTTTTTCCAAAGTTCGGCAAATTTATTACAAAGCATTGAAATTGCACTTCAAGCCCTAAGGCTCGCAACGTTGGAGCCTGCCTGATTAATATAATTAAAAGAATAGCATCACTCAAAATTTATTAAATAATTAAATATATGCAAACTTATTGTTTACTTCCAACTGATAGCATGATTTCTAGCTTAAAAATTTGCACTGTTTCAGAGCTGACAAGTTGCTACAGCACATCCCCTTTTTCCTGCTGTGCATATGATTAAAAGAGCAGAGGTTAAACACAGCAATAAAAAAAAATATTGGCGAATTCTATTTTTGGTCACAGTGGTGCTTAGTTCTTCCCTCTTTTTTACAATAAGCAGGTGCCGCTGAAGAGGTGGGAAGTCTCATGGTAGGAGGACTCTGAGCTGGAGAAGGGGAGGAAAATGCTTCCTTGGAAAGAATCGTCCTCCCTTCCACAATCACTACGTATCTTGTATTGCATTTTTCTACCTCAGCCAAGACCCAGCTCGCAGGAGAAGCCAAGCTCTATCCATTAGATTACTGGTCATATACCGCTTGTGAGACCTGGTCCAGAGGATTGCCCAGCAAGGGAAAAGCTGACGATTTTATGTGGCATAAAAATCCTGCCTTACACAGCACCCATGAGCCACTCGCACCTGCACGGCCAGCAAATGCTGGCTGGCACTCTGAGGGATCCCAGAGGTCACAGAGACGGGTTTTATGGGATGGAAACCTTATTTTCTTCATTCTGAAACCGTGGAAAAAATGCCTATTTTTTCTGCAAATTTTGCCTGCATATCTTCATTTTCTCCTGCAACAACTCTGCATTCTCCTTCAGCCACTGCACTGATCAGCAGCCCCTCCCAATACATGAGGTGGAAAGCCAGTGACAAAATTAAAACAAGTTGGCAAATGTACCTACATATACATATTTCATGTTAGCACAGTTATGCTTTAGAAATTATGGCAACAGCAATAGAATTCTGCTGCTGTGATCATGGATAATCAAAGCAAGTGAAAAAAAAAAGCCAGTGCTGAAATATTTTCAAAGGTATGAAAGTCTTTACTGTTGTGTAATTTAAATTTACTTGCCATCACTTGAAATTTCCTTTCGTCTGCATGATTAGAATTTAAATGCTCCCAACGTATATTAACAAATATAATTCCTGTTATATTGCAGAAATACTGCAGCAAGCTCCTCTTAATGCTGAAAACTAACTAGGCTCCTTAATTCACTACAGAACATACAAAGCACAATTAGTTAAAATGTTTTCAAATGAAGTCTTATTTGCAAATGACCCACAAGACGAACCAATACAGCACTTTCTACTCTACTTATACATACACACGCACCCCCACACATCACAAAGCTGTAGCAGTATTTTCTACAACTGTAAATATGGCATGTTTGCATTTTAGAGAGAATATTTTTAATGTAATAGTTTTCAGTTTGAGGCCAAATTTTGCCAACGTTACACACCATGGTAATGTAGTGTTTATTTTAGATACAATCCTAGCAGTTCCTCTAAAATTACTTGGGGCAGAGTGGATTGAGGACACATGAATTGAACTGTAAATCTTAGCTGCCCACTCAAAAATTATACCTGACAACAGTAACAGAAGAACAGACATTACAACCCTTCTCATGCATTATCCTGTGACAAATTTGTCTAAAAATCTCCATCCCAAATTCTTTAATTTTCAATTTCAAGATGTTTTTGATGAGTAGAAACTACTATTCCCAGAAGACAGAGTTCCACAGAACATTAGTGTCACGTTGAAGATTTTATGCAGCCTGAGTAAATTGGGTCTTAACTGGGAAGAAGTTGACAGAGTCAACCTGACCACCAGGTGAAAATGAAGCTGCAATACCCTGCTGGAACACCACTGTTTATTGTAGCATTGGTCAAGTTTAGTGTACTCTGAATGAGCACCTTCAATTTTTCCCCACCATACTGATCTGATCGCATTTGACACACAGAATCCTGTAAGTAGCACAAATCTATAATATTACCTTTTACACAACTGAATTCCACAGAGCAGGGTTTAGTTTGTTAAGTCATGCTACCTTTTCTTTACTCTTTGTCCATTATTCTCCAATTGATTTGGTAGAAGGAGAAAATGAAAATAAAAAAAGGTCAAATTCTGTATGTCTGTATAGGTTAGAGTTATTGGTAGGTATCTGATTAAGCAATTTATTTTGCTACTAAAATTGCTAGTATGTAAACAGATAAATGCTAAGGAAAAAGGCAGATTTGTCTTTTTAATTGTATTGGTTCACTACAAAATGAAACAAAACCAACTCACATTATGGTCTGCAAAGCCATAAATGTATTAAAATGGCAATTGAGCTCTGAAAAACTTTAGGGCTTAATTCCCAAATCCCAGAGGAATCCAGTCTTCTGTGTAATACACTGCGTCCTGTTGACCATTTAATGTAAAACCTTGAAACTTTCCTGTTACCTAAAAAAGCTTCCTTACCACAGACTCCTACATTTTATTCTAATGCATAAGGTTTGCTGCTTATTAGTTTGTGTAATGTTCCCACTACTATGAAAGAAAGAAAAAACTCCAGCAATCCAGGAGACAAATTCTCATTTTATCTTACACTTGTAAATATTAAGATTCTCCTAGTCTGTCAGATTTCTAAGCTTGTCTAATGTCTGTCATTTGTATCCAAAATTAATAAAGTCTATCCATGCTGTATGATTTTCCAGTTGCTCTGATTCTGATTATGCACAATAATTTGTAATTTAAATTCACAAAGATGTGCCAATGTAGCAATGTATTTGTGTTCTCAGTTTTAAAGGCTTGGGCTTTGTGACTCTAATACCAAAGCCCTGTTCCATCCGTTCCGTATAAAGCTCCAGTAATGCTTGGACTGACCAATTACTGCTGGTAATTTGATTATGTACCCTCTTTCTTGTATTATTTACCCATTTAACTAAGGATTGATCAGAACAAAGACAATTAAATATACTGCAGTAAAAACAGTATAAATAACAAGAGTAGGAACTGAAGACAAACCCGCAGTAGTTCAGAAACACAGAGATAAGACTGAAATCCTGTCTTTAACTTCTCCTATTGTGTTTGGCTGTGTCAGGGTTGCAAAGAAAAGGATATTAATTTTCCATTCAGTAATTCAGAGAGCTCCATTTGCAAGCAAGGAGGAGGGAAAAAGATAAAATCTGTGTCATGGAAAAATAAGTAACATTTGGCTCCTTACTTCCACCTTGACAATTTCTTAATTTCTCAAACAAAACATGCTGATTAAACAGAAATTAACGGTTCAGTGCACAAATACCAGCATGCATGCAGTGTCAATAAACTCAAGGGGTCATTCTCAAAATCGACAGAAACATAATGACATTTTTAGAAATTCCACCGGAGGGCACCACAGTGGACCAATGGTAGGATTATTTAAAAAAAATAAATGGAAAAATAAAGCCACACAAAAAAACCTAATCCCTCCCAAAAGAGTCAGCAGCTAGGTTCTAGCCCTCACTTTCTTTTAATCTAGACCTGCCAGGGCAACAGTAACGCTAAAAATTGAAAACAGTCTATTATGACAAGTCTAAGTGAGAGTAAAACTCTTCAATACTTCATTGGAAATATGACCATTAAAGGTAATTTCACATTTCCCTAAATGTAAGTCTTCAACTACATCCTAATTCCAGAGGAATACAAAAAGCTGGCACAGTATCTTTCTTAGAACAAAGGAAAATCATTAAGATCCTAAATGTATAACAGACAGAGACAAAAATGATAAACGGGCACCATGAATACAAAATGAATACTAAGAAAAACGCTGGGAGAACGTGAAGCAGATATTCAAAGTAGAATAATCTCTAAGGAACATCCCTAGCACTCTTCCATTTTATTATACAAGAGTACTGCAGGCATTGGTTGCATCGTATTGCAATCTTTTCACAACACACAACATCCAGTAACCCTAGAGACAGACCTGAATTCCAGCCTACTCATGCCTGAAACTTTTCCACAGCCTTGATCAATGCAAAATTCAAGAGTTCTCAAGCACAGGATGTTCGCATAATTCTGAGACCATATTTGGATGGCCTTCCTATAAATGAAGCACACAATATTCATCTTTATCACTTACAATCTATGCCATTTCCTTAGATTGTGTTTACAAGCCAAATTTGATATGCACAGTCAAAATAAACGACGGTGCAACTGCACAGGAGGTATTTTTCCCTTGCCTAGTGTAATTTGAATAGAACAGAAACAACACACCAAGCACAGGAATTCTAATACTAAGAAAATAGTCATATTAGCATGTAATTCATGCAGAATGTCCTGTTCTATGGGACTAGTAACAGTATTTTCTGCAATATGGATTTACAATATTGTTGGATTCTTGCAGAACCAACCGAAAAGGTCAGAAGGACCACTTGTCATAAAAATGGAAAGTTGAGGTTATTTCAGCTGAAAACATCTGTATTTGTTTGGGTTTTATCCTGGACACAGCACCATCTGCAATGTAACTCTGCAGAACCTACATGGGCTCTGACATAAGCTTTGCACTTAAAGGACAAAATTTGAGGGTGAAATCAGCCTATTAAAAAAAAAGGGGGGGATACCACATAAGCATCTTAAGGTCAGCCAAAGCGTCTGCCCACTCTAAAAAGTAGGAAAAAGCAAACCTTTGGTATAAATAATTAAGTATTGCTTCTCTTTGCTTTAAGTTGGCCAAGAGGAGATTCAGGATGAGTTCACAACCAAATTTTCAACAGTGCATGTGGGAAGCCAAACCATAAAACACTTTAGATAATAGTCTTAACCATGAAGAACACCAAAAGGCTCCAGCTGCTGTGTTTTCAAACCTGCCCTGAGCAGATACAGTATAGTCTACCTATTCAATGTTGTTTTTCTGAGTGCTGGAAACACATAATGAAGTCTCAGCTTCCACAGAAACGCAGTGGATTTGTGGGAGACTCAGGAAACACAAGGTTGGCCATGGCTGATGGAAGGGACGGATGGGAGCCTATTTCCCAAACCAGAAGAGGAGACAGTGAGGCTCAGTGGGCTGGAGCTGGTGGGAGCTGCCATCAGCCCACACTGAAGAAGGGACTGGAAGGACAGAATTTCCCACCCTGTTCTGTCGCTAGCAGCCTGCAAACGACTCCTGCCTCAGGTTCAAAAGGTGAAGGAAGCTGTGCAGACAGGAGAGAAGGGCCAGCACCAAGTCCCTGCACTGGCACACCTGGGCTACCTCAGGCTGATCTCTCTGAGCGTTCACCAGCTGCAGGGGAAGGAGGACAAGGAGAGCACACTACACCCTCGTATGTATATCGCTCTCCTTCCAGTACCACTTGGCAGCTTATGCCCGTATTTCTGGAGCCTCACAATATTGCTGCAGTGTATCCAGACTCTCGTGAACAAATCAAACATTATGCTTTGGATAAACTCCATCCCTTTGCCAAATGTTTTCCTCATTTAAGCCCTAATAAAAACATTTTGAATGATTACACTGAACCTAAATGATGTTGAAGTCTTCCAAACGTCTAGCAAGCTACAAAGAACAAATAATACAAATGCTGAAGAAAACAGTTGTTTTGTTAATATTCTATTTACACAGCTGGATTCTTAAGAATTTTATCCATCTGTATATTTAATAAGCAAGGCAAATTAATGCTTAGAATTTCCACTTCCTCAGTGAAAAACAGACGAGTAAAATGCAAAGGTTCCCCCACAATGTCTCTCTCTGCCCCACTGCAGATAGACACGCACACCTCCCCCGTAGCCATGAACCACGAAGTAACTGGAGAGGATTCTTCACAGACAGATGTAATTTATAACAAAGGCAGGAAAAAGCAACCCTAACTCAGAGCTCGCTGCCCTTCCTATAAAGTTCACCTCCTTACCAAGAAAAAGCAGAGAATAATTTGTTTGGTTTCTGTACTCAACTCCTTTTTCTTTTATTGTGAAAAGTTTCCATTGTCCTTTTATGTTTTGATTATTGAGTAAGTTTAGAGACTTGCCAAATAGCCCTAGATTGTTAACAGACCACCACTATTTAACTTTGAATGCTTTAACAAAATAAAGGCACAGTTCACATTAATATTCGATGCCCTCATTTTATTTATTATCTTTTCTTTGAAATTTAAACAATTTTCCTAGCTAAGGTTTATTAAATGTAAACCTAAGTAGCAATATAAGTTACCTCACATACCAACCAGACATCCTATAAAACTCAGCTTTCTAATGAGTAACACCACATTTTGCTGAGCTTAGCATTTTTATAGGAAATCAAAATAATGTTTTATGAATTAAATATTCAAATACATCAGATTCAATGTTCAGTAAAAATAATTTATGTTGTATCTTTTGACAAGTCATAAAATTCAAGGTGAAATTAGAAGACATACAAACTTTCTGGTGCATTTTAAAAAGGAACTTCAAAGGATTGCAAAACTTGTCTGTTATTTAGACTTGGATTACATTTGTCCTCATAACATCAACTAAACAGATGAAAATTTATTAAAATGTATATTGATTATAAATCATCATGGTAAAGAAATGTCATGCTATTTATTTATATGAATAAGGTCAACATGTTATTCATAACATAAGGTCACAAGATGTATGAATTTGATACATAAATATTCACCCGTGGGGATACATTCCCATGAAATATCACATAACTTGCCCATTCCACAGATACTTTTATGAATACAATTTAATCTTCAAGATGATGAAAAGCTGCAGATAAAGGTAATGGGTACAAAATAGTTGTTCATTGTAGTATAAGGTCATGGATCTCTGTCTGCCAATTACCAAAAATTATGCAGGAAATTTTGGAAAGAGGGCAATTGCTCTGGAAAACTAGTCGCCAGTAAGTCGCACTGTACAAGCAGGCACAAAAATGGTACCTGCTGGCAAACAACTTTTTAAAAGGCAGCTAAATTTGAACCAGCAAAATATAAATGAAATGTGGCACCTACTTGAATAACTGTTTGATCCCTGCTACATTACATGGAAGAGTTTAACACTGAAAATAGCATTGTTCTGCAACAGACATAATGCATTGGGCTCAAAATAAACTGCGTCTCTATTTTTTTTGGCAGATTACTTTCAAGTTATGTTCTTTGAACTTCCTAAAAATGAGTTATTGTGCAAATAAATTTCTGCCAACATGCCAGCAGCAGCCTACGTGGCTCTCACCAGCTTATGTACAAAGTCCTTCCAATGGTTTGCCACACTGGCTGAGAAAGAATCCTGTTTTCTAGATTCCTGTCTCCCCAGCAATATGGAAAGCTGAGGGCTCGCCATGGAACTCTGGATCATGTGGGCCGTGCTCCAGCAGAGCCAACTACTCTGTATGGCACCAGGATGGAGCTGCGGCTCTGAAATGATCTTCGAGAGCACTGCTTAGGTGTCAGGGAGTTTAAACACAGACATGTAAGAATAGCAATTCTGTTAAGTGTTTATTTTTTTGTTTTAAACTGGAATTAAATCAAACTGCAAAAATCTCAGATTCTCCAATGAAACAAAATTACTGATCAGTGCTCAGCTCCAAGTACTTTATTTTATGCTGGTCAAGTAAAACAAGTAGAATTCCCAAAGGGCATCAACAGAGTGAGCTATTCTGGAATTCTAGAAAAGTAAAACAAAACTCATATCCTAATAGTCTGCCTTCAGATACTTTGCTTAACCACTTTAAAATTTCTCCAAGCCAATGCATTTCTGCCAATCTCAATGTCTTCTATTAAAATTTACATCTTGATTGATAACCATTTTTAAACATGTGCTGTAGTCTTCTGATAGAGCACTTAATCATTTTGCTCATAGAACATTGTGATGAATAGCAGAACCAGGCTGTCACTAACGAACTGACTATCCTTCCAGTCAAAGCCTACAATTCCTAGCTGACCTGCATTCCAGCAAATAAACAAGCCATTACTGCTCTTATCACAACTATGTATGTTTACATACACACAAACACACACACGGAAATCCAGCCACTTTCTAAATAAATAATTTTAAAAACCATAGAGCACATCTGTGTATACATTAATTCCTACATAGTTCCAGAAATGTTTTCCTGCCAAGAATTCAGGGATTTTCTTCCCCCTCTCTCTAACATCATACAGTCAAAAAACATGATGCTTTGTCAATTGTACAACTGAACTAAAAAGTGATCATGAGCCTGATTTTTTTTTTCCTAGTTATCTTTAGCTTTTTGTCCTCCAGGGTGCTGAACAATGCGACCCCAGCCACTTCTCAGTTTAATTCGGTGTATGTGAATAGGTCCATTGAAATGGAAGTCCCCAATTTGTTAAAAAGAGGCGCTTGTTGAAAAGCTGCCTGGGTCAGAACCACGGCGCTCAGGACGCTGTAGGCACAGCACATGTCAGCTATTTGGTATTTCTCCTGCCTGAATTATTTTCTCTCGTGACTTCATGCATGTTACTGAGTTAAAAAGCAGGCTTGTTTTGTATTTCATGTTTCCTAAGAAAATAATTTAAAAAACGTTTTGTTAATCATTCTCTAAAACCTTGTAGAAGTACTCAGCACTGGCCTATAAATTCCACCAGCTCTCTGGAGCTCTCACCAGCTTTTGGGGCAGAGCAGTTCAGCTACCAAAACTCAGGAATGTTAAAACTGCTGTAGAAGACCATCAGCACGGGACCTACATGGAAATGTAACTACTAAAGGTCACTGTAGCTCCCCTACTGACAAATGAGGATACCAACACAATCTTTGGAAAACAAAGGTTTCTTCTACTAGGCAAGAGATACTTAAATATTTGAAATAGCACTGCATACAATTCCAACAGACTTCACTTTTCATCCAGACTAATCACAAGTCCTTCAAGATCTCTGGCTACAGCCATAGCAAGCCTCAAGATCAAAGGGCTGGATATCTGTGATTTTTGTCACAAACCTCACTGGCTCTGCAGCTGCTTACTTCAGTAATCCGGACTTGGGTACAACACACTTCTATAACAGACATCAAAAATTTCCCCTCAGACATCAAAAGACCAAGTCCCAGTTTTAAACGTCCCTAATCGGAAAATAATGAACCTACTCCTGAAGCTGTAGTTTTGATCTTCATAGCAGTAAAGGCTTAAGGAACATGTTTTGAAGGAAAAAAATAAATAAGAGCATGGAAATTAAAGAGAAATGGAACGTAACACAACATCAGTTTATCAAAGATACACGATGCCAGACTAATTTCATAGTTTATTAAATAACTAATTTTTTAGACAAAAGCAATGTGAGAGACATGATCAATTCATGAGTGGGCAGGAGTACCACACAGATGGGACTGAATGGCCTTGAGGACTATTCACTCTTGTATTCAATGACAAATTGGGAGGTGACATTGTGGGGACATATTTTTTTTAAAACCTACAGTGCACTGGGAGCACCTCAGCTGGAAAATGCAATAACAAAGGAAAACCAGAATAGCAGATGTAGGATGAGACAGCCACATGACACAGGTATAAAATGTGCTTCTAGGACCTATCATGTAGGCTATTCCCAGCAGAGGAAAAGAAAGCACTATTGATATTTTACAAGGCCTGGCTTTTATCTCAGCAACAATATTATGTCAGTTGGTCAGTTATGTTCTAAGAAAACTGATTTAAAGTGGAACAATTATAGAAGAAGGCCAACAGGATGACAAGAGGCTGGTATGGATGTAAGAACACATGCATCAAAGTCTACCTTGAAAGCAAAGATTAGGGAAGGCTGGCTTTTCTAGTCTAGCTGAATGAAGGCTGACAGTAAGATTGCTGTCCCTTTATACACTGGAAAAATAAACACTGGGGATGGAACGAGAGCTGAAGGTCAATACTGGCACAAATTGGCACAAGGATAAATGCACATAAGCTGGTCATGAATACACTCAGACCAGAAATTGAAGTTTTGTAACAATTACAGAAACCAGGCACCAGGGTACTTCTTATCTGAAAGAGCAAAGACAAAAAAGAGTTAACTTCTGAAACTGGAGTTTGACAGGTTTCTGAAGAGGATTATGAATGTTTCCCTATGAGAAAGCAGCACGTGAGCTGACAATTGAAAACATCCTTTCCAGTCCTATGCTCTTCTTGATGTCTTTGCCATGGTGATATTTAGAAAACTAAGCTACAAAAACTCAACTCACTGGTTTTTAGGCACTACAAGTATCTGAAACCTCCAGGCTTTGAAAAGCTGGCGAATGAGTTTCTGTAATGTGAACTAATATGCTTATGGAAATGTTCTAGTTTCATACATCTCTAAAATGCAGTTCTCAAGACATCATTGAGCAAATTTGTTTAAACAATGATTGATTAACCAATCTAAATATGCAACACCTAATGACAATTACATATCAAAGTCAAGTTCCAGACTTGAGGGCTTTTGCCATCAGCTTTATTAGCTTTCAAAAAGCATATTCTTTCTATTCACCTCCTTAAATTCAAACACAGAAGGGATTTTGTTCAAACTTAAAAAAAAAACCCAAACCAAACCCAACCCACAACTGGATAAGGACCAGACAATGCAAAAGCTTAATGCTTCAGAAAGTAAGGAGTACATGGAAAGAAAGCATTAATGGAAACTGTTTTGGAACTCTAAGTACAGAGGATGATATCTAGTGACTGCTATAATACTGAATCTGCACTGCCATTAAATTTAATCTTCGATATTTTTATTGCAACCTGACCCCCTATGACATCTCTAAAGAAAATTACATTGTACACTACTATTTCAAGAAGTCAAACTTAGCTAGTCATCTGGGCCATAAAATAGCAGATTACTCCATCAGGCTGGCTAAAGCAACTAGGAATAAAACTAGATTTACCAACCACATTATTTTTATTAGGAAATGTTTCAAAGCAGACATAATCCCAAAAGACCTTAGCCTCATACCATCCAAAAATACGCAACAGAGAGCAGCAAAAAACATGAACTGCAGTATAAGGTGCAGTTTGTAAATGCGAGAAAAAAAATTGCAAGATGTGTTGTAATATATCATCCTATCAAAGCAAAATAAATTAACTGAACATAGAAATAGAAAAGAATAAAAACTTCTACACAATTCATGTATTAACAGTTTAAACCTTGCTTATAAGATCTGACATGTGTTAATAGGAATTGCTCCATTGAATCCCTGCACATCAAGATTTAGTCTGCAGTCCTTTTGCTTTCCTTGAAATTGCGGGCTAATATAGGTGTACTAAATCACAGCTGGAGAGCAAAATGTCCGGAACAGGCAGAAGGAAAAAACCGGTATCTTTAACAGCAATATTCCTGAAGAACCCTGGTAGCACTGCTTGCATTTTATTTTGGATCATAGCCACAGAACAGCTAAAGCACAGCTTCTTCTGTAATCATTCTAAATGGGGGGAACTGCTTATAATAGTAACAGGGAAAAAAAGCAATGAATTTACTTGGCAATCTTAACACTTCTCAGCAATCCCTTGTACTGTCATGTTTTCTAACAGGTATTCATGCATACGTAATATATAGGTCTTTGTAGATCTGGAATGAAGGAGAAGTAGGGGATTTGATAGCTGGAAAGGCAAGTTTTAAATTTTAAATACTGTCAAAGTAGGTTAGAAGTGTGATGTGTATTTTATCATCTAACCAAGCATTCATGTCTTTCTGTTTTAACCTTTTTTTTTTCCTAGGCAATATGATCACCTCAGGCAGTTTGGGGTTTAAAGGCTTTAGCCAATGCAAAAAAAAATATTTAAATTAGCCTGGCATTTGTTACCTTTTTTTTAAGACTTGAACACTGTGTTTTACAGAGGTGGCTTTATTATGCTAGCTGCGTCAAATGCAGAATATTAATCAGACTGTGAAGCTCCACTAATTATGTGCTACATTTAAATAACTTAAATTTTGTTAAGTGGCACAGCTACAGATATTGTATGCATAATCTGAGTTTTGAGTCATTTCCCTTTTCTTGTCTGATTTTATTCTACACAGGAAATGACAGGGTCATTTGGAAATAACTGCAGTGAAAGATCAAAAAGGAAACTTGATTGAGAACACTGTATAATTGCCTGCGCTAGAGAAAAAAAAAAAATAAAAAATCCAATGACTTTACAACCCATCGCTATAAGATTTCTCTGGAAAACACACACTGTGGTTTCCCTGGAAGGATATCCCTTACAACACTGAGTACAGCTTTTATTTGTTGTAGCTGCATCTCTTTTAAAGAACCAGATCTTCTCCTGAGGCTGTGGGGCTTTTATTCAGTAGGTAATTCTTTCGGCACACACACTCCCCGAGCTAAAGCCATTTCAGTGGAAGCAAATCAATTCTGTTGAAGCAAGTCATTCCACTGACTCGTCTCGAAGTGTTCATTTGCAAAAGGAGATAATGCTGTAATTAAGCTCTTGGAACACTGTGGTTCTTGTTACTTGGGCAAATCTGGCCATTACAATTTACGGTGTCCTGTTCCAAAAGAGCAGGCTTTTATTGCTGGAGCTAAAGGAAAACTTTTTAGACATTAGTTGCACTCAGCTTAGAGTCAGGATCACATCCAGCTCTGGGCTATGGTGTGTCTGCAGTGGCCTTTTTCTTTTTTTTTTTTTGTAAGATATTGGTCTTCATAGCAGGACAGGACAGCAGCCAAACTTTCAGCACAGATCTACTATCTACTTTCAGCACATGGATTTCCCAGCTGATCTCCTGTTCCCTGAGCAGATGCACTGTGGAGCAAGTGACCCCAGGTGTGTTTCTGCCACAGCCACACACACCAAACCGTGGCAGCCCCAAAAACTGTTCATCTAAGGGACTGCAAAGTAGAAGTAATGATCTCCTTCATGCATAAGCATTTCTAAACAAAACAAAGTTGCAGCAAAAGAACTAGAAGTATATGCTGGGATCACCTCTCACCACATTTGAACACATAAAGCAAGTGCAAATAATGCCATAAATTTGTATGTGCAGCTTCAATGCCTTAAACTTTTACTTATTGAAGAACAATGCATCACCCTATCAAAATAAACTCTAACAGAATATAAGTATTGATTTTCTTGGGTGTTGGAGTGTAGTCGGACAAATTAAAAGCTCTCTGCCATGGAGCTCAGAATACAAAACAGAAGGATTAAAGTGAAGTGGCACCGTAGGTAAGAGAGGGCCGTAAAGGAGTTACAGCTAAGGATTGCCATGCAGGGTTTTGTGACAGTTGTAGCTGCAGGTGGCACTTGTTGCTTGGATGGCTCATCACCCAAGTCATTCCCCAAAATCCAATTCTGCCACTCCCCAGAGGTGCTGGTACCCTCAGCAGAGGTGGTGCTCCCCAGCACAGCCTGCCCAGGGCAACCCCTGTCCTGTGCCTGGGACAGAGCACGCTGATTTCACCCTCCCAGAAATGGATCTTCAGGAAACACAAAGACATTTCTTTGAAGCTAGTCTAAAACCTTTATAAAGTTCATGACCCAAATTTACACAAGAATTACTTCATCAAAGCCCCATTAAAATCGATGTTACCAATTAAGAAGTGCTAACTACCCATTGATCTGATTACCTAATATAAAACCTCCACCCTAACATAGTAATGCTGAAGTTCTACTCTACCTTTGTATTGACAGTTTTGCCTCCAATTTCATCATAGCTGGAATTTTAACTCACCTTGTAAGTGAGGAAAATAATTTCCACATGCTTGCATCCACGTCAAGAAAATTTCTTTTTTATAATACGGCTACTTAAAAGCAACATGAAAAGCAATTATCCCACATCATCAGAGTCAAAATATCAGGTGAAAGCGTAAAGGAATTTTTCCAGTGGATTAATTTTAACTCCGCTGTGTACTGATAAGCTAAAATGTAAGTACCACCAAAAAAATTACATTAGTGTGCCTCTCTGGGCCACCAACTGGCCCCCAATATAAATTTAGAATGCAAATAATTTTTTAATGTATTGTGACATATATCCTCGAAGGGCACAATCAGGCTAAAGGAAGGTTTATTTGATTAATTGGACCTGTCCATTTGATTAAAGGCCACATCCTGCATCAACACATTTTCCTACGTATTCTTTCACATGTAAGCTAGAACACATGACAAAGTTCACTGTGAAGCCAACTCACCAGTGTTAACTGAATTCTCTCAAAATGCTCAGTTTCCAGCTCGCTTGTTTCTTTACAGTCAGTACAATTAACACTTGGTGGCTTCGGAAGAAACAAAACTCTGTTCATGCACATGCACCCACCTGTACTAGGGCTGTGGTCAGACTGGGCATGGCACACAACTTTTTCTGATTTTGATTGCTGATTTTAAAGCAGAGTCAGACTCACACGTTGCTAATTCAAATTACATGCATCAATTTACAAATGCCTGCACAAAAGTGTTCCTGATTTAACACAACTAACGGCTTAACCAAGCAATGCATTTGCACTTTTTTGAAATCCCAAATTAATTTTGAATACGAGGATCAAAACATCTTAACTCGTGCTCTTTAATCAGCCATTTTACGTTAGTAATGCAGGGACGCTGACATGAAGTTGCTTTGAGCAATATAAAACATATGCCATGGTGCACTCGTTAAATAACTCTGCATAATGAGTTCCATCTACATAAATGACTCACCTCATTACTTAT
Organism: Pomatostomus ruficeps; assembly: GCA_013400735.1. NCBI lineage: Eukaryota > Metazoa > Chordata > Aves > Passeriformes > Timaliidae > Pomatostomus > Pomatostomus ruficeps. Next base: position 71,007 of record VYZT01017208.1, read on the forward strand.
CACAGGTTCTTCTCTACGACCGTGGAAGAGGTATTCATATACTTTATAGTGTTTAAATAAGCTGAAAAACAAGACAATATAGAGTACTACAGCTGCAAGTTTGGGGAAAGCTAACAATATTACAAGTTTTGTTCAACTAAGCGTTACCCTCCAGCATGGTAATATTCCAAATTTTAAGAAGAACCAGTTGTTTAAGTTCAGATACAACATGCAGCATATTTAGTTTGCAGGATTTATTATCAGACGGCTGTAGAAAATACAGAGTGATACTTAAAGATACATCTACTTAGCCCTTATGAAATTGAACCTTGAGAAGACAGAGTTCTACTCTGAAAAAAGTAATTCCTGAAACACTTATCACCAGGATACTTATGCCTTTAATATCAGCAATAGCAGACAAGGAGGAAACAAAGCCAAATCAGCTTTCAGATTCTGGGATGGGCTGCCAGTACAGGGAGAAAGTTTGATTTTGGAACGCCAAAAGAATAAAGAATAGAAGCATTTATTTGCTCAAGGTCACTTTGCAAAATCAGTGTAGTATTTCCTCAAAGAACCTAGATTGACACACAGCAGTTTTGTGCATTACAACAAAAGTAACTTTAAATAGATTTTGTCAATGGCCTAAAATATTTATCTCCCTTAAAACATGCATGGCTTTCCGTTCCACATGTGTTAAATAATTTTCTTTGTTTCCTTTTCTAATGATCAATGATATGGCATTTGTTTAATCAAAAGTTTTGTTTGTCACAGTCCATCTGTTACAATTACTTCTTCTCTTACAATCGTGGTACAGAACTCCTGGCTTCTGTCATGTCATTCTGACATATGGTTTAAAACACTGCTCTGTGATTTCATAGCAAGCCCAGGTTGAAGAATGATTCCAGGAGTTTATTGCAGTCCTGCCTGCTGTATCCATGAAAGGTACAGCAATATTTGCAGGGAACATCTGTAACTGGTTCTGTGCTTTCTGGCTAGGGCCAGGACACAGGTTCTTTTCTTGGGACCCCCACCAGCTGCGTCAGCAACACCTTTGGCTTAGTACCTGCAAGGCCCACGTAAGAAATCTGGCTGCCACCAGCTGGAGGCTGCCTTCCCCGAAACTCAAAGCACACAAGCAATTAATTCTTACAGTATTTGCAATTTCATTTAAGTACATTTTTATTGTAGCGCTTCACCAAAGAATTCCTGACATGTTTCAGTGGACACACAGAAATTATGTTTAAAGAGAGTTCAGGACTTAACCCAGAAATTATTCACATTGATTTATGGAAATACATGTCCCCTTTCATACACACCTGTAATCTGGTCAACTTCTAACAGAGATTATTTGAAAAAAAGACAAAAAGTATTTTACGAACAGCACAGACACACAAGAAATAATACATATATCTTTCCAATAGGATTCGCAGAAATTAATATTTCAATTTTTTTCTCTTACTTATTCTAAAGCTTTGGAAATAAGGCAGATTTACAGCACCTAAAATCAGGTCTTTCCCCCTTCCCCTCCAAATGTGTTATGATATTCTTTATGGATTATGTTACAGGTACATGTAATTTAAAACATACACCCCAGAATATAAGTAATTATTTTTGGCATTTCTAAATTTTATGTCTTTATTTTTAAACAGACCTCTGTTCAACCTGGCACCCTTAATCCTGTATGAAGGAAAGAATTCCTCCATTTAATGCTCTTTAAATCAAATCACTTAAATTAGACATCAGCATTTATTTAGAAAAAACAGTGTCATTTTCTTTCTTCTATCAGGCATTATATAAAATTCCCTTGTTTGTTTCTATTTTTGTGAACAATTAAAAAATTCCATATCAGCGTTTCTAACAATTACACAGAAATAATTTTACTTGGGTAAGTAAGACTGTTAAGAATAGGCTCTCTTATGATGTCATACGAGAATGTGAAGGTGATTAACAATGACATATTTCCCCAGCTCCACGGCTTCCTGAAAAGAAAATGTCAGGAGCTATGCTGATGTGTGTTTGCCCAAGGAGACAAGATAAAAAGATGATAACTGTCACCTTCCACCAAACCTGAAGGTGTCATTACAGTTGCTGCACAGTTTGTGCCAGTGTGGTTAAGCATTTGTTCCTGTTTCCATTATAAATCCCATGGGTTTAGAGCTCATCTGTAAAAATGTGATCTGAACTACAACATGTCATACTGTCTGGAGTAGGAAAAAACCTACAGGCCTATCATTTAAAATTAAACAAGAAAAAATGTTGAACTAATACATTAATTTGAATTGCAATAAAACTCAACCTATTTCTGAGTTCATAAAGTTTAAAGTACACTCATTTAAGTGTGCCAATCCCATTCTTACTTAGAATAAAATATTCCTGTGACTGGAATAACGGACTGCACAAACTGGACACAGATGATACATCTCAGTGTATGTGTGTACATCCATCATGTTGCCACAGCACACATTTGTAATAAATTGAGCAGTTTGGACATACAACCAAATTTTTGGTGGCCAAAATACCATTCTGCTGTGAAAGTTTTGCAGCTTGATTGTATTCCTGCCCAGTTAATACTTTGGTGGTAGTAGGATGGAGCACCTAATCTCTTGGATGAAATTCTTGCGACTGTGAAGGAATTACTTCACGGACAAGATATCTCTCAATGGATAATTTACACAAGAGCTATAGACATGCTATTTGGAAAGAACATTTGTTCCATATAAATATACAAAAGACACAGACAGGAAGGGAGAAGTAAAAGGAGTTGAGACATCTTAAATGCCAAGTTTCCTTTTAGTTTAGGGTTAGTACTTGGCAGGACATTAGTTTGCCTTGACTACAGAAATTTGAGATTTAAAGAGATGTTCCCATTTCTTAAGGGAAGAACCTCAAGTGGTTTATATTTTCCATGAAAAAGAAACAAAAGAAAAAAAATCAGAGAGCAAGAAAAAGAGACAAATTTTATAGCCCAAACATAAGAGAAATCGCCTGTGATGGGTTTAAATCCCCATCTGAATCCAAGTACTCCGAACTGGAAGGCCAATAGCTGCCCTACTATTTTTGCCTTTCTTCAAGAGAAAATACTTTTCCATATTCAGGAAAACGGTCTAAAAACCCCCTCTTTGCTGTGTCAAACTTTTCCTAAAGAACAATCAGAAAATTCCCAACAAATCTGTGTATGGATCAGTCATGATCTTACTCAATTTTTATGCCCATCTGCCACAAATCCCCCCCATCCACCCCCCAGCCCCTATTTGGGTCAGAAAATGGGCTGAAGGGCTACAGCTGCAGTGCACTGGATGAGCATATACTACAGGAGTAACTTCTTAATTTTCCATCTCCTTGCCCCTGACATTCATGGATGGTTAAACAGCTTGAGAACTGTTGTGTGCATCGTGTGCTGCAAACAGGGGTGTGTGAGTACAGCCACTGCCTTAACCACGACATTTCAGGGGAAGAAGGTGCGTACACGTTACTGTACAGTAAAAACTTTATACAAGGGGCATGACTGTTCTATCAGACTCAATATTTTTCTCAAATAAATAATGAATTCACTGCTGTTTGCATCTCTTTCTGTGTCTCTGTTTAAAAGCTGAGACCTGTCACAAAACCTTTTCACTGCGTACTGGACTTTTGCTGATTTTGAAATGCAATATTTTTATGACTCCTATATGATTATAACCTTAATTCTGTAAAGTGCAAAGCTTTAAATCACTTCAGTCCACTATAACTGTCAAGGCCAGACAAGTACTTAGAGTAACAGATAAGATCTACAATTTTATTCAGATGGAATCTAAAAACAGCTTTTAAAAGCAAACCAAAAATATTGTCCATACACCACTCTGTTTTGTCACTCAAAGCAAAACCCAAAAGGAATATTTTCAGCATAATCTTACATTTTGATAAACTTCCAGTCTAAATTTATTTTCTGGGCTTTGACATCTGAGGCCAGATCTTTACTGCTCCTTGCATATTCTCTCTTCTTTTTCATGATTTTAAGTTTGGTGTGTGCAGTATGTTAGCACAGTAGGAAGATATCCAGTAAAATAATGGCAAAATACTAGTCATAGCAGTAGTAGTAATAATAACAATAATAAAAAAAAAATGTTGATGTTGTTGTTCTTGTTGCTACTGTTGTTTTATCAGTCATTTCCCCACTATATTAGATTACTGAAATAAGAACAGATTCTGTAGAAATAAATACCTGGTAACCAAGTAATCAATGATTGCTTTGGCTTGCTCAATGCTGAACAAATTCTGATCATCTCTTTCTTCTGAGTCAGTTTCTCCTATTCCAGTCATTGCTCTTTCAAGTTCTTTTAAATTATCTCCCAAGGTCATACGTTTGTCTGTAAAGTAATCCCAAAGAACAAAAACTATGTATAAACATGACAGGGTGGGGTGGGGTTTTTTGGCCCATTTTAATTACAAGACTTCACAAAGTTTTAGTTATGACCCACCACAAAACTTAAAAAGCAACAGCTGTCAAACGCTTCTCTCTGTCGCCATTATTCTCATCAATAAAGTGCCCATTAAAATTCCATCACAAACCCACTATGCTGCCCTCACAATGGAAGGATCACAATAATGGGTGTTCAAGATACTACAGCTTCCCCTCTTACCTGTGCAGAGAGAACCACGGGCAGAACAATAATATGCAGTTTGAGAGGCAGAGTATGTTTTTCTTTAAAATAGCCTACTGCTTATGTATTGTAAAAGATTGTTCTTCTGACCATGCCCCTTGCAACATAAGCCATTAATACAGGAACATATTAAAAAGGGGAACAATATTTTTAAGTGCTTACAGATTAAACATGAGTATGCATAATACACTGCATGTATCATCAGACTTGGAGACATTTTTGCATCCTTCCAAACCAGATAATTACTTTACATTTTTACTGTGAAAATCAAAACCAAATGCCAAAACAGGTTGGAATTAGAATTTAAATTCTGTTTGTTAACTGTTCTGACAAAGAGGAAAATCTGAAATATAACAGTGCTTGCTGAACCTATAAAAAAAAAAGGATTCATCTTTCTGATTTGCACGCAGTGTCTGCCATCACTAGAACCATGGGGAGTTTAAAAAGAAAAAGCTTCAAATACAACTTATTTTTTCCTTTTATATCTAAAAAAATCTACAGAAAAAAATGAGAAAATATCCACCAGCGGTGAAATAGATTTATTTTCCTTATTGTTTTATGTCTCTACTGATACGCTCCTTGGGTTTTTTTGTACAGAAAACAAATTAAAAGACTTAGAAGACTTCTGTTCTTTTATAGTTTTGCCCTTTAGTGGTACAGTAATCAAAGGCTTGAAAATCTTACCTCAGTTTTCAGTAAGAGAGGCAGCACAATATAAATAACCATATGGGAAAGGACAAAAAAGAAACACAGAGAACGTAGAGGAAATGGAAGCCATAGGAAATGAGGAAAAGCAGTAGAACCAGAAATATCACCCTTTGTAGGGAATTGAAGGCACGTAACAGCATCACCCAGGCCCTGAGTCTGTTGCCAGCTCATCCACATTTTCTGTTTCCCCTGCACACCTGATTTTCAGTCCCAACCACCTCTCTCAGGAAGCCTCTTGGAGCACTTCTGTGAGGTAAGGAGCACTCTGCCTCAAGAGGAACCAAATCATGTAACTCATTCTGACTCCCAATCAAGCAAGGCCTCCAGTTTCCAAACCTCAGTTTTCCTTGCTCCTTTACCAGCCTTAAATGCATTCCTACTGCCCTCCTCTAAATCCATTCTTCCTGCTCAATGCTACCCTTGCTATTATGGCCAAGTCAGCTTAGTTCTCCAGGCTGACTGGGTCCAGTGCAGGGAAAGGAAAGGGTCATTAATACAAAAGACGTTAGAATTTTGCTTTTAGTTTAAATGCTTGGTAATTTCAAGAGAATTCATCTCAGCCCTGGGCTACAGCATACTTTGGAAAATGGATTATTCAAGGAACTAAGCTGTGGAGCAAATACAAGAAGTTTCCTGCAAGCATATAAAAACGACATTTTCTTTCTCTAAAAACCATGTATATCTTAGCCAAATCTAAATGGATTTCACAGGACAGCAAAAAGCAAATTCACAACTTTTTCTTGCCAAACCTTTTATCTTTACCTCAAAGCACCAGGGCATTAGATCTATTAAAAAAAAGACACAAAATAGGTTCTTTTTCCCACAGTCTCTGTCTGCAAGCCCACTGATCTGGTTCAGTTTCAATTTTATATATAAAAATTCATCAAAAGCAGACAGAGCCATGGAAAATTTCAGCTTAAAGAGTTAAAAGTTTGGCAAAGCTTAATGCAACTAAGATGACATTCCTGAACAATGTCAGTCAGCTTTAATACCGGGTTGTGCTACCAGCCTGTCGTGTACACATGTATAACACAGTCTCATAAAACTCATTTCTGACGGGTTTCCATTCTGCTCCATTGTTATAGTAATATAGTTAGCATATGTTAGGATACTTTCTCATTGGAAACAGGAAGGACAACTGGAATTCCAATGATCATAAAGCACGTACATATTCTGTCAAAATTCCAAGTCAGAAAGGCCCTTGAACTAAATTACAAAGGAAGAGTATAATAACTATTATGAGCTTGATTTTAAATATTCACCGTCTCTTTTGAATGAAACTGCTGAGTCCTTTCACTCTTCCTCTGGGATGGACTTTTCTCAACATAATCACTTTCAAAGTGAATGTTAAGCAAGTATTAGGATCTCTGAAAAAGGTTTTAGAGGACACTGCTACCATTTTTTTCTGGTTATTTCATTCCCACTAGACCAAGCTTCATGCTTTGTGGCGAATTTCCTCGCAGCCACAGGAGCTACGGTCCCTTCACTGTTATTCTTTATCTTTGGCAGCAATGCCAGTTTGCTTCCCTCACCAGTCTTTAGTTAACATATATTCTGTACCACAAGTGCAGCATTTGCCATAGAGAAAGCTGAGAGTTGACCTCCAAGGATAAAATAAATGTAATTCACCTGCTGTAATGCTACAGGATGTTCTGAATATCTCAAACAGCAAGAAATGTGCCCAAGGCTACAGTGAGTCAGACACTGAGACAGCTGGAATTGGAATTTAGGAGCTCCTTGCTCTCACTCTACTGTAATTATTATTTATTTTACCATAGCAAAGAAAAGGTCTCTTCAGGACCTGGCCCATTTGCACCACATGCTGTACAAACAAAGAATGAGGAATATTCTTCTCAAAAGACTTGAGTTTTCGCTAACAAAAATTCAGTAAGAATTATTTTCAGGCACAAGGTCTGACACACCAACATTCAAGAGGAAAATAAATCATTTTACAATTACTTGTAATTAAATATCACTTTATTAAAATGACTGGGAAACATTCCTGCCTTCCACTTCAGATATTTATTTTACAATTCTTAATTATACTTACTGCTGAGGTTCTCCAAGGCGAAATTTAATAGATCCATGAATCCTGAGAGCTGGATAAGACTGAAGTGCATTTCTTTAGCCCACCAAAATCCTGCAGTATAATAATCTAGTAAAACAGCTTCTTTAAGAGAGGTCTTTAGTTGCGTAAAATTCAGAAATTCTTCCATCTTCCTGAAAAAAATCACAGAGTAAAATAATGAAATTATTTCTTGCAATTACATCTATAACATTTGGTATTATTTGCTATATTATTCATACGTGCATAATGTACATAATTTCTTGAATTTAGCTACATCAGTTCCTAGGTAAGGACATTTATGATCAGAGGACAGATCAAAAAGTAAACAATCATCTGCAGGTTTCAGTAGACACTACTTAAATGTTAAGATATGACTAACAAAAGAACAAAAACAAGAGCATTACAAAACCAAAGAGAAATACGTTGAAAATCCCAGAGAAAAAAAATGTTTCATCAGGAACTGGTTTGTGGAATGAAAGGAAACAATTAGCCTCCACTTTCTGCTATCACGCTTTCACTCTGATTGAGGTAGTTTTACAGTACTAATAAGATCTTGTTTTCATTTCAAGATTATTTTTCATGTGGCCTCTGATGAAAAATTACATTTGAAAATTAATGTAAATAATATATAATTACTGAAAGTAGCTAAAATATTTAGAAGTTTAAATTGCACTTCCATAACGGTCAAAGCATTTAAAAAGAGTCTTATCCCTTTTTACTGGCACACGATGAAAATTTTTCCACTTACTTTAACTTGCAAAATTTATGAAAAAATACACTCCCTTGTAGGAGGCCATACTGTTGCTGACACATTTATGTCTACTCTATCCAAACACAGAATTAGTTACGTCTTTTATAATAACTGTGTGCATTTTTCCACATGAAGAGAGGGGACTGGGGCTAGGATTTGGTTTCAATTCTTCCAGTGTAACTTCAGCCATGTCTCAGGTAGTTCAGTTTTAATTAAAGCAATCCCTGCCTTCTTAACTACAGCTGAGGATACAGGTGCCAGTGATCATAGTTTCTAGTCCCCTGTAAAAAAGCAGTGTTCCCAAGCCCTGCTGCCTTCTCATTCCTTCCTAGGAAGGACATTAATCCCAGACCTGCTGATAGCAGCCATTAGATTTTCAGGGGTTTCACCGACACAGTGCAGACTCTCTGTCAAATGAGATGAGTTTCTTTTTTTAATTAAAGCCTCAATAGCTAACAGAGTAAAGCATATAATCCAATCAGTTTTGTTTAAAACATGTATTCCTTTGTTCTGCATGACAAATTTGTATGGCTGCACACATGCAAGTCGGTTAAAAACACTTAACTGTGTCCTGAAATAGAAGTGGAACGTGGCCAGCTGAACTTTCCAAGGTTTGAAACAGTCCATATCCTCTCTCTCTGAAGCTTCTGCCAACTCTGTGTTTTCATAATCAGAGCTTCTCAGGGATTTAGATTTTCTCTGATTCTGCTAACAATGCCAGTACTCATCTTTTCAATATTCTGTAAGGCATGTCACTGACAACAGTATCCGTACATGACTGGGAAATTATGGGGCAGTTAGATTTCCCAGTTACCCTCCCTGCTTTTTCTTCCTTCATGGGGCTCAAGTCCTATGGACTTCCTGATAGATGGGAATGCAGGACATCAAAACCCTCATGCAGAATCAGATCTATTCTGATTTTCTAACGTTAGCTGTGGCCTTCAAACTGCTCTTGTAAATAGACACAACACACTGTGGTAAACAAAATTTTAATGCTGCTGCTAAACTGCTTAGTGTGCATAAAATACCCTGCAACTATGCTCCTTCCAGTCAGATGCAGTATATACTTTACATTCCACTTGTACATTGTGTATATATAAATATATATGTGATCAGCTGAGACTAAAAGAGCATGTGATCTTTGAGTGCTTTTCTTTTTAATCTTAATGAGAAAGTTGCACAAAGAATTGTGTCGTTAAGCACATTTTAGTCTCCAGTGAGTTGTACAGTTCAGTCTCCTCTAAATTTAAAGAGGCCTATTGTGCAAGAGAAAACAGGAAAGGAAAGAATTTTTGTATTATTATTTGATGGTAGCAAATTTTCTTTCCAGTTTTCTTTTTAAAAAAATCCCAGAAAGACCTTTTCTCCCTGAGAATAATGACAAATAGGAAGAACAGAACACGTTTCAGGAATATTTTAATCTCAATTAAATGGTTACCTATTCAGAGGAACAAAGTCGGATTTTATATACCCCCCGCCTCTTCCTTCCCAAACTAGAGCAGCAGCCCAGCCCTTTGGCTTCCAATTCCCTAAGAACTTGCTAGCAGACACACACACACTCCTAAATAATTCGCGCACTTCTGGAAAGTCCCATCTTTCAAATATAAGGCTGAAGTCTCAGGCTGAACTCCTGGCTTCCTAAATTTAGCTGCTATTAAACACTAATAACAAGGGAGAGCATTGGTACAGGAAAGACAAGACAGGCTGACATCAGAAGTCTTTGGCTGCCTCCTATTTCCCCAGTGCTCCATAATGGCGACCTACTAATGCCTTCTTAAGCTTTCCATCCCTTGCTGAACTTTTAAAACCTTTCTGATTTTTTGGTAACTTGTGTTACAGTACAGAATCCTAAATGTTTTAGCAAAAAAAGTTACCAAGTGAGACTTGTAAAACAAAAAGCTCAGTATCAGCCTGTTCTTATTTACACCTCAGTATTTTGTTTACAGCATATTTAAAGCTATTGTAAATTCAGAAACCACGACAACGTGAAATACAAGTGGAAAAAAAAGAGTCTAAGCAAAATCAAGAGATACAGGAAACACAGTAAACCAGACTGGATCTGAGATCAACAGTATTTCTTCCATCTTTTGTGAATAATGTTAAATATCAATGATTTAACTGAACAATTAAACAGTAATGACATAACCATCACAAAAGAAATCTAACAAATAGTCTGCAATTTTTATTTCATTATTATATAGGCTCCAGCATTGCTGTCATCGCTACTTACTTTTCAACTCCCTCCAGATTTTCTTCTGACAAGGCAGTAATTTGGGAAAGAGAAAGAAATGTCCTACTAATAATTTTCTTTCCACCTGTATCATCCTGATCTTGGTCTTCATTCTGCTCTTGGTCTTCTTCCCGATCTTGGACTTCTTTCTGCATACAGGAATTCCATATATAGGAATGTAATTTTTAAAATGTTTATTTTATTATGTCAGTAACTTATCTAAATAACATTTTTATATTGCGGAGGTATGTAAGGGATTAATTCAACAAATGCCAAAAATGTAAGACAGCTATAATTATACGGCAGTAACACAATACCTTAACACATTCTCACTAGAGAAAAGCTGGGCAGATACATGGAACATAGTATTTTTATCATAAATTCATGTGGGAACACAGTGACATATTATGTGCTGCCCAAGATTAAATTAACTTGCATGTAAAAACAACAGAGATTTAAAGGTGCAAAAGAATCCATGAATCTAAATTTGACCAACATGATACTGCACTGCACAATAATTAAATTTTAAAATTAAGTTTTTCCTAAACATATTATGAGAATACACACATATTACTATGCTGTTTGCTCTCCACACTGTACTTGATTGCATTTTCAAATTTACTGTCTACACTGACTCCTTCCCTAGCCAAACAAAAGTCCAAGATGTTTGTTGCAACAGAATGATGCACACATGAGGATCTGACACTACTGTTCCTGGGAAGGACGTACATGTTTTAGGGGATAACAAACTGAGCATCAACTAACAATGCACAGGTCTTAGAAAAAATAGGAATATTTGATGGATATTTTTATTTTGTGCAGTCATTGACAAAAAAGAGATTTCAGTAAGAAATCTGTGAAATGCAAAAAACAGTAGAAAAAAAATCCCCTAAAACTGTTTCACAATAGATTATGTAGGTGACAAAGTGAGGTGTCAAAGCACCTTGTAAAATGTGAGACAGGCAGCCCCTTCAGAGAGGTGCACGGCAGGGGACCAAGGGACAACGGTCCCGGGACAGTGCTTCAGTTGAAAGGGACCCACGGTGGGGCAGCATAAGGGAAAATATTTCACTATGAAAATATTTAAGCATTAGAATAGATAACCCAGAAAGACAGAGGCATCTCCATCCTTGCAGGCTTTCAAGGCCAAACTGGACAAAGCCCTGCTGGGCACCGGGTGCTGGCCCAGCTCTGACCAAGCAGCTGAACCAGTCCCAAAGGGCCTTCCAGCCTCCTGCTGGGATCCTGCCGGGCCGGACCACACGAACACCTGATCACAGTTTGCTCGTAGCAGGTACACTGCACATCTGCAGGACCTGGGCTTTAGGGAAGGGCCAGGCAAAACTTGCAGGATCTCGCTTCCAGCTCACACGGGGAAGCGCCATGCACAATTCGTGACGCACACTGGTTTTTGAGCCTGACCAGCACTGCGCTGAGCTGACACCAACTCGCTCCAGCGCTGGTCAAGGACAGCCCCCAAATAAAGCTACACTACTCCCCCTGCTGCTGCCGAACTGCAAGACGTACTGAAATCTGGGACTAGCCGGAGAACCACAGTCAAGAGAGACAAAACAAGACTGAGGGCAACAAAGAACATTCCTTCAGTGGACAGACTATTCTGCCCCTCTCTCATTAAGTACTAGAGTACTTTCACATGTACTTCAGTAAGAAAAATTATTGTTCCCAACTGTAAACAAATCAGTCTCAGATGCAATGTCTCATCAGAAAAGAAATGGAATAAACGAAGGCTTCCTTCACATAGTTGAAGAGCATGATATTAGTTTGCTTTTATTAGCAATAATTCACACAGCATTAAAAAAACCCTCCTGAAGTGATAATGCTGCTATGATTGAATCTGCAGGGAAAAAAACAATAGCTCTACATGCTAATATCATACAATTTTTGAAAGACATATTTTAATAAGTAGAAAAAATATAAATGCTTTCCTGAAGTGGTGTTAGAAATCTGTTTAACATAAGATTCTTTAGAAGCTGTGGGAGCTGAATTAAAAGAATAACTGATACTGATATTTTGGAAACTGAATTAATGCTCCTCCCTCACTTTCTCCTAGGATGTTCAATACATAGGATACTGTAGTATTTATAATGACCACCACTATTTCAATTACATATTACCGGTCAGTCAGTCAACATCTTACTGGGCATACTGGTTAGTAAGGCAAAATGCTAATATTTTACAAGCTGCAGTTTAAACTGAAGAGATAGGCAGCTGCTGTAACTCAGTGTTGCAGATAAGGCTCTGTAATCTGCACATCAAACCACAACAGTTCACAGGGCAAGGTGAACGCCTCCCAAGAACCATTTCATCACCTGGAGCCAGGAACAACATTCCCAGCAGCAACATTCCCAGCAATGGTTTGGTTGATGCTTGTGATAAGGATGGGGTTGCAACACCACTGTTCACTGTAACAAACACAGGTATCACATAAGAAGAAATACTGTTACAAATGACAGATGAGGAACTATAGGAGAGAAAGCACATAATTTAGAAAACTAATTTTTTTTAAATTAGCAGTGTTTCTGTAATTTAAGACAGTATTAAAGGTCCATAAATCATTTAAACAATCTTATGTTTGTGGACAGTTTCTGTTTGGGCTGAACCTACACACATACACACATGACTAAAAACTTACAATTATTTTAATTGATTACTTTTGTCTTTTGATTGCTGTCTTTAACCACTACTGAAAATACCAGGAGATTATTTTTATATGCGTTCGCTGGTGTCAAAGAATTTACTGTTCATTTTAGTGTTAACTGCAGTGACTGACTGAGGTAATCCAAGGTGAGTTAATTCTAGTAACGCTGTCTTCATGTGTCAGGAAAAAACCTCCCGAACCAATCCTACTAACACACATTCCCAGCAGCAGACGTAGCCTATTTAAATACAGGCTGCTACTAGAGAATTATTTGTTACTGTTTTATTTTCCTTTGAAGGATTTTTAACTGTTCTGAATGTATAGTATGTTTCTGGCTGTTCAATACGTTACTCCAAATGCTGTGGGCATCCCTTGTTAACAGCATCAAATCAAAACACCAAACCAGATATTCTAAAACAAAAGAGTAAGATCCTCCTAAATCTCTGGGCCAATGTTCACAAACCACCATGAAGCAAGAAACAGCTGCAGCAGAAGTGATATAGTTAAACAGAAAATTGCAAAACACTTCTGTATCTATAGAGGTGGGGAAGAACTCTTGAAACCCCAAACCCGCACTGAGCTATCCCTGGCTAGGAAAAATGCCCTACTACCTGCAGTTTTGGTGAGCACCTTTCCAGAGTGGCAGCACCTCAAAACACAACAATAGAAATGACCACCAGCATTCCTGAAGAAAAATAAGCTTATCCTTTGGGATGAGCCCTCTGCAGTGGCTGAAGATAGTATTTGCATTTGTTTGACAATACAACACCAGGCTTTGCAAAATCATGGCTTCCAAAAATATACACACAAAGGAACAGCTTACCAAATCTCTTCAAGTACAGCAAATACTCGACGCTAAGGAACCCAAGGTCCTGCTGTCCTCACCCTAACCAGGGAAATCACACTGGACTCAACTTTCCAGGAGCTCATGTAAAGCAAGCCCAGCTGCTCTGCCTGGGCTGAGAGCAGTGCAGATGTACCCTGGAAGAGTGTTGTATATCACTTACAGCTTTAATCAAAATGGGAATGAAAAAAACCCAACCAAACTACACCAGCAACACAGGCTGTTATTTGTATTATTACACACATTTTGTTATCAAGCTGTCAAATGCTGCAGCAGCGGCAGAAAATCCTGAAGCTTTCTACATAAATAGTCAGGGCAGAAACAGAAACACATTCGCTGTTCCTGTTTGTTTTTAAAAGGCCTCACTTGTCCGCTCCCACAATAGGAAGTTAAGATCAATAGTTGCTATTTTTAGTCCTAAACATTTCTTTTGTTATCAAACAAATGAGGAAATAAAAATAGCAGCACTAATTTCAACTACCTTCAAAAGGGAAACATGCAGATGTGTCAAATGCAAAAGACAAAACCTATAGGCAAAGAAAGCTTCCAAGGACCATTACAAACACAATAGTGTCCTTTTAATAACAAAATATGTTTCAAAAATTTCACACAGTCCAAACATAAAGATTTATGGTTGACCAAATGTATGATGACATTAAATTTTACTGATGTTTTCACAGCTGCAGACCACTTATAGGAAAAAATGTGGTTAAAAATAAAGCAGCAGCAAGACCTGCTAAGATCAGGATTCAGATTTTCTAATATACCTTCTGCTGAAAGTCATTACAAGTCAGAATAATTATAAAAATATTCAATTTAAATCAAAAGGAATTGTCTCAAAATGTAAGAAATTATATTTAAAAATAGTGCCAGAATACAGTGTTTACTACACCTTACATATAGACCATGCCAAGCTAACTTCAGCCAAAACTAGAGACTATATAATGTAATTTATAAAAACACACAATTCCACAGGGTTTCCAATAAAAATAAATCATAAAGGATAGACAGAAATATCACAAAGGTAAGGTACTGTGTGTAGAACAAACTTCAATACATAAGGAACAGAAAACACGTGAAAAGAAAATTGTTCACTGAATTCCTCTAAAGATTCTTTTCATAAAGCCATAAAGTAGAAACTACAAAAATTTCAGTGGTACATTTCAAACAGATGTACAATATATTTTTGACAGCCTGTCATTTCCCATAGAGCACACCCTGTATCCTTTTACTGTGATCTGACTGCATTACCCCAGTGTTACGCTGCTCCAACTGCCAAAATATTTACAGAGAGTACTAACGGAGCATGCTGAGAAGGATGCACTTATTTTTCATAAAGCGTTTAGAATACTTAATAACACATTTCACATGGAAGAGGGTTTATTTATTTAAGGAAACCTAAATGTTAAGCTTTTATACTGACAAAGAGGCAATCATGGCACTGGCTGAAGGCACTTAATCACTCCCACAACAAGCACAGCAACTTCTCGGCCAGCGGAGACAACAAAGCAGTTCAACCAGAAGAAAATTATCTTGTAGTAGCTACAGTTACATAGACAGGCTTCAGGGAGAAATTCTGAGTTGATGCAACACCTCATACGTTCTTGGGAGGAATAAATTTTATTCTTATATCTCTTGACATGCAGCATGAGATGAGTTGCCTGTCAGAAACCACACCTCTGTCAACCAAGTCAAAAAAGGAAACAGGAAAAAAAAAAAAGGGACAAGGCCAAAGACAAGCAAATAGAGCAAATATTAATGCAAACACTGTGGATTTGTAAAATCCTCCAGAGCACTTCAGCTTCCTAAAGCAATGAAAAGTGAGAAATACAACTGATACTGCTGGAAGGAAGTGTAAGCTTGCTTCCACTCCCTTAGTGCTCTTTGAAAAGAAACCACAAGCCTTTCCCTCAACAATCAAAAATCAGGAGACTCCTGCCACCACAAATAAGCCAGCTATGGTGGTTTGACCGAGGCTGGATGCCAGGAACCGACCATGGCCTCTCTGTCAGCCCCCTCCTCAGATGAGCAGCTGAGAGGAAATGTAACAAAAGGCTTGTGGGGAGAGATGAGGACAGGGAAAGGTCACTGACCAATTACTGTCATGAGCAAAATAGTTTCAGCTTGGGCAGAAAAATGATTTATTACCAATGAAATCAGAGTAGAATAATGAGAAATAAAAACTACATCTCAAAACACCTTTCCCCCACCCCTCCTCTCTTCCCAGGCTCAACTCCACTCCCAATTTGCTCTACCTCCTCCCCCCAGGACCACAGGGGAACGGGGTAGAGTGCTTGCAGTCAGCTCATCACGTGTTGTGTCTGACCCTGCTGCCTCCTTGGGGAGGACTCCTCACTCTAACCCTGCTCCAGCTTGGGGTCTCTTCCACGAGCGATTGTCTTCCATGAACTGCTCCAACATGGGTGTCTGCTCCACTGTGATCTCCATGGGCCCCAGGGGCACAGCTGCTTCACCCCGGGCTGCAGGGGAATCTGCTCTGGGACCTGGAGCACCTCCTGCCTCTCCTTCTCTGCTGGCCTTGGTGTTTGCAGGACTGTTGCTCTTCTATATTCTCACCCCCCTCTTCCATCTGCTGTTGTATGGTTTCCTTCTTCCCTTTCCTAAATCTGTTATCCCAGTGATGCTACCTCTGTCACTGGTGGGATCAGCCTTGGGCAGCGGTGAGTCTGTCCTGGAGCTGGCTGGCATTGGCTCTAGTGGACATGGCAAAAGCTTCCAGCAGCTTCTCGCAGAAACCACTCCTGTGGCTCCCTACTACCAAAGCTTTGCCACACGAACCCAACATACCAAGAAACAATCATACACTTATAAAGGAGAGCCCATAACAGAGTGCCACCTGGCGAGGCGGTGGGAGGTCAGAGGTGTACAAGGCGCTCAGCAGCAGCTGCTCGGGGTGAGACACAGACCCAGCTGGGCTGTGCCAGCCCACGCCCCGCAGTCTCTGCTGGAGCAACTGTCTCACTGGGGCAGGCAGTGTCTCTCCATTAAACTGCTTGGGGGATGACAGTGACACAGGTGTATTTTTATATAAATAATTTTTTACTCTCACACACACACTGCATTTTTGACACCACGCCCTTCTCTACACAAAATCACGGAATAGTTAGGGTTGGCAGAGACTTCCGTAAGTAATACAGTAATACTCCCTGCCGAGGCAGGGTCACCCAGAGCAGGTGACAAAGGAACGCGTCCAGGTGCCTTTGGAATATCTCCAGAGACGGAGACTCCACAGCCTCCTTGGGCAGCCCGTTCCACTGCTCTGCCACCCTCAACATGAAGAAGTTCTTCCTCATACTCAGATGGAAATTCCTCTGGCTTGGTTTATGGCCACTGCTGTCCTGCCACCGGGCACTACTGAAAAGAGTCTGGCACCATCCTCCTGACCCCTGAGACATTTAAATACATGGATGAGCTCCCCTCTCAATCTCCTCCAGACTAAGCAGGCCCAGCTGCCGCAGTCTCTGGCCACAAGCGCGATGCTCCAGATCCCTCACCATCCCTGCGGCCCTTGGCGGCAGCTCGGCGTGGACAGTTTAACACAAAACACCGCAATCCCGGCGATACCTGCTCGCTCTCCGCCATGGCCGGCACGGGCCGCCCCGCCCTCAGAACGCCACGCCCCGCTCCCCTCACAACCCCGGGCCTCAGCCCGGCCCGGCCCGGCCCGGCCCGCCCCGCTCCCCTCACAGCCCCGGCCCTCAGTCCGCCCCGCTCCCCTCACAGCCCCGGCCCTCAGTCCGCCCCGCTCCCNTCCCCCCTCACAGCTCCGGCCCGCCTCTCTGCCCCGCGCCGGCACTGCTGCACGGCGCAGGTCCTGCTCCCTTTTCTTTAATAAACTTGTAACAATAATGAACTAAAACTACCTTGAAACATTTTCTCTGTCAGCGTTGTATTGCATGCAGCAGCAGTAATTCAGAGTAATAGCAGTTACCTGCAAGATGAAATAAAATGCAAGCATTTGGTAGGTGAACAGTAATGAGAACAAAGAAAGAGCTGACTTCCTTTGCAAAGTTTATGGATGTGCTGAGGGAGCTGGTATGACAAAACAACTTCTTTGCAGTGCCCCACATAAAGCAAGGGCCTCCCGGGATTTCTGCAGCTGTTTCAAGCTCTGCCACTGCTTTGGAGCAGTTTGCCACCTTCAGAAGGTTGTCATCATCAGTATCTTAAAATGTGCAAACCACTAAGTACAGTACCTGTGTCCTAGCTGGGTCACAAGAGACAAGAACATGCCCATTATCCACTAAGATTGTGATTTATAGTGTGAGATTCAACACGTCTGTAGCTCCTGTTCCCGCTCAAACACCCTGACCCTCACTGACACATATAGACCAATCCCGCTTCCAAAAGGAGCCAGAAATCTGTTTGAGGTTCAGACAGCTGGATCCTGCAGTGTTTTGTAGAATTATTCATAGTATTTTAAAGAAATAGAGCCCACACTGTGAATTTTAAAGAAACAGAGCCCACACTGTGAATTCCTACCATTTGTGCTGTGCTCTGTGTCTGATAGCTGTACAGCTGTGTTACTGCCCCTTTTACCATGTATATAAATCTAACCAAATAAGAACATTATTCAGAGCTGCAAGCACTGCACGTAGTAAGGTGTTTAAACTGGGAAATTAAGTGTGATATTTGGATGCAATATAACATTGTGTACATTCATTATGATGTTATCTGGTTGGTAACAGGTAGATTCTAGACTTAACCGCACATTCCTCTGGAAGTGAAAATGCCCATTGACTTCCATGAACATTTTCAATGTAAAGGACTTGGGGGTTAAAAGCCCTTAGAAAGATCTAATTCTGTTTCTCTTGCTCAATATTAAAGGACTGAATTCTCTCTTACACAAAACCTGAACTGAGCAGGTGATTGAAGATGAGCACTGATTGAACCTCAAACCACATTTCCAGTAGTGAGCTCCTAAACTTCCAACTTTTCAATTTAGATTTTTAGATAGCTGGTGTCAGAAGACTTAGAAATAAAAATAAAAAGGATTTAATAGCATCAAGCCAAGCATTCTAATTTCATGTGGATCCTTCGTGTTTACAAACCCCACGTTCATGTGCATGTGACTATTTAAGGTGGCTTTTTGATTTCCTTCAAATGCAAAACTTGTAAGTGCAACACAGAAATACTGAATTTAAAATGCTGACCTAGTCCTTTCCTACTCCAGGTAACCAGGGCAGGTTTCCTATGATTTCTGATGGTCACGGAGACTCCAGGTTAGAGGAGAACAGCAGAGCTCTTTCTCCATTGGTGTAGCTGTGTTAGATTGCAAAGGTTTCCTGAAAGTGTCTGTTCTGGCATATGTAATTTAAACAGAACATATCTGAAAATCTGACTTTGCACAGTAAGTGCTCTTCTATTTGTCTGAGAAGCAACCAGACTTCAGGTTTGGGAGGTGTTTTGCCAAGGCTGGTATCACTCAGCACATGAGGCTCTTGGAAGGAACACTTTCCTTATCTTCTCTTTTAGATTAAAGCTCTTCAGCTCACGGTGCCTGGGCCACCTCCAGCCTGCACAAGATAACCACCGCACAGCCCACTAACACTCAGCCCTGGCAGGGGCTGGGCAAAGACTTGGTTGTTCCCCTCAATTTTCTTCGAGTTCTCAAATTTTCTTTTTGCTAATTATGCACTGAAGCATCACAAATATAGCAATTCCACACTTCTCCCTGCACAATGAACTACATGGCTGTCTTTGTAGAAATACTTTTCTCTTCATCACAATACCACATCTTTTGGGGACGGAGCAGGTTCACCTGCATCCCACAAGTCCACGTCAAAAGGGGAATAAAGGTCACAGCTGCAAGCAAAGCTTTGATGGTGCAGGCCACCTGCAATTGGAACACAACCAGCAGCTGCAAGTGCTCCAAAATATTCCACTGAATCTTCCAAAGTTTTAACAACCAAGGTGATTCAGTCTGATTTTGTTACTTGTTGCAGAGATCCTGGCATTTCAGGAGCAAATGAAACTCATTAATTTAAGAAAAGGAATGAATTTTCAGAAGTTGTCTTTTACAAAGTGAAGGTTTTGTAAACTGCAGGCCCACAGGAACATCCTCCTATTGACAGAGATCCTATGAAAACGTTCAATCACAAACACGTTTCCATTCAGTTTTAGTTAAGTGTCACCAAGCACAGTAATTAGACATAGGCAAATTTAGGATGAGAAGCAGATGGAAATTCCTAGCAGAGCCTTGCTTGTTACATCAACATCAGATGGACATATAGCTCCCCTGGCTGCCAGCCCTCACGACAACAAATTGCTTATGCTCGTGCCCCATGGGACAAGAACTGAGACAAAACCACAGGCATGCATGGAGGACTTGCACACAGTATTTGGGTTTGACCCTCCTAGTAACAAATGGGTAATTTGTGAAAGCAACAGGACATTAGTGCTACACGGCTCTTAATAAAGAGCCCTGCATTACTGTACATAAGTGCATTAACATAGCAATTAATCATCCCCTCCTGGCTCCTTTCTAACATTCTTCGCAGATACTCTATCCAGGGAACAGCATTCCCTCTAGGTAATGTTTTCCTGTTTTACATATATAGATACACACCTTCAGAAAAAAATTCTAGGCATGGTTATGTACTAGGAAAAGAAGAACATAAATCCCAGGTTGTCAGGGAAACTTGTTTTTAAAACAGAGAGATAATTCTGCCATTTCTCAGGCAGTATCCAATTAAAATGAGATGCAGGTACAAGAGGATAACTGCTTTGGTGTATCAGCAGCAGGATAGACAGAGTTCTGAGTTATTTAGGGAGAGATGCTGCTTCTCTTTTACTCTCTATTTGTCAACACAATCTAGCTCAGTATCTCTCCCTGTCTGTTTAATTAATAGGTAGGCAAAATTTCCATGTGATTTGACAGTGATTTTGAGAGACTTGTAATGTTAGTACTAGGCCCAGCAGTAAGAAAGTACAAGTTAAATGTAGCAAATCATAACTTTTCAATTATTCAAAACAATATGCATACGGAGAAATGAAAGTAGTAAAATGTGTGTTCTATCAATGATTCCATTATCCTCTCGCCATAAAGAGAAGTGGCTCAATGGAGGATAAAAGCAAATTTTAGACTGATTCTCTTCTTGATCATAGCCAGAAGACTGCTATATCTATTGCCAAGAAATTGAATCGAGGTTCATAGAAATCCTAAAAATTAGATATAAAAGACTTTCAAGAACATGTAACCCATCTCCAGGGGACCTGTACTTTTTCTTGCCAACAAGAACTTCAAGCAGAAATAGGAATTTATTTCACCTGATAGTTCAAGACCGCTCCTTACTACGTACTAAATAGTAGGAATAATCTAAATGTGCATATAGCATTGCAGTACACCATCAGTATGAATTAAGAAAGCTTAGGTTTTTCTCCCCTCTAACTGCCTTTTAGTACAAAAACCTAAACTACGAAACCTGATGCATAAGATGAAGCAATATGGGTAATTTAAAGTGCAGCTGTTTCAAACTACCTATCCTCAAGGTCACCAATTGCTAAAACAAACCCCAAAATCTCTGTAAAACTCAAGGACTCCTCACGGTCATTATCCAAATCAGAACAATCCACTCAAGACAAGAGACGAAAAGAAGCGCACTGAGCATTGAGTGACTCCAAGCCCCTAAGTCTTACACAGCCATGAGTACACTGGTGACAATGCACACATAATTTACCATAAGCATAGGTGTAGGGTTTGGGGTTTGTTCAGAGCACTGTTTCACTGACAGAGAGCTGCATTCTTCAAGAGGACACGTGCAGTACAAATTGTGCCAACTAATGTAGTGAGGAAAATGGCCAGAAAGAATAATTAAACAAGTTATAACAGCAAATGGAGATAAAGTTTGCAAAATACAGTATTACATATATTCACATTCTACATAAAATATGTTCTATATTAAACATATACATAAGTATTGTTTCTATGTAATATATATGTATATATTCTCTCTTCAGACCACCATATTCCCACCAGAGCTCAGATTCCCATCTACTCTGTTTCTTTTCTAAGGGTAAAAACTACTGTTAATCTTGGTAAGGTTACATGAACTGGAGTATATTTTACTCCACGAAAAAGATGAGACATTAATCTTCTGGGCAAACTCTCTTGAAATTTCATTTTGATAGACAAAACCTGACTTTTCAGTTTGAACTACTGTTTCATTCCGTTGGCAGACCAAAGAAGATAGAAAGACACAACTGTGTGAAGTATTACATCTTAGTAACACAGCAAAGTCTACCAAAAAATATATAAATTCACTGATTCCATTGTCCTTGCCCTTTTGCCCCCAAATGGGAACATCATTTCTTTCAGAGATTTCATATTCTGCTCCTTTCATGCCTTTGTTGTGAAGCTCTATTGATTTTTTGCCACCTTCTCCATATGATGTTAACCAGCTTTTAGAATAACATATAACAATTTAGGGCAGCAAGTGAAAAAATACATCCAGCTGAAATTACAGGGTGATTTTCAATAGAGAGACTATAGTTACTCACGACAAAAGTTGTCTTGTATATCAGAACGGACTGTATTTTTTGTCTATTTGTGAATCGTCTGCTTGTTGAACTACACAAACAGCTTCCAAGGTGTCTCGATATTTCTTTAGTTATTTATTAAATACTGGCAAGCCTGAATTACTGGGACATAACATCGTGTTTAAGTGATATCTTGGAGCAGGATCCCAGCTATAGCAGCAACACCTGGAGAGTCAGTATGGCAAATGTATCTCCATTGTGCAGAGAGAGGTCTATCCAAGAGAGTGAAATTTGTCACTCTGCAGTCTAGCAATACATCCTGCCACCAGAACCAAGTAACACACTGGGATAGCTGTTACGTGTCGTCTCCTCATGTACTTGGAATCACAGAGCACGAATCCCAAGGAGTGAATGAGCACGCTCAGGAAGAATGTGTCCGTGCAGTCTCCTTAACTGTGTAAGCATAAAGGTTATTCTGTGATCACTAGGCTATAGGGTTAAAATTACAGTGAAGCTGTTTGTTATTGCCCTTCCCCTCTTCTTCCCTGACTCATTTGAGGTTATGGACTCATCTTGGCAAAGTACATTAAAATAAAAGGGTATATAACTCAGTAATCAGTCCTGGGAGCACTTTCCTTCCTGGATTCTGAATTTGAAATATCTGCTGTGCAAGCATATGTTTATAGAGAGTTGCAAGGAGGAGTTAATGTCCGTATTCGCTCCAAAAAGATTATGTAGTTGCATGTTAAAAATGAATTTGCAGAGCTCTAGAGAGCTTAAGTATATTACTTCTAGTAAAAATAAAACTCATTGAGCAGAGGACCCAAGGCCAGCACATACATTGGTGCTAAGAATATTGCTTTAACTGCACACGAGCTCTGCATGTGATGTCATATGGAACATTCATGGGTTTCTTCTGGAACAGGGGTCAAATGCCTCCATAAGGTATTTATTAAAGTAATTTATGGATTTAGCTGAGGCAGAATTAGCCTGTTGTAGAATGAAATTCTGATTAGTCTAACCCATACCCGAGTTCCTCAGTATCTTGGAACTCAAAATTCAAAGGACGAGAAAGATGGGGCACAGCTCACATATACTCTGCTGACACTTGTGACTGTTGGATTATGGAAAACAGGGGTGTATTTTGGTCCACAGGGAGCACAGTTACCCACATACTTATCCAAGGAAATTTAGAAGGAGAATGAAAAACCTCAGTGCACTGTTTGACAGTGTTCCTTGAACTGGAGCTTATGCTTTTCTCATTTACTTGAAATTTGAAAGAAGATGATAGAAGTTAATGGAGTTTCATTATTGCAAAGCAATGAAAAAGGAATCATCCTCCTTGTTTTAACATCTGTGAACATGGTCTTCCTCTTCCTCGCAAACAAAACATATGAGATTCAATTTTAATGCTGTTTGGCATCTGTGCCTATACTGCCAGGGACATTCAGAACCATTTACATTAACAGCAAATATTATTTTTACTCTGAAGAAGAAAACATATCCTTATTGATATTCAGCAAGTGGTGCGTTGCTGCAACCAATATATAATTTACTCACTTGTCTGACTGGATTACATTACTCCATGCATTTTGTAGTTTCATCTGTGAAAAATCGAACTTTAGTTCTACTGCTGTCATTTCCCATAATTCTTTTAAAACAATCTGTGGCAAAAGGATAAAAAATAGCTCCAATAGAAACTGCTTCTGGGGATGGCATTTGAAAGGACATTATTTAGAGTTAATGAATTAGACTAAGAAGTTTGTCATATTCTTTACATGAGCTGTGAGTCAGACTTTGCATACAAGTATTTCTACCATTTGTGTGCTTTGCAAAGGCCACAACTCCCTTTGTTCCCTGGGAACCCTGCAGTGAAAGCGTTTGTTTTCAGAAGCACATGGCTCTGTTAGGCTGCGTGGGTGATATTTCCAGTTGTTCTCCTCAGCCTTTCCCTGTGTGGGTAATATCTCCAGTTGTTCTTCTCAACCCTTCACCCAGCACCGCAGCCACCTGAGCAGGGCAGCAGCTCAGCAATTCGCAGGCAAAGCTACAGGAGCTCAGCCAGCGCAGGGATGGGAGGACGGAGCTATTATTTATTTATAAAATTAGCAATTAGAACTCGACTGCAGTAAAAATGTAAAGTCCCCCAAATGGAGGGTCAGGGGTGCTCCTTCAACTCTGATTTCTGCCTCTTTACTTCCTCTCATGTAAACTTTGAAACTCCCTTTGATGAAAAGAAGATCAAGCTCTAAAACTAGACTAAGCTTCAAAAGATGATTATAGGCTTTCCTACACAAAAGTGACTCAAAGTTTTATTTCCTGGGTTTATCACACACAATGTAATTTTTCTTCTACCTCTTGCTTTTACACTACCGCATGGATCACATATTCCTCCTTGGTAACTACCTTTTGCATGTTACCCAAACCAGGCATTACTCTTGATAAATGACTATTTAAATTTTCACTGCCTCTGCTGCGTTTCAAAGTATAAGCTGTAACTGGATGTTTTATACACATACCAGAGAAATATTTTTCTCACAGCCACAGTGAAAAGTTTTGTTGAAAATACAGAGAAATTGAATGCAATCCAAATAAAGCATTTTTTAAGTTGAACTCAACCGTGTAAATTTTTGATGCCAAATGAGAATTAAAATCAGAGGCTGCAAGTAGGGGATTATAATGGAAACAATTTTTCCACTGCTACCTACACCTTTTGCTGCTATGCATAAATCCTATTATCACTCAGGTAATAATGTTAGAGCAATCATAATTATTTCTGTATTAGACCAAAAAAAAAATCCATGTATGATTTCATCCGATGGCAAAATGTAAATCATTATACTAAATAGATACTATTCGTCTGCTTACAGAAAAAAATGGATTCAATCTTCTTTGTCTCCACCCTATATAATTAAAAAAAAAATCAGAAACCGATTCTTAGCCAAGCATTCATCAGAGTATGTATTGTTAACAGGTGTTGTGTATTACATTTCCCATGCACACAGTGTTGGAATGTAAAACTGTAATACTGCTCCTAGGAACAAGTAGCATAATTAAAATTCTTTGTGAGTTTGATTTACTGGGTATTTTCTTCCTTTAAAATAACTACATTGCAAACAAGAGCCAATTTCTTAGATTTGATCTATGGGTTGTGCAGCTTATACTTCAGGTTCAAAATGGTGATTTAGACAATAACACAGAACAGCTGAATAGTTATTTATAATAGCACAGCACCTGCGGCAGATTGTCAGCTGAAAAGGCAAATCTAAACGCTTTCAAATTCTCTTGTGTATTATAATGGCAGTAGTAGTGGCCACTATAGATACAACAGTTAGGAATGTAATGTAACTTTTGTTTCTGATTGCTTGCCATTTTCTCAGTTTTATTCCTTTAAGACTGAAAATGTTCATATTTAGTGTCAGTCCATATGCATTTTAAGAAGTTCAGGCACAATTTAGCTTTCTGTTAATTTGGGGTGGGGGGGAGGTGTCAATGAAATTCAATATTAAATAGAACATCAAACTCTTTTCTCATAATTTTAAGAATTTCCACATTTCCCAGACTGTTACACATGCATAATTAACACAACTTTGGCTTTTTTTTTTTGTCTTGATTAATGCTGCTGAAAACTCTGAAAAAAAACTTGATCTGAAATTTTAAAACTATAAAAACATTTTTCTTACCTCAATATGTGCCAGGATTTTTCTATGAGCCTTTTAGCAGCAGCTCCCATTTAAAATTCTGAAACTGTGCCTGTGCAGTTTCCTTTTAAATTTGGTTTCCTCCTGGGCTGAACCCGGCATTGATCATTTGTGTGATGATGTGCTAATTCTGCAGTGATGTGAAACACGTGTGAGGAAGAAATGTAACAGCTTGTTGCAGCAGACCCAGGCCCGTACACAAACCGTCAGTGCACTGATGTAACCTCCACCCACAACAGAAAGTCCATTTAGATGCACAGTCCAACAAGCAACGTTCAGGTTTCCACCAGAAGGAACAGCTGGGATGTGGATGTGCAAGGACCATTCCCAAAAGGCAAGCACTCTAAACCCATTAGAATTTTCCAGACAAGGCAGAATTTGAATTCCTAGTGTCTATTAAATATCTATAAAATTACCTATTTACCCTCTGAGTGTTGGGAAGCATAAGACAGGTCATGTGCTTTGGGATCTTTAGCTGGAAGGTGACAGGCAGTCTAAGTACATTTCTACCAGAACAATCAACGTCATATTAGGTAGTAACTATAAAAACATGAGCAGAAATAGCATTTGTCTCCAGATGAAAGGACTAATAGTTTCCAAGGAGCTAATTGCTTTAGAATACAAGCAATAGAGAAAGAAAAGAAATGACTGGTCTGTAATAGAGATCTGTAACAGAGGCTAGGAAAAATGCACTTGCTCTGGGGTTGATGGGATGATGCCACTGCCAATTAGCATGAGTACTTTGTTTTATAAGATCCATCTACTCACTGTCTGACCTGTTTTAGTGTACACCTCAAAATCATCTTTGGAGTGCTTCCACTGGAGCCAAGGGAGTTACTCCAGGAATTAGCTTGGCCAGTGAAGTAATTCCTATGCAATAGTAAGAGTTACAGAAACTTAGTCAGAAAAGAGTAATGGAGAGAGATTCATGCATGCTATAAATCTCCTTGGCTTTGTGCTAATGTTATTTATCCACCTGAGATAGGGAGGGCGTTCTGTAATGTGTGCATACTGTGCAATGTGGGGCAGTGGCTTTGTAATGTACCTGTCCATTAGTAATGCAAAGTAACTTATTTTCATCTGCTGGATCATTACTACAAATGTTTCTCCTGAGTTTTGCCATGTTATAAATCTTCATGAAGTCCACATTTGTTCTCTTTATCTTTTACTTCCATTTGATTCACTCTATTTTAAATGTTTGTAAACACAGGGTAAGACCACCACGTTTTTTGTAATTTCAGTAGGGCAATGCTTCCACTCCCAGGAAGAAGCTGATGCCCCGCATCTCAGTCTGACTCAGACACTCTCCTGAGCTCACAGGCCTGACCTCTCAATCAAACGTGGTCGGTTTGGTACACCTGGGTTTATTCCAGATGGTCACAATATTTCCCATACTCTCCATCCGCCAATAAAGAAAAGATGGAATGCAAGAAGCAGCAGGCTGCTACTCACTCTGGAATGACTTCAGGTCTCGTGAGAACTGCTGGGATTGTTATTAACCCTTGCCTTCACTGCCCGTGCAGTGCAGATAGATGTACCTATTTACTTATCTCGATTCCCCCAGTTGCTTCTCTTCAGCAAACCTGTCTCACCTTGGTGCAGCAGAATCCATGTTGTTGCACCCAACTTATTCCCTAGAAAAGCAGCTGTGTGCTAAAGGAATAATATAGTATCCCAACGCCAGGATTATTGGCATACTCTGTATTATTCTGACTACCTTATAATAGAACACTGAAAGAAGTAATTGGGCTTTTTTAGGACACCTGTCCTGTTCCACTGCCCACTGCAGACCTGCAGCCACAGCCACTGACAACTCTTCCACACTACTGCAGTTTCTCTGTAATTTAATGTTGTTTTTGTCTAGGTGCTACTGCAGCCTCTACCCCCAAACATTCAAAGCAGGAGCCAGAGACATGAGCTTGCTGCTGCAGTTGGCTTTTCAGCTAACTTGGATGCATAAGGTCCAGTGCTGTCTGTGCCTGGTACCTCATCATCATCCACACATCCTATAGTGCAATTTCACTGAACATTCAAAGCTGGACCTACGGGCACATCACAACATTTATGTATTTCTGGAGCAAAATCAGACCAATGTACACAGGTTGGTTACGGCAGAATAATCTTTAAAATGAAAATAAGGATTTTCATTTCCAGCTCTGAACTTCACTTCTCACTAATTTTTGCGGTTTTGGTCAAACCACAAATGGTTTTTAAAAATTATTTCCATATCAAACTAGGCACCCAAGATTTTCAATAGCATCAAGGCTCTAATGTCACTTAGAAGTCAAAATGTTTTTAAGAATCTGAACCTTCCAAGCAAACTTAAATTTCCTTTCAGGATTTGTCTCCACTTCCTTCAAACTCTTGATTTCATTATGTAATAATTGCATACACTTTCTAGATATCTTCTAAGTTCACAAGGCTCTACTAAAAATTATTTCATTAATATTTATAAACTACAAGTAAAGCTGTAAAGCTTTTTTTTTCCTACAATAAGAATTATCCTTTTAGCATTGCGTATATATATTTGTAGGAGGTATTTATTGGATTTAATAATCGCTACTCTGTGGGAAGCCAGCAAAAATTAAGATTTAGCTGACATTCCTTTATCCAGGAAATCCTGATTAGTGGAATCTTACATAAGACATACAGAAAAGTAATGCAGTTTTGCATTCTCTTTGGAATAGGCTCTGGGGATCTGGATTTTCCTTCTTTGGACAAACACCTCCAGGGAATTTCAATTCAGGAATTAGAAACTTTTGCTTCTTCCTTTCATTCTCTTTCTTTTTCATGCCCAGAAGCCATCTCTCCCCTTTGAAGACTATTGAATAGCTAGCAAGGAAATGTCCTTTATTGTTAAATAGCACTTAGCTCTTTAAATAGTTCACCAACTAATAGTCACAGGTTAATAAGATAACCGCATTAAACACAGTATCTGTGTGCACTTCACCTGAAATGAATTCCCAGACACTTCCTGCCATACACGAATACTGCAATTTGCAGGATAACCAAACCAGAGCCACTGGTAAGTGAGCTGACATCCCTTGCAGCAGTTCCCGAGGGTTATAGAGCCCGTGTGTGGATTCCAGCCGTGTCTGTGTCACACCAGAAAGAACTGGGTTTCTGTGTGGCTCCAGTTCTGTTCACACTGGCTCCCACACAGGCACAGCGGGGCTGCCTTGCCCAGGATGCTGCCAAGCTCCTCGCTGCAAATACATGGCCATGGAGCAGGCACTCCTTCACTGCTTTCCTAGTTATCACCACTCCTTTTCGGCAGGAACAAGGGGTACACCACAGCAGAACAGCCAGCAGCCATGACCAGTTGCCAAGCTAACAAGAATGCAATTTTTGGCTTCAGGCTCCAGAAAATGTTAAACCCATCCCTTGCATCTTCACCCTCACACTGGTGGGCAGGAAATGCCTTTTTCCTGCCATGTCTGTGAGGGAAGGTTTGATGAAGGATCACCCTGTACTATCAAGTATTTACATTGAAGTGGCAGAAGCACGTTGAGCTGCTATCCCATGTCATTGATGGCAGTCCCTGTGCCACAAATCCCCTTTTCAGGCGATCACTGAGAGCCTGACAAGCTGCCTGACAGCAAACCAGATATTCCGATAGCCTTATTCACTGGATAGAAATTAAAGCAATATTAGCCCACAGGTTGTATTTGACTATTGAAGATAAATAGTTTGTTAGCAATAATCCATCATATTTCAAACCGTTTGGCAAAAGGCAGAGAAATTCTTAAATGATGCTGTAATTATAAAGCTGAGTAATTTCTTTATATTTATTTTAACAGTATGGATTTTAAAGTGCCCTCTGGGAGCACAAAGATGTTTGCAGAGATAAAGCTGTAGGGAGCGATACATTCATGCCAACACGTGTAGTTGAACCACCAATTTTGCTTTATTAATTTAGTTGCTGGATTTGTTCCTGATATCTACAGCTGTATTACCCCCTCATAGAGGTGGATGAGTGGGCGGAATGAGGTTGATTACAATTGATTTAGTAACCAAAGAGTAATTTTTTCCATTGTTTGTTCAGCACATTACTAAACATATGGCTTAATTACAGTTGCCTTGTGTTCTTTTCAGTGTGGTATTGCTTATTTTACTGAGACACTGATTTATGCAAAATATTAATTGAAATAGAAAACAGACTTACTATGAGAGCTGGCATCCATAAAAACATTAGTTGCTTATATTTTGCACCAAGCCTATTGGACTTCTCAGGGGAATCAGTGTTTACAGTTTAATTTGGAACATGGGCTCCCTCCCTCCAGAAACAGTGGTAGTGCATGTTCCGCAGTCTGGAGCACGGGTAAAAAAATACACTTTTCCCAGCAGCTGCAAAGGGAAATCCTCAGAGTTCTTGAGTCAAAGTCTCAAAAATGTGCTGAGGTAGCTGTTCCATTTCAGTGTGATTGCAATAATTGTATGCAAATGTCTCATTAAAAGTAATTCAACTTTATATAGCTATAAATAAACTACTATGCTGTTGTAATGTGTTTCCAGGCCATTAAGTAGTATAATAAAGATGCATGGATTCTCTCAATAGATTAGATAATCAAAAAACCACCCACCCCCAAAATCAAGCAACTTTACATTGAGAGATCTTATTTTGTTTTCAGAGTCATCTTTATAATTAATCTATTTGTAATAAATAATTCACCAAATATAAATGTAAAATAATGTGCAGTCACAGAACTCATAACTCAATATATCCAGGAGAAATGTTTTTATATTTCCTATTCAGTATTTTAATTCAATGCATTGAATTTTGCTGTCTCTTTCATAAACCAAATCTAATATACAATCAACTTTATAACCAGATAGTCAGAATAGAGAATTAAATGGTTTTGCAGAGGCACACATAAAATCCTCCCAAATATTTTTTAGGAGAGAGTATGAGAATTTTGTAACCTTCACTACCCACTAATAGGATTCAGATATCCACTGTGAAATGATCCAAATATTTCCTGGGTAACAGCCTCTGCAGTTATAATACTAATTTTTAAAAAAACCCCAACAACTAATACATATACCTCTGTACTTCTGTATAGAGATAGTCCTAGGAACCAAGACTAGACAATGAGGGGGAAAAAAAGCTAGCCGCAATATCAAAGTCAGCAGGAATGGCAAAGAGAAGGGTTTGGATACCATCACTGAGCGCACATCCAAGGACTGGCAAGAATAAAAACGGTAGAGCAGACCCAATCTAAAGTTCGTCCTAGGAGGAGGTGAAGATACCCAGTCTCTCAGTGGGGTCAGGAGGCAGCTGTAACACCCACACAGGGTGTTAACCACAGGTACTGCCTCCCATGGGCCCCTCTGCCTGCACTAGGCTGTGCCCAGATGATTTTCTTTTGTCTGGTCCTTAAAACTAAGAGAGGAAACTCAGATTGCCCAAAAAGAACAACAATATTAGACATTGTTGTGGGGCCATAAGGAGGCATTAAAATGGATTCATGGTATATTCTTACCTTGGTTTAACCTCCACAAACTTTCAAGGCTTCAGAAACTGGAGAAAATACATCTAGGAGAAAAAAAGGAGAGGGAAGGCAGGAGAAGAGTTGATGTTTCAGTGACTTTTTAACAACACATAGGGCAAGATGATATTTCATGGCTGTGGGGGCATCAGGAGGAAAAAGCTTGGGGAAGCATGGACAATATGTTTATCCTCCCTGCTGAGGTCAGCTAGCACCTTCAGAAGCTGCTGAAACGGCCACCTTCAGTGCAAGGTGCTTTGAGACCTGGGGGTACTCATAAATGACAGCCACGTACATTCTGTCTGGGTGGCTTCTGCCCCTCAGTGCCCAGCGGGCAGAGAAACAAACCAGAGACAATTGTTTCAAATCCCAGATGCTCTCAGGGGCCATGTCAGGAGGTGCATGTAGCTGATCCCTGCACTGGGGTCTGCAGGGGCACTCAGGGCAGGTTGTAAAGTGAGGCTGTATCCTGGGAGCAGCACAAGCAGCTGCCACAGCCCCAAACTCACCCATTGCCACTCCTGATCAGCTCCTACAGGTTCTCAAGCTCCTCCCCAGTAGTAGAACTGCATTTTCCCCACACTCCTGAGAGATCCTGGGTCTGTATTGGAGTACATCAGTGCTGGCCTTCTCCGAGAAGGGCTGACTGCGGCTGCGGTGTGTTCACGGCTCAGGGCTCACTGCTGCCCCTGGAGCGGGAACGGAAAGGAGGGCACAGGGCTGCAGAAGTACTCGAGGGTAGTCAGCTCAGAGAAGATGCCAGGCACAGGAGCACAAGCCACCAGGTCTTCAAGACCGGCACCTTGTTCTCCCTGAGGAAGTTCTAAACCAAGGAGCTAAACATGAGCAATTCCCGGCCAGTGCAGCTCCTGATGAAGTCCATGGGCAAAGGCAGCACTGATAAGCAGGATCTGGTGTAGTAAACCTTTCAATACTGTTTCAAAAACGCTTCAGCTGCTAAAGACTTCCCCATGTTGATGTTCTTGCATCCTCCAAAGGCTTATAGCAGTCCATTAAACATAGTCTTAGTATGATACACCCCTAAACCTTTCCTTCTCCTGGAACGGAATCCACAGCATGAGGCAAGATGTAATTCAGTGATACAACATGCATCGTGACAATTTTCCAGAATGCCATTATAGGAGAAAAAATTCCAAACCCATCACAATCACTCTCACATAGTAGCTTGAAAACCTGAACCAACAGAAGAAAAATAAACTAACAGAGAAAGAAAAAGATATAAACAACTCCAAAATGAATTGTTGATTCAAAATTGCAATATAATCTGTATAAAATATTTAAGATGTTTTTCTATTTATTCCTGAACCTAGAGTGATTAAAATGCTGCCATAGTACACTGTGTTGCTCTTTTTTTAATCACAAATGCAATTTTAAGCAAGTAGACAAACTCTAGGAAATTAAAGTGAATATTTATGTCCATATAAACTTCTTAATGGCAACATTCTTGCTGTGAGCACAGCAGCTGAAGAGGGTGGATTAAATTATTTTGGCCAGATCCTGTTACTATTGTTTTCACTGGCAAAATTCCCGCTGACTTAATGGGAGCTGGATTAGATCCTGACTTGAGTAAAGTACAAATCTCAGATGCATATATAACATAATCACTGATATTCCATGCATACACTCTGGTTTTCATATCTGTTTTTCCTCTGTGAGTTTTACTGATGCTCTGAAAATACTAATCAGGTAAACTATACACCAGTGATTAAAGGTGTGCAGTCTTGTGTTTCCAGATTTGGGGAAATTTGTGATTTACTTATATTTGAAATTAGGAACTACATTCTGAATGATATCCAGTCTCTTAAGTAAGGACTGCAAATCTTGGTATGTTTAGTTCCTCCTCTTGCAGGCTTTGCAGTGCATATGAAAAGCATTTATTTGAAAGGCCAGAGAATTACCATGCATTTGGCAGTCAACAGATGCTGTTGGTGTGATATTTTCTCTCTCTCTCCCTTTTCCATCATTTGGGAATATTCAAGAGCATCCTGGAAAAACCAAGAAGCTTCTGGACTTCATTCCCTCTGTCTTGAATGATGATCTCACACAAATGAGAAAAAGCCTCCAGAAATTTTAAGAGGACATGTTAATGCACAAGGGACAGTGCTTCACCCAAGGTCTTACAAGAGCAGCAGTAGCTCCCTCTCCCTCAGCAGGGTGCTTCAGCAAGCACAGTTCTTGGGGCCGGCACTGCTCAGCTCCCTGGCGAGCATGGGACAGCCCTGGCTGTCACAACAGCTGTTCCAGCCCGAGGGACCTTGTCCTGGCACCTGCTCCTGGCTTTGCTGTTCTTGGAGGGGCTACCTAGAACAGAGGCCAGACAAAATTAAGAGAATAAAATGGGTATTTATTGAAGGCCCTTCAATAGGTACAGCTCGGGCAGGTAAAAGCCCTCTCCGGGAGAGGCTACACCCAAGATGGACGATGGGTCACGAGTTTTCTACACTTTTATAAGTTTTGATCAATTTACATATCAGGGTTAATCCTCCAATTACAGCTTCAGGTAATGAAGTCATTTATGCCAAGTTCATCCCCCCTCTTAGAGGCTCAGTTTCCATACTTTGGGGCCTGGAACAACAAGGTGTCCTTGAGTCCAGGCCTAAAGAGAGAGGATTTGTTGTGTCTGACCAGGGTGGGAGAACAGGAGCTCACAGGCTGGATGGAGTTTGAGAGTTACACTAAAGCAGTACAGGGTCTGAAAAATATGAAAACTAAATCTTAAGGCATCATTCTTATCAAGTCTCTTTCAAAGCTTGCTCAGGGTGTGCTGAGGGAGGGGTTTGCAGGTAGCAGACAAGGAGTCTGCGCCTGACTTCAGGTGTGCACAGGGCTCTGAGAAAGGGAAGAACAGCCCCACAAGGAGGCTCAGTCAGGACACCCAAGTGCAAGGTATCCTTTAACATCTCTTGTTCAAAAAAAATAAAAAAATAACAAAACCCCCTCAAGTGGTGATCCTGAAAGGTTCCCAGGATCCCCAGGGCTAAGAGGAGTTAGTAAGTGCACACTCCACCTGCTCTGAGTCAGGCTTTGGTTTCACACACACGGAGGGGAGTGGGTTTTCTAAACAAGTGCTCCAAGTCAGTGGAGATTTATCTGTGATTACCATCTTTGTTTCAGCTTGGGAAAGCAATGTTACTTATAAATGACAGTGTAATTTCCTATGCAGAGGCTGTTTCTCTGTATGACTCATCTATGTATTGTATTCCAAGATGTATGTATGAATCATGGATAACTGATAGAAAAATGCAAATGAATCCATTAAATTTTATTTTTTTTATTATGCTCTAAACAGAGTAACTTTTTCATTTTTTTCCTGACTGTGAAACTTACTGGAAATAAATTGTATCAAATCCAATTGAGAAATCTTTGCATTCTCTAAAGCAGCAGGGTTTCTTATTGCTGTTTCAGTGGGGTTGGGAATGTGGGGGTGGTTGTTGGTGCAGTTGATTTTTATTTCATTTTTTTGCACTAAGCGTACAGCTGGAGCTTTATGGACAGTGTCAGCAGCAGCAATGCAGTTAGCTTTTTGGTTGTTTGTTTTAAGTGTAATAAGGGGGAGAGAAAATTAACGGTTGATGGTTATTATTAGGTATCAGAGAAATGGGCTGTAGGTGAGAATCTAAATCCAGTAATTCCAAGGTTAGTGCCTGACATTTAAGGAAAGATTGCTAACAGGTTTGAGAAATTCGCTGCAGACCTGTTCTAAAGAAAACAACCTGCTGTAGCAGTCAACCCTGCAGCATAAGGGAGTAATGTAGTTCTGAGAGTGGAGAAGTCACCTACCGAGGGAAGCCTTGGAAAGGAGCGCGTTGTGAGCAGCAGCAGCAGCAGCAGCAGCCACTTCCCAGGCACGGGGTGCGAGCCCAGAATGGGGCATTCTCCGCCCGGAGCCCGGCACGGGAGCAGCCGGGGGCGCACGGCCCTGCAGAGGGGTTTGGGGTCAGGGCTTCAGTCTCCAGGGACGCCTGTGAGGAAGAGGAGGGTCACAGCAACACGAGGCCATGGGGCAGGCCTAGAACAAGGAAGCTAACCCCACTGATTTCTTTCCTGGACTGTGCCATCTCTTCCACAAAACAGGGGAGATGTGGAATTCCAAAGACTACGTGAATCTGTGACTGAGTGCTTTGATACCCAAATCTGTTTATCTCTGCACCGTCCTTTGCACGTCATTGCACCTTAAACTGTGACATCAGCATCAACTATTCAATTAGGACTGATTCAAACTCTGAGGAATGCAGAACCAAACCCGTGCTCTAATGAAAACTGCCAGATTAACAGTATTAGATACAGAAACAAAGACCACCTAATTTCCAGGGCTGGAATTTTATCATCGTTTTATCTTGCCTTGGAGCTTTTGTCCATTATAGACAGCCCAAATTAAACTGTATGGATTTTTTTCTATATACTGCATTCTGCATGCTACTACTTTTCCTATTTTAAGTCCATAACACTAATTCAGAAAAGAGACTGTTATGGCAGGCATATTAACCAAAACTGAAAATACCTTTTCCTGGAGTCCCTAGGGCAACAGGACATTTATGCCTTTGATGAAATTAAACTGACAATGTCAGCTTAATATTCTCCCATAAAGAGATTAGGATAGCTTGTATTTAACTGTATTTTGGGATTCAGTGAACATCTACCTGTCCAAAACTCTGCTTTCTGTAAGGACTACTGATAGATCTGGTTTTTTACAAGTAGAGGAATCTTAAAAAGAAACTGCCAAAGTAAGAAAATACAAAATGCAATGCAGGCTGTAATATTTACTTTATGCTTTTTGAGACAATATGTCCTGAAATGAAAAACAAAATGTAAACTTCATAAATCTCAAAATCTATAATTAAGAACAACACCTGACAAGATCAGTTTTTTCAGCTGACATATAAATGTCACTTTTAAAGGAATCTTCCACAGAGTGATAAAAACAAGCAAGGGTGCAAAAATTTTTCTGTCTTCATTGGTAGAAAACACGGGGGGCTTTTTGCTAAGTACTTACAATGACTGTGCTGTTGACTTGGCAGCCACATCAAAAGCGTGACAGCCTTGATTCATGTTCCTGTGCAATACAAACAATGACACAGGGGCCAGATCTGAGCGGCTCTCAGCAAGTAATTGAAGGGAGCACAAACACTTTCCAAAGAACCAGCGATACACTGTTCTACTGTTAATAAATAGAATTGTGAGCTAGACATGCACCTTGTTATTCCACCATTTTCTCCAGGTTTTTATTTATTTTTAAAAAGCCTTTGAGTCAGGGACTTTCAGAGATTAACTGGTCCAGTTACTCTGCAAAAAGCACCGATTCCTGTCACTGGTGGGGCAGTTCTGCACTACCTGTTTGTGGTTACACAGGTGATCTGCCTCCTGCTGCTGCAGAAGTGAAGAAGCCTTTGCAAATGAATACACGGTGACCCTGCTTACTTGAAAGGCAGCAGAACTGGAATGCATCTTGCTTGATTAAGTGTAGCTGCAGTGGTTTTTCTCTGGTTTTGGAGTGCTGTTCTAAATAATACAGCACAAGTAGTTCTGTTTTTAAATGCAATGCTCTATCCACCGGTACCAAGACAAATGAATAGGAAATTACCAGCATCATAGCAAATTACAGTAGGTCAATATATAATGCTTTCATTTTCCAGATGTCTGAATCCAAGCCATTTCCTACAAAGATGTTCCTATTTACTCCAAATTAATAATGCATTTTCTTGAGACATCTGATGGAAAACTATGCTAGTCTATCATTCATACTGAAGTCAGAGGCAACAGACGCTTAAACCCAAGAAACCCAAGAGCATTTATGGAGGGGAGGAGGAGCTGAATCCATAGATAAAAACTTTTTTTTAAAATTCCAAATTCTTAGTTTTGGTGTCTAAATCATGATTATTTTTGTTCTCACCTTCAACATCCACGATCATAACTCGTTTAGGTGAACCATTTTCTGCAGATACTTGGGGAAGTAGAGGAGAGGGAGTCTTACTTGAAACAGAATATATTTGTAAGGTTAAGTGCTCTGAATGCAGCACTGATTAGGAATATAAAATTCTAACTTCCTTGAAGTTCAACATATATTAAAATAGGCATTAAAGTAATTTTTAAAGCAAAAGAAGAAAGAAATCAAAGCCTTATAAAAATCTTCTTTTTAAGCTGTCTTTTCACCATAAAAGAGTGAGTTTTCACTAAACATACTAAGCAGCACAGAAGAGTTTCCCTTGACTAGAAAATACAGCCCAGGGCTGTACTTAGAAAGATGAGGTTATATTGAATCTCTAATAGCTTACATCACCATTTTAAAGCCAAGACAACTTAGCTTCTTAATTTTTATTGAAATAAAAATTTTGTCCAGGTGTTTTCTGTTCCTTTAGGAATTTTTATGCTCATTTTCACTGAAAATTAGTTTAAGCAAGTCCCTGATTTAAGAGCTTCAACGTTTTAATGTGTGAAGAACTCTTTCAGAGAGCCCATCCAGGAGAGAAAAGCAGTAATCACATCTGGAGGCAAACAAAGCATAAATCACCGTGCTGGCAACCAGCCAAGACAGTAGGGGACAAGTGTAAAAATGTTACTGAAATGGCAGCACAATATTCTAACCACATGCTGTTAACAAGACAAACCAAGGTTGAACATTATATTTCTATTGTCACAGAACATTTCATATGAGAAGCAAAGAAGAGTGGGGATTTGCAAACTGAGGGTCAAATTCACTTGTGGAATAACAGGGAGAAAGTCCTTTGAGAGACAACAGGAAAATAGCACCTCTTTAGATCAAACCCACACTTAACCCACAGATATTCCAGCTGGGAAGGGCTAAGCATTCAGAAGTTGCTATTTCTAATAAGTGCTTTAATATTATATTATTAATTTAAAATGCAGCCACACAGTTCAAAGCAAATCAGGCTGTAATGGTAGAGGGCATTTGGAATGCTACACACAGCAGTGACAGTTTAGCTTGTCATCAAAAAGCAAATATTACTGCATGAGATGAATGCCAAAGCACTTCATTATGTAAAGGTTTACATGATGCATAAAATTATTATCAGCTAATGTTTAAATATAAGCAAGATTCCAGACCAGCTCAAGGATGCATTATTTTAGACATTACTCAGGAATAAAAGGGGTAGGCTCTGCCACAAAAAAAAAGAAATTAAATTTTTTTTTAAAAAATTAATTAAATTATCATGCAGGTAAGTTCCCCAATGATAATTTTTCAATCTGCAGTATCCAATGCAATCCAACATGATATCCATCACTACCCTCATACAAAAAAACTCCCTCTCACTGCAGCAGACAGAAAAGCTTTTATTTTCTGGAAGGGACGAGACCTCAAGTACATGGCACAGAACACAAGAAGTGATAAACTGTTTCTAAGCATTAGGTGACAATGTACCATAGGTCTGGCAAGACTCATCTCCATGTTTTGAGTCCGATGAAATGAGGCTGAATTTTTCCTTAAAACCTATTAACAACATTCTAAACTATTTTAAATGCAAACACTAAACACAGCAAATGGAAATCAGTAATTTGATGAGCTTTTCACTTAAGGGTGGAAGTCTGAGAGAATTTATGACTGACACCAGCTGTAATAAACTGGAATTGCAACCAAATATTGAAATCTTGCTTCAAGAGCAGACACCATTCCTTTATATTCCTATGAAGGCCAAGTGAGCCATGAATTCGAATTCATTGAGAATGGGCACATTTGATACATGATTAAAGACAAAAGGAATTTTCTGCAAATGCAAAAAAAAATATGAGATAACATGTGATGGCAGAAATAATACAGAGACTTGAAATATCATTGTATGAGTAATACTGGCTATCAAAATGGCTTATTTGCATCAGAGTGTAAATGTAAGGTCATGCAGAATCCACAGAAAGAGGCAGTCCTGGTTGCACACAGGATCAGCCGGATGCCAGCCAGCTCCAGCAGTCACTCCTGCTTGGTGTCAGGGTCATGGAGAGGAAAACTGGCTGGGATTTCCAGACTGGCATTTGCCTCAGCATCAGCTTGAGCAGTGGGGACAGCACACACTGGGCTACCTGCACCTGGCCAGCTGGATACGGACTGAGATGTCCAGCAGACAGATTCCCACACATGTACCCCACCCTGGAAAAAAAAATTGCAGCTCATTTCGGTAAAGGTGATAAACATTAAAACAAAAATCCCTGAGTTCAGAAAAGCTGGAATAGCAGATTTACAGGCAGAGTTAAACAACCAACTAACCAGGTATTAGGCCTCCAGATACCACAAGACAGATTTAAAATCAATTAGCCTAAATGAATCCAAACCGGGAGGACATTAATTTGGTGCTGTTGCCTTACCACCTAAAACCTCAGAACTATTTGGATGCTACTAGTTTCCTGGAAAAGATTCTTTTATTAACGGCTGGGATACTTTTGCTATTTCTTTCCAGGGCCAATAATCTGTTTGGAAACTACTCTGCTGTACAGCAAGAAAGCACTACTATGGGATGGCTTTCAGTTGGGTGACCCCCTTGATCTCAATACCAGACTTTGAACAGTAACACACAATACAAATGTGAATAGATTTTCTTTTTCCTTCACATAGAAAGCATCTGTTGATACCCAAGGGCTAACAGTCACTGCAAAGCAGATCCCCCTATGCTATAAATCCCATAAATCTGGTTTCTGTAGAAGAAAACCATGGTACAACATGGTCTTTGGAGGAGGTCTGAGAGGAAGACATAGAAGATTCAGAAACAAATCAGAAAGCCAGGGGAAAGAAAGCTTAAGAAGTCTGATGAAACAGGATAAAAGCCCGATTGATGAGGCACGTTACTCCTATTCCTGTCAGCTAGAAGAAATTTGCTGAAGCATAAAGTAGTTGGCAAAGGATGCGTGCAGTTAACTGCCTGGTGAGAGAGGGAGGCAGAACATCCATCCTTTCTACTGTTAGCCAGTAGTTAGCAGTGGTGAGACTTATTTAATCTTGTGTTTTGTGTGAGAGCAGATAAAATGGGATGGAATTATATTCTGTGCTTCCACGCCACGCTTGTGGGGCAGCACTAATAGGGAACTGTCACTGCTTGGGGCAGCTGTGTTGCTGTGTTCGTGCTGCAGGGCTGCCCTCCCTGGGGTCCTTATGGGTTTCCAGCACTCAGGAGAGCAGACACAGTAAATTGTTCTGAATTGGCACGCGTGTGCACGTGTGCTGATTTCAGCTTTACCAATGCGAGACCGCTGTGTAAAGCAGACCATGCAAAATCTCCTCTAAATATCAACCTTCTCCCAACCACTTGCATACCTCCTCCCTTTCTCTGAACTGCATCAGAGGGCCATGAGCAAATTCTTTTTTGTTTCACCTAGAAACAAAACACTGTGTTAAAACATTGTCACTAACAACAGCCTCTTAAAAATTATTTTGGAAATCTATTCTTATTTTCCAATACTTTGTCTCTTCCTGATTCTGTCATATTCCCCTTCCCCTACCACAACTTTATAAATCTGCTCACACTCACTTCTAATTCTTTGTCTTGCAGCCAGCATTTGTCCGTGATATGGAGGATAAGGGATTATTCACCAGAACACAGGAACCCCCACCCGGGCTCTTTACAACAAGCAAAGAAAGGTGTGAAGGAACTACTTGCTCTTAACGTGCAGTCACAGTTTAGAGTGAAAAATAAAAACTGCCTATAAACCAAAAGAATTGTTTAGGAAAATGTAATAAGAAAAGCTGGCTGGGAAGCGCGTTCTCTTGTTTGCAGGCGCTATTTACTTGTTTGCTTCCTTTACCACAGCTGGGGGTGAGCTCATGCACGCGGGGGGTTCCTCCCACCGGGGACACTGAGCAAAGGGTCTGTCACTGCTGCCAGCGGCAGGAAGGTGGCATTCCTGCTGCCCACTCCGAGCAGCTCACCCGCACTGCCTGATGGCTCTGCCGTGAGCCGGGCACCGCCAGCCTGGGGGCATGAGATGGTTGGGCTGCAGAGCCCGGAGAGGGCTGCAGAGGTGGGCACTTGGGTATGTCTCAGAGCCAGGCGGTCCTGGTCAGGGCAACACCCATCCTCCATCCCCGGAAACAATTACTGAGGATCTTCAACCACATGAGGAGCACAAGGTGAGGAGCATAGCAGGCTCAAGTTATCCTCCTTCTGCCCCCATCTTACTCCCTAAGTATCCCTGAGAATAGGTAAGCAGTGGTTTTCTCTCACTGAGATACTCTACAGGTACCTACAACCTGTGCCTGCCCTCTTCTCCTTTTTCTGTGTCTAGAATAGTCCTCTGAGTGATCCACCTGGTGGGATATGATCATGCTGCTAGTATTTGAGTATGTTCATCACTCGTAAAAAATAAATGTGGTTACAAAGTCAGGTACGTGTGACAAAAATGCCAAACGAATTAGATTCCTAATAGAACTTTGCCATATTCTATTACTTTGCTTTGCTTTCCATACCTGTTTCTGAGTTTATGCCAGTTTTGCACTGGCACAACAAGTTTGAATTCAGTGGAGCTAATGCTGATTTGTAGCAGCAGGCAATCAGAATAAGGCTCTTATATTTCCTTGGCAATGAGTCCCCAGAGAAAGCTTGTCCATCTCTAACAGCTGTTGCTTTGCTACATCTGTCTAACTTTCCTCTTTAATGTCCATTTTTTCAAGTTTTTTTTAATGTCAATCAGTGAGAGATACCATCATTCAGTTTTTCCTTTTGCAATCAAGTTTTAGCAATCACAGCCAGATGTTGTTTTCATTACAACCCCAGCCCCTTTTCAAAAAGTTTCAATGTTTAACTATCAAGAACACTTTTTATTTTCCTTTCAATTGCCAGATCTTCATGCTTTCATAATCTATTTCACCCTGACATCCTGTCTACAAATATGGCATGTTTGATCACCCCTGAATGTTTGCCTTTGTGTTCTTTTCACTTTCTCTTCCCATTTCTTCTGCAGAGTGTACTTTATCCTCAAACCAGGTCAGTCCAAAATACTACAATGCATTTCTCTGTCTAAAGATATTTAGAGATCATTAAGTAGCAGGTGGGGGAGGGCAGATAGAGGTAGATGAAAATTTATCGATTTCAGGATCTGAACTTTAAAGAACTGCTTGATCCTTTTCTTTCAAATTTCTGCACATATCGAGGAAAGACAGAGTTGATATATTCAGTATTATACTCCGTGTCTATGGGGATAAGTTCCTTCACAACCCAGCCAACATTTGATTGATGTTATAAAATTCAGACAGTTTGCCATCTAAGGAAATGTTTCTATAAGGGATGAAAAAATAACATACTTAACACCACCTCCACACTGTACATTGCCCAGGGGCTCTGTGACCACACAGTTGTGCTAATGAGAGGATACAATCTCACTCATGGAGGGAAGTAAGAACAGAAGGTTAAATTCCTCTCTGCAGAATGAGGGGTTTCACACGTGCAGCCAAGGTGTGAGGAACTCAAGTAGGCCTAGGACAGGCACAGTGAACGAGTAAGCAGGAAAAACTTGTCTGAATGAGTCCATTAACTGTGGACTCCTGTCTCAAGTGCAGGCCAGGTGTGCTCTCACCAGTTCTGAATCAAGGAGAGGAAGAGCCAGGGCCAAGCCTTTACCGCCGTGTATTTACCAGCTCACAGCAACCAAACAACGGCTCCGCTTCCCTGAAGCAGCTGCCTGGCTCTTAGACACGTAGGTTAGTGTGTGTCAGATAGAAGAAAGGGGTTTCAGAGCTAATCCTGCATTCAATTTGATTGCAAGATTAATTCCCAAATGGTGCTATATGTGAGCAGATCTTCACCACGCAATGTTTCCTCACTGCAGAACAGAGATTCTTATTAAGGCTCCAATCTTGCAAATCCAATCGACAGTGGCAAGAGGATAAGCACCTACTTCCAATGAATTAATGATACAGGCTACATCCATATAGATAAGACTGAAGGACTGGACATATTCTGAAGGAAATTTATATTCCTTAAAAATAAACTTGAAAAGAATCAAAAATAAGACTCTAATCAGCACTGGGTTTACTCTGTAGTGGCTTGAAGAATCTGGCATATGAAATCAGTCGGAAATGAGACAATGAAGGTATTTGTCGTCGCATACCTCATCATTACCTGCATTGTGCCAGCTGCCAGAATGAATGGAGAGTGCCATAACAGCTGCTAAACAAAGAGCAGGCAAGTGTGGAATTACCTGGTTTACAGCAAAGATTTCTCCTAATCTTTTACTGCAGAAAGAAAATCCAACTTGTTAAATTAAAACACAGCTCATGAGTACATCAGTCAACATGATTGAACAGCTAAGCATATTACTCAACTCTCCTTTTCAAAATTCCATTTCAACTTCTGTAGTTTCTTTGCTAAGAGCCATGGCATTTAACAGGATTCTTTAGATCACTTCTGTAATGCAGTGTCCTCATTACAGTAAATGCTCTCTGTACTTTACCAGTAGCTTGATAAAATTGATTTGATTTTTCTTTTCATTAGCAAAGGAAACAAAAAACTAAAACCATGGTTACAGACAAGTTGGAAAACAATTGCATTATGCTTCAGAACTGCTATGAAGAGGAAAGAAAAGTTGAAGAGAAAGAGAGGCCTAAAGAAATTAAGTATTTGTTGTTAGCATAACAGAAACAAATGTATACCCTGCTTATAATACATTTTGGATACCTATTAATATACTTAGAGCTTTCAGGAAAAAAACAAAGTGCTTAATTACAGCTATTTGGTGCTGAGTATTCACATTTTTATACAGAAAAGACACTGTATAAAAACACTGGCTATGCAGTCAAATACTGCTAGGCCACAGGCCTCAAGGAGCTGGTGAGCCACCTCTCACAGTGGATTGTTTAAAATGGCATCAGGGAGGCTGTTGGCCAGAATCTGCTCTGGAAGGTAAAAAGAGCTCACAGTAGCAATTTCAAGAGCATGCAGAACAGATTCCACTGGTGCTGTTTCATCTCTGCAGATGTGTCCTTGGGTGCAAGACCTACATCAGCACTCTGGCCAAAGGTGACTGGGACATGCACCTCAGTTCTGCACACTCCCGCATGCCCAGGACAAGGGGACTCATTCTCTTGTGCTGATGACAGCTGTCACTGAACCACCAGGGCAGGTTTCTGATGCAGAGTCTAACTAAGGTATG
Source organism: Pomatostomus ruficeps (assembly GCA_013400735.1). Lineage (NCBI taxonomy): Eukaryota > Metazoa > Chordata > Aves > Passeriformes > Timaliidae > Pomatostomus > Pomatostomus ruficeps. Next base: position 115,682 of record VYZT01017208.1, read on the forward strand.
TTTTTAATACAATGGGTAGAAGAAAAAAAAAATGTTAGAAGAAAAATACTGGTCAGCAGGTGCTGCTGGGAAGAAAGGGTGTAAGCTTCATCTCTTCTGCCTTGGCTCCAGTGCACTACTTGATGGTAACACTGAATTTAGTTGAACTGGAATGTTCCTGGTTTCATTCTGAGCCTCAAAAGCCAGGTATCGTATGGCCCCATATGCCCATACCATCACCAGGCTCAATATTCACTTCCTAAAGTAATTTTAAAAGCTGGTGGCTTTGTGTCCCACATCACCAATGGCCTGACACAGCTTCCCCCACCTACGGAGAGAATAAAGATCCTCCCAGCATCCATGAAAATCACAGCCCCTTTACAGACAATGGAAGGCAAGACAGGCTTCTCAGCAGCAGTTAGCTGAGAAAAATAAGCAAGGCACTTCATTTCCTCTCTCTCCCTCTACCCCACCCAATTAGCAGAGTTGAAAATTTTCTCAGCTCAGAGTGCTGCTGTTGTGAAAATAAAGTCACTCTATGCTCAAGAGGCATTCAGTCACTGCAGAGACAATGCCATATGTTAGATAAGGGCTTTCTGTGAGAAAGAAGTTTTTAAATTGTGGAACCCAAACAACTGTTGAGCTAGGAATAAAGAAGCAGGATAAGATAATTTCTCTGCTATCACATTTTTGAGTGTTACAGTTAGGATGGAAAAAAAAGTCACTCAACTCTAACATACGACAAATATGTATTGCTCAATTATCACTAGAAACATTTTCTCATTTCACTGTTTTCTTTTCCTTACAAGGTCTAAACTTGCAAACTTTCCTCCAGCACATTCTGCTCTACAGGATAACTGTGCTTTGTTGGGGAAAAGATATCAAGTCATGGGCACTGTGGTCATATAAATGAGGAATGAAGTACAGACATAAACAAGCTCAAGACAAGAAGTAGAACAAGTCTTATACTCCATTCTGCCTTGCAATTTGCTGTTCACTTAAGCAGGACCAGATCAACACAGATTATATTAATTTCTAACACAGAAGATTCTAAGGTGGAAAGGAAGAAAATAAGTTACAAAAGTTGGGGGTTTGTTTCTTCTCTTTATGTATTCTTGTGTTATTTAGATTGATTAGCGAGACCTAACATCAATTTATTCACGCATTCAGAAGATGTCCAGAATTGTCACAAGTTTTCTGATGTTTGAATGATATATTATATACTTTTATTTCTGGTTATACTGAAGATGCAGCCAGAAAAGTTCTATTGGCCAAACATCTGAGGAGAGTCAGGAGGGCAAGTTATTCCAGCTAAGAGCAGAAATAACTTATTCTTACTTCCTCTTTCCCCCCTCAACAATACTGCAGCAAGTAAAGTAAACCTGCTAGCAGAAAAGGCATCTCAAAGAGCTCTTGCCCTCTCCATCCTATGCAGGAGCAGAAATGTAAGGCAAGGCAACAGGGATTCAGGGATACAGCTTTTTAGGTTGAACACCATTGGACACTGATGCTGTACTTGCTGTGGAGCTTAATTCATCTTGCTACAGAGCGAAGATAAATATGAGCTCATTTCCTATTGAAGCACACAAAATGTAAAATAAATACTGCCACATATGCAGAGGATTTCATTTCCTGTAATAGCATGCAAACACCCTCACCAATGTTTACCTCACTACACCAATCCAGTTTTATTTTTGAGTAATGGAATCAGGTGATCAATTTTACAGGATATTCTCCCAGTGAGCTGCCAGATACATGCCAAGATATTTCATGTAGCATTATCAAGCTGTTTGCTGGCCTGCCTAAGCTGCAGTGCATGAAACACAAGCTTAGGATAACTAGTTCAGCATGGTGCTCCCTACCCAGACACAGACTGCATTGAACCAAAAGTATTGGGGTATTTGCTTAAATATCACCTTCCTATGAGCTGTTTTACCTGCTGCTGAAGACCTTGAGGCAACAATTGGTAACTCTGGCCTACATCCTCCTCCTGCACACACAGAGTCCCAGCTTTCCTCTGTGCTTTTGGCAGGACTTGGTATCTCTCAGCTTGTTTCACTGTCCAGAGTGCTCTGCCTGGCCTCTTACAGCAGTCCCCATCCTGCCTCGTTTCCCTGCCAGTGCTCAGGATTCAAATGGCCCACAGAGCCTGGAGGAAGCAGAATCTGCTGCTTCTGCAATTAAAGGCTGCCAGAGAAATGGGCAGCTTAGGATCCTTACCCCTAGGTCTGCTCCCTAGTTCCTGCTAAAAAAATAAAGGTGAGGGAGCAAGAAGAGGCTTTGGCTGGATCTTGAGATGAAATGGTAGGTCACAGATCTGAACCACTGCTGCTCTTATCTTCCATAATCATTCAGCTGCTTTGCATCTGCTCTGCCTCTCTGTAAAATCGAGCTGTGTAATGGAGTGCATTTAGCCCCACACTATTACTTTGTTTTAATTCCTTTCCCAAAGAAAATTTGCTCCAATAGTTTGATACGAATAATTTTTTAAAGAATAGATGATATTAGCTGCTTCCTGCAGATAAGACTTCTGACTTTTAAAGTTCCCTGTTTTCATTCCAATACTTTGATTAAAGGTTTAAAGATATTCAGTTCAGTCATTTTAACTTCTTTTCTCTGGAAAGTAGTAAAGGCTAGGGTGAAAAAAAAAAGGGGGGACAGCAAAAAGAAATTCCTGAAACAGGACTTCCATTCCACCTTTCTGTGTTATATATAGTAAAATTTCACTCTATAAAAGATTGGGATGGTAGCATACTAGGTAACCCACATTCAGCCTGTTTGAGTCTTGAGGAGCAGCCTGCACATGGGAAGATACAGGTCACAGTTCAGTTGAAATATTGAGACTGTACTGGTTCAAATCTGGAATGGCCAATAACCTAATCTGGAAACTTCTGTCAGGCTTGAACTGTTGGTAGGACAACAGCAAAAGAAAGCAAACCTCATTAAAGGAGCCCTAGAAAAGCTATCACAGTGTGTGGGGAAAAATTCAGCACCTTGTCAGGGGGAGGGAGAGGAAAGATCAGGTTACTGGGTCAGGTGCTGGGATGAGCAAAGGCAGCTCAGTGTGTCCAGCCCTGTGCTACCCATGTGGGAACAAAGAAATCACAAAATGCACAACAAAAATTGGCCATTCTTGCCATGAACCCACAGAGAGCCCAGCACAGGTGTATTACTGTTTTGATTCTTTTCACAGCCTTAAGGGTCGGGTGGAACCTCCCAGTTTCATTTCATACAGCTGCCCTGATTTCTGCAGTATTAAGCTTATTTCTGATAGTAATCAATCTACGTGGAGTCCATGCTTGAAAGCTTGTGTTTAGCAATGCTGGTTTTAGCAAAGTCTGCCTTCAGACCTCAACATAAAAACATCTTAGGAAAACTTGCTATAGAGGATAAAGAAGCAGATTGGAATGAAATTATCTTTAAAAGCATCTATTGGAAATATTTTGCTTAAAGTAATGTAAATTGATCTATAAATGTTATTTCACAGCTTGCCAACAATAGCAGATATAATATGCTCCCCTGTTGCACTGAGACATAATAGCTGAAATATTTTTGTTTGTTTGGGTTGGATTTAAAGAGTCAATAACAGCAGCTACTACTTAGTTCTAATGCAGATGTGGTTTTCCTTTCCTTCATCACAATGTTGGCTCCTTGCAATGAACAGCAGCTCATCACTTAGTTTCACATCAAGTAAATAGCTAAATGACCTCTGGCCCACAAATGAAAGTTCACTGTAAAACTTGCAAATTGTAATACAATTTTAACATTCCATATGAAAGGTTTGTTGGATCTGATATTTTAAATAAATTTATTTTTGAGACATTCAAATACCACTGCTATACAAAACAAAAGCATCTTTTGAGATGCCTATTATATATAATTTCTTCTATAACTCCTATCAGTACTTTTTAATTTAAATTTTATTTACCTTGTGACATTTATTTAACAGCTTTAAAGGGTTCAAAAGATGCTGTTCCCTTCCACAGCAAACAAGTTTGCTATCTAGTAGATGGCAAGATACCTTCTACAAATTCATATTCAACATTGTATAAAGGAAACTGGAGTACTTGAGTTTAACCTGAAAATCCTCTTTAATCATCGCCATTCAAAGAGTACCTGAAAAGCTGTTCCTTCATTTGGGAAGTGACAAACACATGTATATTATATTTTCTGGGTCAGCTGCTCTAATTCACTATTCCCACACACAACCAGCTGTCAGGCACTTCCCCTCTCTCTCCACCCCTGCCTACCTCCCTTTCAAGATGTTTTCATTTCAGGCCCTGTTGTTTATGCTTTATCTCATTTGCATGATATTAAAATTAAACCTTTCATTCTAGTCCGGTTTTGCTACTGTCCCAGCAGCTACATCATTTACTGTTTATTTCATGTGTGTAACCAACTGTTTCACCTCTCTGGTTCCTTTTTTCCCTTCTGATTCACAAGAAGAGACATGAGATTTCTAAGGCCACCACGGAAAGCAGAATCCACCAGAGCAAAAGGAAAAGGTTACAAATATTAGGCAGAGTTGCCACCCTAAGCTTGAAGAATTACAGTTGTTCTCTGTTGGTGAGTTGGACAACTTTATTTTGTTAGTGTAGCAGTGTACTTAATGTTTAGCTGAGTCTTTAAATTGGCTTAGGAATAAATATTCCTCATTTACATTTTTATGGTGCAAAAGCTACATGATCATCAGAAAGTTTCGATTTTTATCCTGGTAACTTCATAATGGATTTTCCCCCCCTTTTAAATCCTCTTCACTAAATGCTCTTTTTGTTTCCTTTAAATTCTTTTCACTTTCACTTAACACTTTCATTGCTAAAATTTCCTGGATATGTTGGTGTAAATAAACATTTCTATGTTAAGTCTTAGTAACTATTTAGTTGAGAGTTTCCTCTTATGTTGAACACTGTTTCCAAACTATATTCAGATGTTCCGAGGTCTGCATATTTCATGGGTTTTCTTGGGACAGTCCCTGCTGGTTTGACTCATAGATCTCACACATATCTAACCTTGCAGCTATGTTTTCCTACTGTTCAAACCATTATTCTTAGTGAAGACTTCAAAACCTGCTATTACTGAAGGCCTGGAAAAACAGTTGCTCTGATCTGCACACAGATGCCCCCTCTACACTGCTCTTTTCTTCCCTGTTTCTCTACCAGCCCATGATTTTGCTCTCCCCTCATAAAGACAGCATAGTTTGTTTCTCAGATTGGAGTGTGGCTAAGAGTCTGCCAAAGGATATTCGGCCACTGATGTTCTCTGAGAAAACTGACAGTGATTTTATTCCCATCTGAACTGGTCACTTAGTTGATTATGCTGCATAATGAGCGATAGACCAAGCCACACATCATAAATTGCTTTCCCCAGCGACTCAACATCATGTCTTTCAATCTCTTTTCAAAGCCTATCGAAAAAACAGCCCCAAAAGCTCCACTCCATCAAGGGTCCCTTTAGGCCAGGATGAAAAGCAGATTCACATTTATCAATCCTTGAACAAGAAAACTATCAATCACTGAAAATACTTAATGCAAAACAGTGAAGAATGTTTGCTGAAGGCAAACAGCACTGAGCACAGAGTTACTCAGGAATACAGGGTAAAGTCAAATCCTGATTGTCTCTGCAGATATGCATAACCTATACATGACACAAAGACACGCTGCCCTTTGCCTACACAAATCAAGATCTATAAATCATGCCGACACTCGCCACAGTTTACCTCTCACCTGAGAAATTACAGCATTCTTGCTGTTTATGACTTGCAGGGTACAGTGGGATGAAGTTTGTCCTTGTGAATGTAACAATTTCCAGGGTATTATCAGGGCAGTATCAGCGAGTCTTACCCCGCTGCTGTGAGAAGTGATGAGATATTGTTGCATGGTATGCACTGTGATCCCTACATTGGGATTGGCACTTGCCATTTCTGCCTCGCCAGCCAGCAAAGGCAGATCTGAGGCTGCCTGTTTGCACACAGCGACGTATTTCTCTAGAAGTCTTGGCCTTATTGACTCTCACCAGCCAATTTTAATGAGACCAATTTGTACTGAAAAATGGATTAATGATGCAATTACTTAGCACTGCATGTGTGCAACTAAAACAACTTTTTCAGGAAGAGGATAGAGTCAGTCACCTCTAACAAGGCCTGTGCCTGTAACCTCATTTCATTTGTTCTGTGGGGTTCCTAAGATGTCCATTATAATGATATTCAGTTTTGGGTTTCAGTTATTTCCTACATTCAAAGAAACCAGCCTTTTATTGACTAAACTGATCTCAGAGCAGGAAACTCAATATATTACTGGAACAAAGGTCCCCAGACAATTAGCATGAGCCACATTTACTCAGTGAGTCACGTACTTCAGTCTCTGCAGTGTCATAGAAGGCTTTGAAATGTGCCCTAAGTGACTACAACAGTATTTCAAAGACCCCCTCAAATTCCCACAAATTTAGACAAAGTGATACTGAGCAACAGAAAATCTCCAAGAGACCTTCTGTAAAAACCCAACTTTTTGACAATTAAATTATCACAGGAAAAAGATCAGAAAGGGTAAAATTGTGAAACTAATTCATTCAGCCCCAAGGAAAACTAGCAGGGTAACAGATTAATTCCTTTAAGGTTTGGTGTGTTGCAGTTGATTGGCTTCAATATCTGGGAGGGTATATGCAAACTTTGGTTGTAGATTCTCCTACTTTCCTGTGACTTTTCATGTTGTCTGTCAAGTGACATGACAGCTTTTCTCCTAGTTGGCAAAACATGTAGAAACTTGATAATCTCCAACTTCTATGATGCCATTAAATTTAGGCAAATTAGCTAACAGTTATTTGGTACAGAACAATAAAAACCAGACAGACTTGCCTCTATAAATCTAAATCTGATCCAAATAGTACTGCAGTTTTTGAAAGAATTCCAAAGGTTAGATTTACAAAATGTTAACATACATATGCATGTGTGTATATATATATATATATATACACATATATTAGGAACATTCTTCACTAATCAGTGAAATACAGCAATTGTTCCTTGATGCTGAGTAAGCAGAAGAGTTTGCTCTTGGTCCTTGCTGGTTTGGATCCATCCTGCTCAGCAGATTGGCTTGGAGCAGTCTAGCACGCAGATGGGGCCGTTCTGACCTCGGCCAGCTGGCTCTGATCTGAATGCACAGCCAGCCAGCTGAGGGCTGTAACTACCCCTGATTCCAGTTATGTTCATATCAGGGCTTGAAATGGAGGTGCTGGTGTAGCACCAGGAGAGAGCATCCCCTGGTCTGCTGGGGGACTACAAGATCTTGCTGCAAGATCAGCTGAAACAGAACTGAACAAGAAAAGCACTGGCACATAAAGTTGTGTTTTGGGTATGTGCCCACCAACATTTATGTAGATTTTTTCCCCTGTATATGAATCCACACACTCACATACACACAAAGTAAAGCACAACTTACATTCTACTACTGCATTTTAGGGCCATTTCTCATCCACAGTTTCCCAGATAAGCTATGGGCATAACTCAAATGCAGCCACATGGCAGCACAGCTTAAAAAGAGAAGCCCAGAGTAGTCAAAATGTGGGGAATTAGCTTACTAAAGTGAGAGCAGCTGCATTCTTTGGTCTAAAACCTAAAATAAAGTGAACTTGTATTATAAATTGTTGGAGAAATATTTAAGATGCTTATTTGTTTGGTAAAGTGTCTAGTGGCAGTATTACAAGAACAGGATTTGTAGCAGAACTTTCAACCAAGTCCAAATGGGGAAATGCTGAAACTCTGATGAGAGACATCTCCTCTCGTGACACCTCCTGCCTTATGTTTAGAAGAGAAAGGATTGAACAGGCTAAAACTAAATATTTGATGATTTGTGTGAATATAGAGAAGCAGAGAGAGAAAAGTGCTACACAGTGGTCACTTGAGTCACTGTTTTTCCTCATTATTTGTCCCCAACTAGGCCAGCCAAAGTGCCAAAGGGGATGCCTTGCAGGAGTGTTTGAAACATCAGCTCCCTGGCGACCCATATATCCTTATGTGGTTACACACTCCACTCATGTCAATCACTGCAGCTTCTTCAAAATTGGTGCTGCTGTGCTCAGCACCTGTCCCAAGGATTTAGGATTTGTTTTCTTCTTTGGAGCAGAGCCAGTAGCACCCATTTCTTTCATTATAGTGTGGTAGCAGCTTAAATGAGTAAGAATTACGGTGATAGTCACCCTTCATGGCCAAAGCTGTTTCTTACATGCACCATTGTGCAAATATGGGTGGGATCCAGGGCATACCAAAGGAAAAAGGGGGATTCTTCTTAGGCATCAGCACTGTATCATACATAACCAGCTTCGTTTGTGAAAGCTGTGCAGAGAAAGAGTGAGGTCCATACAGGGAGAGGAAGGCAGAGGACAAGTATACAGAGACTAAGGCTACTGGAAAGAAGAGGGCAGGCACGTAGCCACCTTATACAAATGGATCATTTAAAAAACAAAAATTTAGTTTCTCTTATGCTTGATAAGATATAGGAAGAGAAAATTTTTGTCTGTCAAAAGTACCTCACCTTTAAGGTGGGAAGTAAGAAAACAGCAGCAAGGAAAACAGCAAAAATCTACAATTTTGAGCATGATCATCATTAGGTGGTTTGTAATTTTCATTGCTGTTTGCTGAAATGATACTTTTGGCCCATTTATCAATTATAGAAGAAACAATCAATCTAATGACTAGTGCATTTTGAAATGCCTGCGTTTCCTGAGGGTGTTGCGGGTGACTCCCTCACTATGCTCTGCACTACCTGTCCACCTCTGTTCTGATAATTACCAGGCTTCCCCCACAGAGCTCCCCTTTGCACCTCCACGGCTCACATGCCTCAAGTCTAAGCTCTCAGTAAAATATTTAATTTAGAGTAATTTCTATAACTGTTACAAAATAACTGAAACTTGTGCATATACATTATCAAAACACACTAAGTGCCTCACATAAGCATCGCATTTGCCTTCAGATAGTCACTCCATGAAATGTAGGAATAAATCTCAAAAGCAGAGTTCACTTCAGGGCTTGGAGGTGCTGTGCTCTGAATGAGGGGTGCTTTGTGGAGAGCCTGGCTCACCAACAGCTCCCAGGAGCAATTTGCACAGCACCGTGTCAGGCAGCTTGATTGCAAGATTTAGGACAAAGGCTATTATTATCTCATTTATCATGTGATTAAAGCTTGAAAACGTTTCAGGTGCTAGGTTACGTGACAGCTACATGTTTTCTGCTGCTCCTCTGTTGTCTCCATTTCACTATAGGGGACTAAGTAATCGAAGCAATATTTACCTGCACTACTTGTTCAACAGTACTATAATAAAGCCCATACACTTAATTGACAGCTAGATTTTATGCTAGGAAGCTGAAGGGTTATTAGAAAGTGGTTCTTTCTTACTGCTCAGATGGTCTGGGAATGAGAAAAGTCTTTCACCCATACCTTCTCCCTTTACATCTCTGAGGGTTGTCAAAAATATCTGGTTTTTGGATTTTTTCTTCCTCTGCTGGCTGATTTCCAACCTCATTTTTTTTTTCAGCTTTGTGAAATCTTAATTTCTGACAGTTTTCACAAGCTGTGCTTCAGAATTATTCCATCCATGTAGTGACTTCATCTCAGAACATCCAAGATAAACAATTCTAGCTATTTTATGCATCTCTTGATCAGTTCCAGATTTTCATGTATTTCTTATGAATCTGGTAACATCGTCTCATGCATTTTGGCAACCTGCTGTTGTTTCACTTAACAGCTGTAATGCTGTGCTCTCTGATTTAGGTTTTTTCAATTCATGTTAAAGCTGCAATGCCTCTGATTACACAGGACTGAAAGCACTCCTGACGTGGCAGAATTTAAGATCTACTCCAACCCCCAGTTCATATAAAGAAAAATGCTTCAAATAACATAATTTATTGAACCATTAATTAGTATTCCACTTCACTGACCTTTTCAGAATACCTAAGACCCTTGAAAATAGAGGTTTCTTGAAAAATAAAAGACTAAAACTTCCACTTTAGTTACACTCCAGTGTCATAATACTCCCTCACACATTAATTTATGTATTGAAAAAGAAGCGGGACAATGCTGCTCCACAAAGCTGGAACAAACAGATAAGTTCAGGCAACGATGTTAACCACACTAAATATCTTTCCAGATGTCAAAGGTCAGTATCCTCAGACGAGGGAATTAACCTATACCCAGTACTCAAAAGAATTAATAGAGTCATAGATTTAGTAGCGTGGCATTTAGGAGTCTGAGTTTAGGGTCCATTTTGAAAGAGAAAAGAGGGGAAAAAATATAAGGTTAAAACAATGTTCTGTTACACAGTTCACACCCTGAAAGTCTCCGACTTATCTACATGTGAGAACAAATGCTACCAGCCAAGTAGGACAAAAAAAGCCGACCGATACTGAGTACATTAATGTAATTTATGCATTCAAAAAACTGATAGACATATTCCTGAAAGTCTTTAAAGTAGAAGTAATAATGGGGCTAGTCAGCAATTTACCACCAGCAATTAATCATTCTTACAATATTCACAACATTCAATTTTGTTCTTGTTATTCGAGGAAGTAATGATTAATTGATAAAAGTTTAGCAAGTGCACTAATAGCAGGTGCTCCTAATTGCAAACTCTCAGGGATAATTTGGTCTGAGGTACTTTATGCTAATTTGTACAGCATTAGTCATAACAGTCTGTAATTTCACTTTTAGAACAACTTTTTCCTATAGTCACTATAATCTAATTAAGAATTTTATCTAGTTATTTGTATGAGGAACACTGCTGAATTGTAAATGTGGGAACCTGATTACCATAAAAGATTAAAGAAGAGGTCCTTAAAAATACGCCTCCACCAATTAAAAGCCCTTGCTAATTGGTTTCAGAGATAACTGTTTTAAAGTACCTTTAATGACAACATCTACCCTAATCTCATGCAGTTGGAAGCCCAATCCCAATATCTGTATTCCCCATTTTTTCTGCCTTTTAGCAGCATGTACTTCTTGTGGAGGCTGAAAATCAGTGGGAGAAGCTGTGTTCAGGTACCTGCTTTCCATTTCTGCAGTGGTTGTGCACCCAGGAGGATCACTGAGGTACATGAGCTCAAGCCACAGGGCGAACAACAGTTAGCAAACAGCCAGACAAACAAACACGTGCTTGCAACAGCCACAGAACTGAACGATGGAATTATCCAGTTGCTCTGTGGGCAAATGAGCTGGTTCTTCTAAAAACGTCTCAGCTCCCCATTTATTCCACAAACTGTTTCGTACTGTGCTTTTCAAGGAAACGGTGGTGCATGCCAGGATCCAGGAAACCCCTTGATCATGTGGCAAGCCCTTGCAGATGTGGTAACAAGGTAAAATTAAAATATATCCCGCAACAAGTCCTTTTCTTCAATGCCATTTTACAGACATAACTCTTCTTACAAAGAACAAATACAAATATCAACAAACACTGTATTATTCTATGTGGAGCAGGCAGATTTTTCACAAGGCATTTAAATGACTGCGTTGGTGTTTCCTGGACTACAGAAATACTCAAGGCTCTTCCATGATACTGGATGAGGTCTTATCTCCCCAAAACCTGAAAACAAGCGATCAGTTCAAACACATTTGAAAACACTGTCTGCATATATTCAGTTTTCTCATAGAAATCCACATTGTGGATTATCTGACACCTAAAAAGCCACACTTGGTGAGTGCCCTCTACATTACTGGTTGCCCCATTGGTAAGTTGATCACACAACACAACTGGAAGCAAGCCACAGCTAACTTCCCTCATCTGCAGCCCTTAGTAACTGGGGAGGTTTTATTTGAAACCAGAAGCAGCTGCCAAACAGATGTTCTTGCTGAGGCATGCAAAACTGTGTGCTATATGTCTTTGACTAAAATGACAGTCCAAATCTGCTAGCTAGTAGTTAAGCCATCATCTTTTGCAAGGCTCTGGGAAAGAGAGATGCAGTATGGACTTGGTTGTACACAAGAATTGCTGAACCTTGTGACTGGGATGGAAACTTCCCTTTGGGATGCTAAGGAACTTGCCTGTGTTTGCATTAGCTGAGGTACTGTCCAATGACTGTAGGGTCAGGTGAAAATTACAGGCCCTGAGCTCCTCCCTCGCAAGGGTCCTGCCATGTGTGCAATATCTAGAATTTAATATCTGAAGCCAGTGTTTAAGCTGGGAACCCAGATCTGTCTTTTGTAGAACAGCTCAATAAATACTCTTCTCTTTTGCAGGAGCAGCACTTCAACTTAATGCTTTTCCCCCCCTGCATTACGGTTATCAGAATAGATACATGCACAATAGAGGTCCATTAGCATCTTTATCAGCACTGCAAGTGGGCCAGGGAAGAATACGAGAGACCCACTTACCTCAGTAGCTCATTGAATTTTCTCTTCCCCCTTCACATGCACTTCTCATACTTCACCATTATGGACTGGATTTCAAATTCCCTTGAACTTAAATCATCTATTATTAATGCACTGATATTGGGCAGAAAAATAACTTCTTTTTCTGCCTGAGACCTGTCCTTCACATGGCTTGAAAATAATTGTCAACGTACTGGCTAAAAACCTGAAAGCCAGCGATTAACTTTAAACACCAACATAAGCTCCAGTTGCATTATTCTAAAACTTCTTATGCCATAAACATCTCCGTGGCACCCAAGTGCCTTCCAGTAGTGTACAAAGCAACCATGACTAACATCTGTCATGTGTCATTAGTGCTCTTGTCCCTCAAGGGGGAAAGCATTTGCAGTGAAGTGTTTTGTTTTGGTTGGAAATTAAAAGAAAAAACTGCACACAGCTACATGTTTATGTTAGAGGAACCAAGACCAAAGAGATGTATTTTACACGTGGAACAGGGTATGAGATCTCTGAAGGCCCCTAGCTCTTGGGGGTATTTATAACACGGTCTTACAGTGCCCCCTTTGGAAAGTCTACTTTCTGGCTCTTGATCATAAGGATGTTCCACCAGGTCTGAGCAGAAAGATGTCAAACCCTGAGCTCTCAGCTGCCTTCTAGTGGGCCTGAGCCTAAGCCATGGGTCTCTGAATAGAAGGATTGAGGAGCTGAACTCGATTCAATGCCAAGTAGTAAGTCAGCACAGTGAAGATAGGCTTGATGTGCTCTGGGAGCTCCTGGGGGTGAGGAGACTCCTGGAGCCTCTGAGACTTGCAAGACTTTATGGCGAGGTACTGCTGAGCTCCCCTTGGAAAGTGTCTTACTGCAAGGGCATTTACAAGTGTCCTGGCAGGCTGACCGGAATCCCAGCCACCCAGCTCTGGTTTACCTTCTCCCACCTGTTGTCCAACCACAGCTAACTGTGCCACACTGCAGCGGTGTGTTTGGTCATATGGAGGAAGGGACAAGCAGTGTGTGTCACCCTCATAGCACTACCCAGTCCAGTCCTCTGCAGGCAGCAGCTGGACAAGATCTGGAATGGAAGGAGTTTGCTCTAGTTTAAAGTACCACCTCTCACCTGTGCCCACACCAACACCACCTTCAGACCAGCTGAATTGGTTAAGCTTGGAGAGTGCTCCTCAAAGTCCGGGATTTTTCTAAGGACTGCAACATGAAGCTTCAATTACATTATCTAAAACTTGGTATTTTATTTAAGGAAATGTTTGAAAACTGGTCTCTGGCTTAGCAATGCAGGTTCAACCTGTAATTTTACAGGGACTAATCACTTCATTACATGTAATGTTGGCTTACAGGACTGTCCTTGAAGACCTGGAGTGATACAGCATCATCCAAGGCAAGGAGAAAAGCCACCCCCAGATATTTCTTTCCTTTTGCTCCAGACACAGGGATTTCCTGGCTGACATCTCCTCAAGAGCCAGAAGAGCATTTTGATTCATCAACATATTTTTAGTCTGACCTTTAGCTTCCTTCCGCACTGGGTTCAGACAGGAACACAGAAACGCACCAAACCACTTTTAATCCAGTAGCCAGCACCAGAACACAGCAGTGGCTTATCTGCCCAAGCTCTGGAGCACAGCTGACTTGCCTGTGCTGGTAGCTTTGCTCACACAGACATTGTGTCTAGGAGAGGTCCCTGGGCAACCCTCAGGGGTCAGCTCTGCCCACCCTGCTGCAAGAGCTCAAACCTGCTGACATGCAAGTACAAGAGAGGTCAAAAGTCCATTAAATGCTTGCTCTCAGAGGCTAATGCAAGAAATGGAATGAACCCATTCAGAATCCTAATTTAAGTCCATGAAAGTTTGTCAGGGACATAGACTCTGTATTTTAAGGAATGTTTTATACAAGAAATACCTTGCAAAAGAAAGATGCATACTTTTTTGTGTGCTATTATATGGTATTTCTTATTTAGCTATTTTATCCCACATGAACATTTTACAGTGGCACCTGTGGATGGTATATAGTCACTGTATGACAGAAGTACTAAAACACCTTTAAATACCTCCATGGAGACATCTTTTTTCACCTCTTTGGTACAGCTGTATTTATAGCAATAGCAGTTGCCAGTTTTTCAAGACTAATTACTTTGACTTATGATATTTTCCATATTCCATGAAAAGTCCCTTATTTAATATGTTTTACTGTGACATTTCTCCTCTTGCAAATTTTGTTGGTGTACAATACACGAATAACAGTGACTAAATAGCTTATTCTTAAAACAAAGAAAATCCTGTTTTGGAATGCAATAATCCTGCAAATTAAGAGCTAAAAGGCATCAGTGGTAAGTGTGGACATAACCTCCTTCCCCCTCACAAATTTTTGGCAGTGACAAACTGAAGAAGTCAAGTGCAATAACGAAAGTAACTTTTCTTTTTAAAAAGCTGTTACTAAAAAAGCTATTCGTATTTCTGAGAAGGAAGCTGGAAAAGGATGAGTTTGAGAGCCTGCACAAATCTGCAGCACAGCTGCTGACAAACAACCAACCAACCAAAAAAACCCTAAACCACCACCAAACACCAATCCTCCTGCCCCAGCTGTGTTTGTAAACATGTCTGCTGCCACTGAATCAGTAATCCCATGATTTCTCTATTTTGTTTGGGTAACTGCCTCAAAATACAAAAGGAAGAGCCAGTGACTCCAGATTATAAGAAACCAATTCTTTCTACTCTATTCTACTAAACTCTGATTGTAAACACATTTATGTACAGCATAATGCAGCTCTGGTTTCAGTTCCCAAATGCCTCATTTTTTAAATGTTCAGTTTTGTAACCTTGGTGTGTAGGACTTCAAAACTGTGGAGCTTGCCAAGAATGGGTGGACAGTTCATCCACATCCTCCAGAGCATGCACTACATCCCTGTAGGACACTGCACAATGTGCTACATTTATTACTGGCTATATTAACTCATGCTTCACTGCTGACATCATACCAGACAATGCTGCCCTCGCTCAGCCCCTGCTGCATCTGTAAATCTGCCCTTCAACATCTCCAACACAGCTTCAACTCTGCCTTATCTGAAATCTCAGCCACATCTTGCCTTTCTGGTTCCTCAGCAGGCTCAGGAACTGAGTGTTATTACAAGTTTAGGAATGCATGTCCAGTCAGCACAATGGAAGATTCTTGAACTTGGAGCAACAGCAGATGAGTCATTTTATGAGGAAAGCTGGAGAGGAACTTTTTAACAAGGGTTTGCAGTGATAGGACAAGGGGGAACAGCTTGAAACTGAAGTGAGGCAGATTTAGATTAGACATTAAGAAGAAATTCTTCCCTGAGAGGATGGTGAGGCCCTGGCATAGGTTGCCCAGAGAAATTGCAGATGCCCATCCCTGGCAGTGTTCAAGGCCAGGCTGGACAGGGCATTGAGCAGCCTGCTCTAGTGGAAGGTGTCCTGCCTGTGGTAGTGAGCTTTTGACCAGATGTTCTTTAAGGTCCCTTCCAACTCAAACCATTCTATGATTTCAAAGTCTAGCTCTCATTGTCCAGGCTCACTTCTTCCTTTACAGATGCCCCTTTCAACTTGTGCCTGTTTTGGTCATCCTAATTTACCTACAAGTGACCTCTCATTACACACTAACACCACCCAATTTCTGCATTTGGTACATCAACTTTCTCCCCAGCTTCTTGGAGTCCATAGCAACACACAAAAAGTTTATTCAAGTTTGCATCTTATTTTCCAGTCAAATCCCAGTCCCACTACCCTTCTATACTTCGAATGGGTGATCAGTTTGGATTAGTTTCATTAAACATACTGTGCAGAAGAAAATGGTGCCACAGGAAAGCTATTAACATACAATGACAAAAAAAGAGAATCATAAATGAGTATACCTGGATACTCCTCATACTATCATTCTATCAATGTGATCAACATAAATAAATAATTACAGTAAGTCATAAAACAACCTGTCTCTTTCTGGTGGAAATCTTCCTGTTCCAGAAATGCATATTTGGAAACTATCCATTTCATTTGTACATGACAGCTCACAGACTTGTAGCTCGTTGTTGCCATCAAACATGTATGAGACGGTTAAGAGAAAAAGAATTCCTGTCAAGGCAAAGATTATTTAATCAGTTAAATATATATATATATATAAAAATATATATAAAGTTTCTGCAGAAACTAGACCCAGTCCAGAACTACTATACTGCAACATCAGTATCCCACAACGTGGACACGTGGATTACATTTCCTCAAAGCAGGCCAAATTACAATTTATAAATCGTGTGCTCATGCGCCCTTCTGTCACACTGGCACCTTAGCTTTGGCACACTCAGGTGCAGTTTCCAGTTCTGCAGCACCACTGGGTCACTTTGCCCAGTACTTCTCTGCAGCTACCACAGCTGAGTAAGTGTTACTTGACCCCTACAACAGCCACTGCAATCCAGGGTCACAGAAGGCAACATTCCTTGCTAAAACAACCAGGAGCCACACATTCTGTGAATTCAAAGAATAAAGGTTTCTGAATTTCTGACTTGCAAAGGTCTCTCCTGCCAGTATTAGACAAACTTTTAGAAAAGCCCAAGATTTCAAAATATGCTCAAGAAAAGTACTAAATATTTCCTGATTCACCATGGAAATGAAAGCATTGGCAAAACGTCTTTAGCTCAGAGTGCTATAAATTAGGATCCTGAGCTTCTGGGCATTTTGGGCTGCATTTCAAACTAACGTACCTTACCATAATTTATACAACCTCTGTGCAATAAAAGTAGTTCTGGACAGCTTGATCAGGTCCCCATCATCCTTGCTCACCTCTCTTTCTCTGGTTCCTACACTCACCAAATGAACACACACCCAAACCCTTCCCCTGCCCCCATATACCTAAAACAAACCCCCAAAACTCAAGCTACACAGACTAGCTACAATTACTAACGCAAGGTTTTTTTTCCTGTAATTCTAATTGTGGCCTGTTTTTGTAGTGCTTGTGAATATGGCAGCTCCCTCTTTGGGCTGACACCCTGAGATCTACAGTATAATGGGCTTATGCAACAAGATTTTGGTTTTACTTGGTGCAGTCAAAATAATAAAGTTCCTTCTGTGAGGAAGATACCTCCCTCCTCAAATATTCCAACACACGCATTAAAAACCGCATTGTCTGTCTCTGAGATCCTGAAAGGGGCTTTCAAGTAGAGAACTGACAGGATCTTATGAATCCTGTTTTAGAAAAGCTTCTGTTTTCCAATTCAGTTACTGAGAAAAAGAATCCATTAACAGGATTTCTAAAAGTATATTACATTGGTATAAACTTTGATTCCTACAAAGTTAATGTGAGAACACTAGATGAGTAGATCCGAATTAGACTTCCAGAACATAGAGGTACTGGAGAATATTAATCAGCCAAGGTTTTTCAAAGAGCAGTAGGACTATCTTACCCCACTGAGAAACTTAACAGAAGCTGGCATAACTGAAGTACTTCGGTGGGATAAAAAGTAGTTCATTTTTGCTTTTGACAAAAACCAAACCAAAACCAAACCACCACCAAAAAACACCACAAAAATTGAGCATGATGTCCCATGATAGTTATTTAGCATGGTAAATAATCTGATATACTCCTAAACTTTTCTATGAAGGAGTCTGAGGATAAAGCTGTCATAAACACATGCCAGACCTATCACTACAGACCCTTCGGATTTCTCATTTGAACCCTGTAATGCACTTACTAGTATATAGTAAACAGGGAAAAGTCAGCAATTAGTAAAAAAACTTGGTCTAAAACCTCTCATTATTTCTTGCCAGATGCTGAAGACTCTCCTGTCAAGTAAAATTTTGCTATTTCAAACACTGTTTTATCAGACTCAGCAAATCCAAAAGAATTAGCAGCCCTTCGCTGAGATCATTAGTTGGTTTTTTTTGGTGGTAGATTTTTGGATTTTCTTAACTGGCTTTTCCCATCAGCAGTACTCAGAATTGACATTTGACTTCAAGGCAGTTTAAAGACCATTAGGAATACACTGTGACATTGCTGAGTCCAAACTCCAGAAGATATCTGGATGTGCCTATTACGCCATACAAGCTCTCTTTAGTCACGTCTCTCAAGTCATTATGCATACCAGGACCAGCATAGACAGATGCCTCAAATAAAGGACAAGGGAAGTGTAATCAATGGGATAAAGCACTCAAGAGAAGACAACAGATGACATTATTTATAAACAAACTGGCATCGTGAGCTGTGGGGGCGATCAGAAACAATGCTCACTCATTTTTGGATATTGTCAGACAAGTCAACAATGTTGTTTTACTCAACAAAAGAAGTTTGAAGATCTCTATGGGTGTCAGATAGGTATTAATAACTTATGGGTAAACATCACAGAAAAAAAAATTCTGGCACTCAGCCTCTTTTTTTGCCAGGAAAGAAAATGATTGAGCAGATGGTTTGTTCAGAAACTGCAGCCTTTGGGAAGAAGCTTGTTTGTAAAACTGAATATATTTTGCAACCAACAAAGATGTGGAAATTTTTGTCCTTAGGAAGTTTTCACTGATAACAAGAGGACAGGAAAGTCAGTACAGCATTCCAGTTCAAAAGGAGTACTGCTAATCTCACTACGTTATTTTTTTTTTTTACCTAGCAGGTCTGTGGCAGTCCAGTGCAACAGAACATAATTAAGCATCTTGACAGGTTTATGGAAGCCTTTCTCTCAGACAAAGACCCATGTCATTATATTTCTACTGCAGTGATGATGAATATGATTAGCAGGGGTTTTTTGCGGATGGGAGAGTTGTTTTCTTTACACAGCTCCCCCTCCCCTTGTCTGCATTTGTGAAGCAATTTCCCAATCTGCCAACCTGTATTTTGTGGTACAGTCCTGTCTTTCAGTCCTTTCCAGCACAGAGATTAAAAAGCCACCTTAACTAATTAGCTTGTAAAAATATTATGGAGTTTTGCACACAGCTTCATGACTCTTTTCTTCATTAAATTCTGAACATGTGTCAGGAGACCGACAAAATATATACAGATATATAAAAATATACATTAAAAAACCATGCAAATGATCATCACTGGATCTCAGTATTACCAGGGAGGAAAGTGGCTTGCTAGGACCATAGCCAAGTGCCATTGTTGAACTGTTCTGAGTGATGATGGCAAAGGCCTACACACAACCTGTACATCATTGAAAATAAAAAAAAAGAAAATAAAAAACCCAACAAAGACACTTTATCAGGTACAGATGAGCAGAGAAGCCCATGTCCTTCTCTGATGAGACACAGCCTGGCTATGTGAGAGCTGCCTTCTCATGTACCCAGTACAAACTTTACAGGTTTGGGGATTTTCTTTCTATATACAACATTTTTTCATCCCTCTTACTTATAACTTGAGTTTATCAGAGGCATAGGATTGTAATTCGCACGACACCATGCCCAAAGAAATCGAGTTGCAGTGAGACACAGGTTGTATTGGCTTGACTTCAGACTCATTAGCTTAGGCTCGATGCCACAAAAACCACCTTCACAGGGATTCCAGTGAATTCAGACCATGGAGGAAAAACTTAATTGTAAGACTCTATGCAGAAGTACTCGGAGGGTAAACAAAACCAGTGCCACCAGTTTTAGCTTACAGCTTATCTTGGACAGACGTTGTCTGAAGCCTGAGATATTTTGCCTTGTGCCCGGTGTTCCATCTGTGAGAGGAGCTTGGCCTTCTCACTGGCAATAGCTGTACCAGGAACCTGTGCCCAGCCTCCATTTATTTGTGCCCCAAACAGGAACAATATTATTCCTGTCAGGTCATCACATGATCCTTACATTGGAAAACAGCAGAGACAATGACTAGAAAGACAATTCCAAGGATTCCTAGCCAAAAATTGAAAGTTTTCCTCTTTGCTGAGGACAAATGCTACAGTTTTTCACTGTAACTCTAGTTCTTCCATTGTAGTCATGGTTGAAATGGTGCCTGCAGAACAAGGTTGCTTCTATTCTTCTTTGAAATACGCAGTGCTGCAGAACTCCTGTGTGTTCCCAGAAAGAGAGCCCAGGCTGAAGGAGGAATTACAAATCCTAATAAAATACCTGAAACTTTTTCTTTCTTTCTAGTTCTTCAAGAAAAAAATCGTCCTTCCAGAGGGCTTTTTTTTCTTCTGAAGTATAAAACCAACAGAAAAGATGTGTAACTGTGGGGAGCTATAAACTGCTCATATGCTTTCCCCCAGCTTTAACCCAAGGGGAGAACACACACCTCTCTGCCACATTTTGGGGTTGCAGAAGCTTTGATGTCAGCGGAGCTCTGCCAGCTTACAGCACCTCACACTGCAGCCAGGGCCCGGGTGCTTGTGGCAGACCCACGGCCACTCATAACTGAGTGCCAGGCAGTCAGTGCTTCCACCTTCCTTTCTGAAAGCCTGCACTCACAGTGCACTACAAATGAGCTGAAGTTTGTGCTGAACTCACGCTCCTTTATCAGATCCGAGCCTTGGAAGGCAGGGGCCCACAACAGCTATGCAAAACAGCCAAACATTTGATGGGTCCTCTCCTCCTAGGAAAAGTATAGAGAAGGAGAGAAATGGCTACAACACAAGAACGGAAGCATGGAGTAAAATTATGGCCAGGTTCCAGAGATGCAAGACAGCAAGCTGGCCACTGGAAGCCTTCTGCTCTCTTGCTTTATAGGTGCACGTTTGCATTTTGGGTGATAAGGTCACACAAGTGTATTTGGAGACCAGATTCTGCAGTTGGTGGCCTCAGTATGGGGGAGACTTAGACCACGTCTTGCGGCTCTTACAAACTTAGTGGCCAATGGAGAGGTGTCTGAAAATACTGGGTGCTTGATTTTCAGATGAGGGTGTTTTTACATGCCTCCTTTCCTCTGAACAGAAACAAGGTACTCTGCTAAATTGGAGACTGAGCATTTTAATTCTTCTTTTTTAAAATGAAAAGAGGGAGCAGCAGAAGCAGGCTCATAAGAAAGAATAGACAGGATTTGTAATGTTCATAAAGCCAAAAGCTAGGAAATTAGATGAAAGAAAACTATCAGGGGTATATTCTTATGAAGACTGAAACTGGGATTGAAAAGTTCTCTAAGTCAATTATGATTTACTGGATAAAAGATACAGAAAGATTTCACTACCACTACCTGTAAAACTGCATTGGTTTTTTATCAAGTAGCTCCTGTTTAGCCCATCCAGTTGATGAACATTCTTCTCAACTAGCAAATATAAATGACTTATGGGGATAATATTTCAATATGTAATGACATTGCTATACCGTGGATTCTTTTAAGATCTGGGTTATTAAATATTAAATATCAAAGCTGTAAATTATTGTAGCAGCTTTATACAACTAAATTAAATTCAAACAAAACCTAATTTCCTTAATCATTGACTGTAATCCTCCAGGAACATATGCTATTAACTCAGCTACAAATGGCATAGAAATTGTATGACTTCAGTTAAGTTATTTTATATCAAATTCTAATCCAGGGCAGAGTCTTCAGTAAATCTCCTGCAGGGATTTTAATGCTTCTGCAATCATATTGGCTCTTTACTAGAGCGCTAATCTTTTTATACTGTGTTTTTTTCACTCCTTTATCCATTTCCTTCACACCCTTACTGAGCTACAGCTAGTACCTTCTATCACATATCATATTTTGAAAGATTTGGCTTTCCCCTCTTGCATTTGATCAGCAATAGTCAGGCTTTCACTTAAACCAGAATTGGATATGTTTTTTTGTTTCACATGCACAACGGAATCATTCCCATTTGTTTCAACATACATGTTAATTGCCACTTGTGGTGATCTCTTTATAAGGCTGTCATCATTATGCACAGTTTGCAGCCAAGCATTGAGAAAGCAGAACAATTTACTCTTCTTTAAGAACCCTATGCAAGTAAAACTAAACAGATTTAATTTAAGCAAGAAACTTCCTTAGAGACTCAAGACAATGACTGGATAATAATGAAAGAAACCTTCGAGCCCTAGGACGTAAGACTTGGAGAAACCTCCAGAGATCATCTAGTCAGGCCTCTACCCCAAGTGATCAACTAAAGTGCTGTCATCCCTGACAGGTTTTTCCTAATCTGCTTAAAAGCCTGCGACGATGGACATCTCTCTACACCATCTATCTCAGTGCTTCACTGGCCTTCCTAGCAAGATATGTCTCCACACATTTAATTGCAATTTTTTTTTCTTTTTTCCTCTTCAAGCCTTTTACTTCCTTCCCTCTGCTTTGGGACAGGTAAATGGGCTACTCCTGAACACTTGGCCGCTTCCATCTCCCCTCAGTTTTCTTTTCTCTACACTGAATCATGGTATCTTACTCTTTCCTCAGCAGCCTTGTCCATCTCTGGATACTCTATCCTCTCAGCTCTCCCTTGGAAAAGTGTCACCAGAATTAGGGTAGTTTAGCTGATGTTTTTCCCAGCATCAAGGAAGGCAGAAGAAATAACTGAAAATTGGCGCATTACAGGTCTGTTTATACATCCCAGTGTGCATCCTTCATAGCAGAACAGCACTGCTGACTCACACTGAATGTATGACCCATTCTCATCCCCAGCCTCTTTCAGCTTAATACCCTATAATTATTTCTTTATGAATATTGTAAATCAAATTTTCAAAGTCTCTTGAACTGAAGGCAAATAGCCATTACTCCCAAATTTTGCTGCCAAAACCATCCCAGTTTGTAAGCAAGAGAAATAAATTCTGAGAGTCTCTTTGTTCAGAGCTCCCCCAAAAGAGAAAAAAACCCCTAAAACAGAACCAAAAAACCACTGCACATTATCACAAAAACTCACAGAACTTTTGTTCTGGAATTCATCCTCATAGGATTTCCTAAGCCCTTCTTCACTCCAGTTCAAACTGGAGTCCCTCCAGGTGCTTGAACAGGAGTCTTGTGATTCTATAGGCACTGCAACCTAACAAGGATGCCACCTGAACTATCTAAAATGGAACCATTTGTTTATGTAAGTGATTTCCTACTATAGAAAGACTCCTGCCCTTCTCCACTGCTTCCTCCCTCACTGAGCCAAGTTAGGGCAGCATTTCAGCTAAGGCCTTCCCAAGCAGAGGAGATGGACATTGGCAGGTTTCAGCTCTGGATCTACTTGCTGATGTGACCCTCCATTTCAGAGCAGCATGGCCCTGCTGACTCATGGTCAGCCTGTAACCCACCTCCAACCCTAGTTTGTTATTGGGAACTGGTGCAGTTTCACTTTTCTGACAGTTACGGAGTCTGCTTAATGCAATCGTCATAGTGACTCAGCCTAAAGGCAGAAATTATTCAGTGCAAGCACAGAGATCCCATGGCACAGTTTTTGAAGTGCCAGATCTCCTATTTCTGCAGAAAGAAGGTCGCTGGTGCTGGGGGCACGGTAAGGTTTAACATATCCCAAATGCATCAAACATGCTGCAATTGGCTGTTACGTGGCAGAGCTGTGCAATAGATCTTGCCAAGGTATCTTGGATGAAAATCCCACACACTGTGACGCATGTTCACACCACTGCATCCAGGATTTGCCAGAGTACAGCAGCTCCTGCAAACATTATATCTCAAGGATTCCCAGACACAGACCGGAGTTTGCAGGAGAAAGACAGAAAGAAAGCAGATAGGGAAGAGGGTATATCATTAGTAGAGCACTGTATATATAGAGACAGACACAAGTCTTGCTTTCAGCTTGGATCCAGCCAATACTACAACCTACTCCAGAGCAATATCTTCAGAGATCAGACAGTCTCTACTAATGCAGCCATGTAGGGTCAGGGCAGAGGTCCATCTATTCCAGTGCCTTCATCCAGCACTAGACCTAACTCCATCCTCAGAGAAAGAGTGAAAACCAAGGTAAACAAAGTTTCTCTGTCAAGTACTCTCTAGTCCATGATCAATTAGCCTGACAAGCATAAGGTGCAGATCCATAGAAACTATGAAAAGAATTGAGTTGGTGGAACACTAGCACATACAGAGTCATAGACAAAAAAAATTCTAAAAAAACCCTTCTGTAAGGTTTTGTGCAGGAGTCAGTGCTATCCCATCCTACAGTGTACATCTGTACTCATGCTGGGACTCCACTCCTCCAGCCCAGCCATACCACCCCTGAGGGCCTCTGTGCCACCTGAGTCCCCACTGATGGAACAATTCCCTGCCAGGCTCCCTAGTCACAACAGGTTTGAACAGATAACAGACATTTAAGTTACTACATTTTTTGCTAATTGTCCCTCACACTCCTTCAGACAGCCTTATCATGTTTGTCCATGCCAGAGTTTATCATCTTTTCAGTTTTCTTCAGCTGGACAGCACTTCAGCTTTTTGAAGGATGCCTTCCTGCTCCTGCAATCTCACTTACCCTGCCAATGCTGGCTTCTTCTCACTCTTTCTCAAGTTTCTCTTGATGCACAGTAATTATCTCTGCACTTCCCATGTGATTTACGGAAGCAATATCCACACTCCCTGCAAAGAGTTAGGTGTTCCATCTGTCTTAGTTTCACCATGCCTGCTGATCTGTGTCTGGTTTTCTTTTTTGAAGCTGAGTAGAGCAATCAAAGAGAACTCTGGCTTGTCTTACTCCTGCAAGGATGCCGAATCTAAGCACATTAAGACCTCCCTTTCAGGGGACCTCTTCAGCTGTCACTCCTTACATCATATCCCATAAACCACTCAGGATTCAAGTCAAGCACTACCCTCATGGGCTCCAGAACCAGCTGCTCCACAAAACAGCCACTGAAACATCTAAAAATGCACTCTGCCAAGTCTGGATGCAATATTTGCCTCCTCTAGGTCAAAGAAATGAAGCTGTCCAGGAGTATTTCTTTCCCCCTCTACTCAGGCTATTGTGCTGCAATCGTGGTCCACTACTGAGCAGGCAGAGTTAATATTGCATCTCCTTCCTGCTTAAGTTTGGGACTTTCACTGATGTGCAGTTTGGATTCTTCATTGATGAAACCACCTTGTTAAGCAGTTCAGCTCCCAAGTGTCTTTAACATGCAGAACTACTCAGCT
The DNA here is from genome assembly GCA_013400735.1 of Pomatostomus ruficeps. Taxonomy (NCBI): domain Eukaryota; kingdom Metazoa; phylum Chordata; class Aves; order Passeriformes; family Timaliidae; genus Pomatostomus; species Pomatostomus ruficeps. The sequence goes on from VYZT01017208.1 coordinate 140,980, forward strand.
CTCAGCAAAGCTCGCTGCATCCTTCCGGAGCACGGTATCATGGGAATGTCCTACTGATCAACATCTTTGCAAGTTTAGTGACATCTGTCTGCCTGTTAGGATCTCCATGAACAGTCAGACGTACCAGTTCCTCCAAGTCATTTCTTCGACATTAAGCACTCCCACAGAGGAATATCTTGTTTAAACAATCTCTTGAAACTGTCTGTTCCCAGTTTCCTCTTCAACTACATTTGACCTTAACGCCAACGGAAGGGCTGTGAACCAGCAGCACCCAAGGCACGATATGGCAGGGTGGCTGTTGGCAGGGGGTTATCAATAGTAGGTCCTTGACTTGAATTCATTTTCCTCCGAGCGTGAGGAGCTTGATTTTGTTCTTTCAAAAAGGCACGCTACACAGTCCATTTATTTACTCAGGCATTTCCCGAGTGAGTGATCTCTACTGTGGAAAGGACTTTTGTGTTCCTTTTTTTTTCTGGGCAGGGTTGAAGTAAAGTAGTCTTCTTCCCCATTATCCCCCACCCCCAAGGCTATCAGCTGGCCAGCACCAGCACCTCATAAAGGAAGAGGTTTGGCTTTGCAGTAGGGAAAACTTGGATGTTAGCAATTAAGGAAAAATACCTTCTTAGAAAGGTCACAACTCTTAGAAGAATATCTTCTTGTGTTTAAATAGAACAGGATTTTAAAAATTAAATCTAGGAAGATAGGACCTCTGAAACACCACAAGACTTTACATGGACTCGGTTTTCCATTTGCATTTTACAATAGTCTATCTTAATTTAAGTACTTTGGCAGTAAATTAATACAAAACTGGAGGAACACAGTGACAATTTTGATCAAGAAGAAATTTCTCTTTAGTTACCCAAGTGTAAATTCAAATAAAATTTATAATCTCAATAAGAAACACTAAGGAAATTTTAAAGCATATTCTGTACTTCATACACTGTTCCCACAGAGGATACAAAAAGTCAGTCTAGAGGCAACTGACCTAGCAGTCAAATTTTTGTGCGTTTTTTGTATATGCCACTGTTGACCAATTCAGTAATATTAATGTTAGCCCAGATTTCGTCCCTGTTTCTGGAGTTCTGCACCTGGCCTGCTTCTTAGTCCTGAAGCAGGGTGTAGATCACACAACAGAGTGGTTTGACTAGATTTCAGTTTCTGACTTCTGCTGCACAAGGGATTCCAGTGTTGAACAAAGCATATAGTTTCTGCTTTCTATATTGCAATGCTAAACAAATGATTTTAAAAGCTCCTAAATATGAATTCTCTTTCAGGGGGAGCAGAAAGAGGGGTTTGGTTTGCATTCTCAGAAATGCAGTGGAGCTTTCAGCAAAAATGATTCAAATTAATAACGTGCCTTACATTGTGTGTTTGCTGGAAATGCACGAGGCTAGAGCAGCAAGTGGGGCTGCAGAGCGGTGGTAACTGGGCAAGAGGGAAAACCTCGCCGTGCTTGGTCCTTGAGCCGAGGATGGAGGGGGCAGACACAACTCTCCCCACCCCTGCCTTGGGCCGGCCAGGGCTGCTCCGAGCCTGCAAACCACTGTAGCACAGAAGCCTGTCTTTTTTTTTTTTTTTTTTTTTTTTTTCCCTTTAAAAAGTTTTCAGGAAGTCTGGGGGAGGGGCGATGCTGTTTCTTTTTTGTTATAATGGGCCCCTTTGTGGAGATGGAAGAGGAGAGGAGGTCTGTGTGCCGGCGAGGCGCAGGCTTCCCGGTGACTCCCGAGGTAACTTGCCAGGGCTGCTAAGAGCGCCGGGCCCCCGCGGTGCGGGGCGCAGGGAGGGGGCTGCCGCGGCATGGAGCTCATGGTGCTGCTCAATGCCCTGGTCACTCGCCTGCTCTTCGTGCTGCACTCGCTCATCGGGGTCTGGAGGGTGACTGCCGTCAAGAAGGAACCCAAGTACTGGCTGCTGGCACTGCTCAATCTTCTCCTGTGCCTGGAGACAGGGCTCACCCTCAAGTTTAAGCAAGGCAGAGGCTACAAATGGTGAGCATATCCCGCCGAGCCCCTCTTGCTTTTTTGCATGTACTTGGCTGCAGATGCGAAGCTGCCCCCCGAGAGCAGGGGCTGCCCCGGCGCTGCCAGGCGTTCAGGGATCGCGTTCGCTCCCCGGCTGCTCCTGGGAAGCAGGGATGGACAGCTGGTAGGGTTTGGCGAGTGCACTGCCAGGCTTTCAGGAAGGACAGTTGTACAGCAGACTCCGCGGGAGCCACTCTGTGTGTGTCTCTTGCTGTGGGCAAGAGGTGGATGCGGTGGGGCTGCGGCTGCAGCGGGCCGGGGGCACCGGGCACCTCCCGAGCCACAGCGGGTCGGGGCTGTGCGCTGGAGGGGCCCAGGGGTGCGGAGGGACCCTGCAAATGCCCTGCATCTCACACCCTGTCCTGCCGTGCCCTGGATTGCACCTCCTGCCCCAGGACAGTATTCCCCTTCTCTCCTCCAGCAACAGTGCTAATGCCATGCTACTGCATGAACCTCAACTCGGTAAAAAAGTGAAAGATGAGTAGCAACCACTCTTTTGATACAGCAAGAGTGGCTTAAATATTTGCATTTGAGAGGCTGCTCCAGAGGGGAACTTTCATGCATGAAAAGCTGCCCAAGAAATGAACAAAAAAGTTAGTCATCACAGAGCTTGCCCAAGCACATGGGGTTTTACATGCATCTGAAGAATTACTGCTGTCATCTACAGCTCATCAGCGCTCAGGCAGCCAAAACAAAATGCTCTGTGAAAAGGAAGCGGCCATGTAACTAATTGTCAAGATTTCAGTAGGACCTTTTATTGTTAAAAACTCAAACTGCAGACAGGCAGGCCCTGAGACAAATCCGGGGCTAAAGAGCCCTGGAGTATTTCCATGTTCTTAAAATTCTGCCCATTGCAACCTGTGAAAGTCATTATAACAGTAGTGTTGTGTGACAATTCACACAAGAGTTCCATGCTCTAAATTTGAATGTAATAAAAGCAGTGATAAAGTCTGGGACACTGGAAAATTGAACAACTGCTGAGCCCCAAATGCAGTTATGAGACAGGCAGATTGAACAGACCCAATTCATTTGGGAAAGGAGGCAGCAGCAGAATCTTCATGAAGGAACACTTGCAATGGCAGCTTCTGAAAAATCCAAACAAAAATAGATACCAAAAGCAGATCCATGTTAGATGAATACATAGAAGACTGGGCTAAATTTATCTAGAAGAAAATTTTGAAAATGGATGTGGTCCAGGACTTTAAGCAGCAAAATGAAAGTACATTTATAGGTGAGAACTGTAGACAAATGGCCAGCATCTGCTGGCATCAGGATAATTTTCTGCTCCAGTGGAAAACAGTCACATTCAGAACAGGCATCATCAGCAGCATTTGTAGAAACACTTCCACAGACAGTCACTGATCCAAGCAAGGCACAAACTGTGCAGGATGCCTGCCTCCAAGACCCTCATGTTCTCTGTTCATTATTGACAGAGGACTGTTACTTATTACACCACCATAAAACATTAAATGGCACATGTGGAGAAAAAGTCCTCTCGTGAGCCTGGCCATGTAATACTTCCTCTAGATTGCTGCTTCTGAAGGAAGGGCAGGGTTAAAGCCCCTGAAGTCTCTTGGCCAGATGTGGTATCATTAGCTCAGTATTGCTAACCTGCCAGCTGGATGGATTTTTCATGTGCTCAAGTCCTACAGGAAATACTGTAAAATGTTAGTTCTTCCATTCAAATGAGAGGTGTGTTCTCTCCCAAAATAACCAGACTAAAAACCCGCAGAATCACTAACTTTTTTTTTTTTTTTTTAAAAAAAGCTAACAACAAAAAGACCCCACTGCCAAAACAAACAACACCCCCTCAACCCTGGAAAACAACAACAACAAAAAAACACAGCTAAAACCCAAACCCAGACTATCTTAGAGGGGATTGTTTGAAACATTTTAGAGCAGTTCAGCAACCCAGTAATTTCCCTAAGCAGCAGGGTTTTTCTGTTTTCCTCAATACTTTATCTCTCCTGGAAAAGTCATGATTACCAAAATAAAGGTACATTCAACATAGGAACAAACAGTAAATGCAACATTTGACCAAAATGTTGCTGCAGTTGCATACTTACAAGCAGTTTAAATTCACTGCAGAATGTACCAGTGGCAGGATAGAAGGAACCAAGCAAAAGTCCCAAGCTGGACTCCCCTGCCCAGCCCCAGGACCTTGCAGCAATGCCCACTTCATACTGCAGTATGCAGAACTAGATGAAACCTTTGGGGCATTGCACCTCATTCCTGCTCCAAAAGGATGGAATTGCCAAAAAACCCACCCCAATCAAATGTTGCGTGTACAATAAGAAAACATCAGCAACTCTCACAAGAATCACTACTTGCAGAAGGAGTCATGAAACCTCTCCATTGCTTCTGAATAAACCCAGCTAAAGAAGCTGAAGATAATAACGCTTCATCAACATAAGTTATACAGAAGACTGGCAGGGAGAGAAGAACTGGAAAATTCTACAACTGCCAGCACACATGGGAAACAAGGCCGAGACCCATTTTCATAAACCCATTTTAAGTGCACAGCCTGCAACTAAAAGATCTCCTACTGAAGCAATGCTTATTTTAGGCAAACTGATGCTATTTCTACCTTTCCTGTGTCAATGCACAGGATTGTGAGCAACAGCCTCTATCTCAGCATCACTCAGTGAAGTGACTCAATGTATTAATTCAGTCTTCATGAAATCAGAAAGAACATGTTAGCTACAGGCTTTATAACTACAGAAAATGCTGTGATAGAAATACAAACAGCAAAGTGCCTTTATTTAAAATCTCTTTTTTAAGAACTAACCAAACTTCCATATATGACCTTAGATGGATGTACAGATAAACCTCTTATTTATAATACTGACACAGCACAAGTAATCCAGCAAGAATAGCAATTCTTATTTGCACTTACCCTGTTTTTTAATATCCCATATGGTGGAGGCACAAGAGACCATATATCCAAACATGATCTGCATTGAAAAGTATTTATGATGTGTCATAATGCCAAGATTTCTTTTCCTTCACAGGTTTTCACCAGCAATATTTTTATATCTGATTTGCATAGTACCATCACTATGGCTACTAGAAATTCACCATGGGACTCAGGTATTTATTATGAGACAAGATGGACTAGTTTGAAACTGATACATTATTTGATGGGTTGGCTTTGGGCATGCAGACAGAAATCTGCTAAGTCTTGTTCCAGTTCTCTCTTTCGTATTGGTGGGTGTCCCAATCTAGCTACAACTGTATTATGACTATTGTGCACTTCCTAATTATCAGATAATGAGCCTCTTTCCTAGCTAAAAATGAGACCATTTATTTGTATTTATCTGGGGAACTAAGGACTAAAAGTTTGAAAAACATAGCCTTTCATCCCCAGGTTACCAGCATGAATCTTGCTCAGTAAGGTAAAAACTTCATTGCTTTAGAGGCCTTTGTAAAATAAAGTGAGTTTCACAGTGCTTAACAGCAAATACCACAACTCCAAGCAAGTCAGAATTGAGACAGGCATCAGTGAAAGGGGTCCTAAACTCAGGTTACCTCATGTTTGTTGCAACCTAGGAGAACACAGAGATCTTTACCACAGCTGGTAATATGTCTGTCAGGGTTTATATCCTTCCTTTCTTTGTGGTGCAGAGTAATCTAGGATGGGGGGGTGTCTGGATTCCAATTCAGGACTAAAACACTTGGTAAAATTTTAAGGGCAGAAGTTCTGAGATCAGTCAGGGCCAGAACAGAGCCACTTAGCCCAACAGTTCTCACTGGGTCAACCATCTCCTCATGCAGGCTAGTTTCAAGTCCCTACAGCACTTCCATGTAGTGAAAGGGAAATTTTGTCTGTCCCAGCATTTGCACATATGCAGTGCCTTACATCCACAGCAGTAAAGGTTCTGACTGGAACAAGAACAAAAAGTAACAGAAGAAAATACATGAATTAGACTAAGAAGACCTAGTGCCTCATTTTCTCCTTTGAAACATTGTTAGAGTCCACAGAAGCATAATCAAATATTCAAAATTGTGTTTACACTGAAAATGCCTGAGGCTTTTTCTAAATACAGCAGCAGGAATTTATTGTCTTCTTGTTTTCCCAAATCTCCTTAAACAGTCACAGACAGGTAATGTGGATATTGAGAACATTTGTCATAGTTAAATCTGGTCCAAGAAACAGGCTAATTCTGTAGTCAAAGGCAGCAGTTTATTTCCCAAAATGATGTTAGAACATGGCATACTTTGTTCTTATTGATATATTGCTACTGTGAATTAAAGAGGGAGTATATCAAGTTAACAGCTTAGTTTATACCTGGAGAGATAGGATAGAGAGTTCTGGAAACACACAATCTAACAGCTTCAAAAACAACACCTCCAGAAGGGGAGCAGCTTTCCTACCAATTAATCTCAAACACACCACCCAGACTAGTACTACCCTCAGTACTGAAGTATTCCTGGGATTTTCATTATTTAAATGCAAACAGAATGGGTAATTATGCAGTCACTAGACCGACACTTTTAATATATACACTGTGAAAACAGCGTGTGGTCTTTAAGGCAGTAGAACTTTGATCTCATGTTGAATCTTTACCAGGAAGCATCAGCTGCTGTGTCAGTGCTGTTATTTAAAGCAGGTGCTAATAGGCAGTCACTCTTCCTGAAGACAGAGGCAATCCTGCCTCTCTGTGTGCTGCAGGACTGGACATAAGTAATACCATTCATATATCAAGGGTGAAATACTGACTGCATAGAAACTACTGCTTTGTGGTAACGTATTTGGGGATGAAATATTTGTTTGGGAGAGATGATAAAGTCAATTGAACTGTGCAGAGAGGAAACATTGCTGTCTGCTGTCAAGAAAATTGAAACCATTTAATCCATTAAAAAACCCAAACGTTCTTTCATAATAATGTACAGATCTCAGGGCTCTGTTACCTTTTCAAATGCCCGGTGTGCCACTGCCACAGAAAGCAGTAAGTGACCACCTTTCGCAGGGCTTACCTGACTACCACGGCTGTAATCGATGCAAGCTTCCAGTCAGGAATAAGACAGATACTTGGTAAACCTTGTAATTATTTTTAACCACCTTAATGTGAAACACTTGGGGGATAGAGTGAGTATTACTGTCCATTCTCTCAGCCTCATTCTGAGGTGGGATTCTCTTACCAGCTAAAATTACAGCATAATGAACTCCTCAAAGTGATCTTACATCTTTCACCATTCCTCCCTTGCCATACCCATTATATTCCTCAATTTGGAAAACAGCTTAAGCAATCTTTTCTTCATGTTTTACATTCCAGCTTTCCTGTATGAGCAAAATGAAGCAGTCAGGAGTGCTTTGAATTTCTGACTTCACACGTGTTTCCATAGTGACAGCCACACTGTTTGCAGCAAATCACAGACAGCAAGCCAGGTACCTGTTGCTTGGCAGAGGGCCTGCTCCAAGGGAGGGCTAAACTCTTCCAAAATGTCCTCAGCCTGACAGCCTCCATGCACATTAATAGGTTCAGGGTACTCCACCCTAATATTCAAGTGTCAATTTTACACCCCAATGCTGGCCCCTTTATGAAAAGTTTTAGCTAACCTCAGTTTTATTTGATAATAATAGATTGTGAATATGGTGCAAACAGAAATTGGCTGAATTAGTTTGGTGTTTTGGGTGTTCCCGATGCACTGGCAGTGAGCTTCTCTGCAGGCCATGCACTGGGACATGTCATGCAACATCATTTCCATTTTGATTAGATGGTTTATGAATCAGGGATACGTAAGCTTCAGAAGATACAAATGAAAGTAAGCCAAGCCAGAATTGATACAAAATGTGTACTGCTTCTTCCTGCTTCATCTTTGTACAGAAAAAAACATGAAAACAAAACCATTTCTATTTAGCTAGGTACACAGTCAATACCTAGGAGTAACTGGGCTCTAGCAGTAAAAAGGCAAACCATGTTTATCAAATGCCTGTGAAACAGTAAAACAGTATTCACTTTCTCCTTGTCACATTTCCATTTAGTCACTGCACATCCATAACTCGCTAGGTAAATATGCCTGGCACCAACAGTCCTATTTACATGCATATACATGATGTAAATAAAGGCTCTTCTCCAAATTTTCAAGTGAATCACTTCACAATCACCACTTAATAAATATTCCGAGAGGAACAAACCCAAACAAGATATGAACATACTTAAATGAAAAAAGCAGGAGTCTGTTTAAAGGACTAGCTTTGCAGATGCAGATTTCCATTTCCTGCCTGGAAGCAATTGAGAAGAGCTATGGCCTGGCCCTGAGCTGCCATTCAGTCCAAGATCACGGAGCCTTGCTCTGAAATGGTAACCCACTTCTCAGCTGGAAGTACTCGCAAAAATGACATATAAGGAAAGGCACCTACCAAAGCACCAATAATGTGAATTAATTTTCTTAGAGGTATTTCCTGCACCTTTTTGCCACTAGAACAAGAGAAAAAGAGCCCCTTGGCAAGCCATGGCATGGTTTCCTCCTCCTCCCTCTAGCAGTCAAGCTGCTGAGTCCTGCAGCTCCTCAGACTCGGATGTGAAGTTTGGTACAGGTTCAGGGCTGCTTTCCTCTTACTGTGCCAGACCAGGCAAGGGCCAGAGGGGTGAGCTTAAACACAGACTTAATGACAAACCAAAGTCAGCCTTCCTCCTCCTGCCCAGGTTAGTCATCCCTTTGCCCTACCCAGGCTACTTGTTGATGTTCACTTCTAAGTATTCTGGAGTGGTTGGACAGTTTATGCAGTATTTTTAGGTTGTGGTCTCCTCAGCTGACTGCATCACACAGCCTCTGGAGGTAACTCAGAAAGCCTGACTTTGACCTTGGGGGTGGGTCTCCAGAGACTTTAGGGTTTTTCTGTAGGCAACAGATATAGATGCCTCTCCAGAGCACCAATTAAATTTCATTTCCAAAACATCCTCTGAACAAGCCGTTTCCTCTCTCCTCTAGTTGAAAGGCAAACCCAGGGAGATTAGCCCTCCAAGGCTGTAGCCAGGCAGAGAGTACCAGCCCCTCCATCTCACTGTTTCCATGCCCAAAACTTCAGACTTCGCTCTTCCAAATGGAAATACCATCTTCCCCACATCTGTGTGTCAATCTTTCAGGACTCTCACACCCACTGTTCAAATAAGACAAGGATCAGTGTAAGACTCTACTGCCAAGTCTAAAAGCAACAAGCACTAACATTTTTTCCAGATTTTTCAAGTCACAGGAAATTTGTCTAACATAAGGTCAGACAAGAAGCAGCATTTACCCAGATACTGAACAACATTATCAGAGACCAAGCAAAGTATCAAAGTAGAATCTGAAATTTGCTGGAAAATGTTGTTCTTATTATTGGCAGGCTTTATGCTGAACACAGCTACTCAGTATGCTCTCGAACACATTCCAATTGTTGCAGAAAATCAATCCCCATGCAATAAAATGGTGGGGGGCCCAATGGAGAAATGCAAATCATCTGCAGTTCTCTGGCAAAAATAGGACAGAATAAAAGTCTTTAGTAACAGCATGGTTTGATTTTCTAATTACCCTCTTTTTATTAGAATGAAGAGAGATGTTAAGGGGTTGTTATGAAGACAGATTTTGGAGCCGTGCCCCCCAGTTGCTCCTGGGCCAGCCTTGGGTGTGAAGGTAGAAGGACAGGACAGTTCTGCAGACAGAATGTACCCCACCACTGGTATACTGCAGTTAGAGTAACAGTATGTTTTAGCCAACACTCAGTTTCCCAGATCCCTATGTTCTTGGAAAAAGTAAAAGTACCCCTTTTTCTATTTCAAAGGGATAGGCAACAATACAGATCTATTTCTCTTAAATACTCCTTTATTTTACCTCTCACCCTATGAATTTCCTTACAAAATAAATCATAGCAGGGGCAGGAGTGGTGGAGATTACAACCCAAATATCCTACCCCAAGTCATTTTCAGCCTTGAGGGAAGTCATACAGAAGAACGAAGCAGGGACATTTTCAGAGAGCTTTTCCTGGACAGTAGAAAAGAGAAGCAGGTATTTTGAGAACAAGTTTGAATATAGAGCCTGACCATGACCAGTTTTTGTCTTATTTGACTGTTTTAACCAAAGAGAGACCATGTAGGGAACCCAGTAGCCAGTTCAGGAGATCAAGCAGATCACACTCAAAGGGTGCAGACTTAACAGCACAGAGATGTCACTCATTGCATCCTCTTCTGCAGTACAACCCTGTACTTTCTCAGGAACCTACCAACGCATCATTCCAGTCCTCATGAGAGGAATTCCTCCCTTCTGAAGAAGAGTGGAATTGCATTAAGAGTGGGGACCTTTGGAAACATCAGGTATCTTTCAGAAAAGAACCCTCTGCAGTTCAGCAAAACAGGACACTCTCAGCCACAGAGCACATCTGCTGCGGGTGTGGGATGTTTACACACGTCTCATGTTTTTGTTCACAACAGTACTGTGGCAATGAGCCTGGGGCGGTTCAGGTGAATGTCAGCAACCAAGACTTCAATCAATCCCGAGACAGCAGTCATGGAAGTGAGGGAACAGATCACCACATCATTCAGACGGTGGGACTCCTTTTCCTATTTCTACTAGAGATCTTATGACAATTAGAGATAAGCACCTTGCAGAGTGAGTAAAAAAACAAAAAAAACCAACCCTAAAACATGTATATTATATATGTTGTAGTTTCAGAAAACCACATTTTGAAAATACAACATGATGCGTACTAACTATTGTTGCCAAGACAAGTCTCTGTGTAAAGAAGAGATGCTCCTACCATTCTTTTGCAGATCTCAGTAACTGAATTTAGAAAGTGTCTGGGTAACGATTCTGCAAAGGACAATGCTCAGCTGAAAAATGAGAACAGAAGGAGTAGTACACAGAGAAAGATTTGATACTCATTATCCACAGTTTGTATTAAAGTGTCTTTTTCAAACCAGGCCTGCCAGATGGAAATTATTTGCTCTCATACAATGTGAAAGAGAACAAAAGCAGGCTCAAGGACGAATACAGTCTACCTATAACATCAGTGTCCTGAAGTTACAGTATATTATTGTTGTCTTTTAAACAGGCTAAAGTCTTTGTCAATCAGCTCTCCACAATCTGTGAGACTGTGTGGACACTGGCCCTCCACCAGACCTTCCTACTGCTACTAGTAGTTGGGAGATGGCTCCTCCCCATTGGAGTTGAAATCACACGGGATCAATTGTCTCAGCTGCTTCTCATGTTTGTGGGAACAGCAGCAGATATACTTGAATTTGCTAGTGAAACCTTGGACATTGAGGATGTTCGGTAAGGACCTTTTGCTGAGGTAAATAACTTGCAGAGTGCACAATATTTGTGTAATGTGCAGTGTTCGGACTGGGGGAACTGCATTTCCCATAGAAAACAGAAGGCTACGTTCAAGGGCTCTGCTCTTGCCTTTCCTTCTGTGAAAGGCCTGAGTCCTGTGAGCTTTGTTAGGGAGCACTCAGGTGTTGCCAGCAGAGGAATGTGTCACATCATCACAGTAAAAGGGTTCAGAGAGCCAAGCAAGCAGCCTAACTGCCGGGCAGCAGCAGTTCCCACGGATACAGGGGCTGAAACACTGGGAACACAGTAAGCCTCCTTCAGGTTAGTGAATCATTTTAGACTGGCAAGGAAGCCACTAGAGCTGGCCTAAGTGATTCATTTATCCAAGTCGCTTCTTTGGTTATTTCATATGTACTTCATGGTAGAATGACAAAATGTTCAAAGATAAGAAGAAAGGGAATGGCACAGTCTGGTGTGAATTTTCAACATTATGATCTCTCCCAGAGAAAGTAAGCTCACATCCCCCTCACCGTGCTGAGAGATGGGCTGTAAAGATCCAGAGTCACAGAAGAGGTTCATTCTCTCAAACAAACACTATTTTATTTTTTGTAAATATCATAACAATGCTTTTAGGGCAGCAAAAGAGTCCTTCCCAGTCAGGAGAGAAGCTTCAGGCTTGCAAGGAACGTGTAATCGCTACAAGGGTAAAGATATCCCCTCTGAGCCACAGAGTCTATTCGCATATGCTTATTATTGTAACATTAGCTTCAGATATTTATTGTAATTACACAGCTGGAACATGTAAGCCTGAACAGCAAAAATTCCATATGAAAAAATGCTTCTGTTTTCCTTAGTGCTGCATTGTAAAAGCACACATCAATCAATCACTGCTTCACTCAACCACCCTTCAAATGACATTCCAAACACTGCAGGAAGCATTTTTGTGATCACATAAGGAAACTACATCTTCATTGTTATCACTTTTTCCCCTCCCACAGGAAAAATTACGCTCTGATAAATGCAATTCTTGCTGTATGGACCTGGAGTATGTTACAGTTTCCACTTGATCTTGCAGGTTAGTACTTCAACATAGACAAGAAAAGAAGAAAAATGTTCTTAAGTTTTTGCTGGTACATCTTGTGGCAGTGCTCACACTACAGTCTGTACCAAGGACTTCTGGTGGAGAGGAATTTATATGACAACAGCTTTTGAAGAAAGCTCATTGTGATTTCTTTTGAGGAAACACTTGTTTCTGGCTAACCTCTGATCTCTCTGATAGAGCTCTCTACTTTCAGGAAAGGGAAAAAAGGATTGCACTATTGTATTGCTCCAGTTGCCTGTTACTGCCTTAAACTCCACTATGTGAGCTCTCAAGTTAGATCTGGTCTATTGTATCTGGCTCGAATTTGGGTAGGTTGGTAGACCCTACAGAGAGACAGGCAATTGTGAACCACAGAGAACAGCACAGCCAAAAGCACTGGGACATTATCACAGGAGAAATTACCTGTTCACAGGAAACCTAAAGGACCATATGATGCTGGGACTGTGCACCCTTATGTTAATCTAAAAGGCCCAGCTATTCACCCAGCTCAGGGCTGTATTTGTCCCAGGGCAGAAAGGGCTTCTCCATGTCCAAGAAGAACAGTGAAAGCTGTCTGGATCATCATTTGTTCCAACCATTTTGGCCTCTAATCACTACAAGCTTGCAACAACTATAACAGTAAAAAAATGCATTATCCTCACTAGCATCTTATACAAAATAGATTTCTAGGCTGACACACTGACTAAAATAATAAATTAAAAGTTCCTGGAACATTATTTTGTTCATTAGTCTTTTCTTCGTGGACAACACTAGGCTTTGTTTCCAACAGGGAAGTTATAAAAATATTTCAGCATTTCAGCTCAACAGCTCACCTCCTAAAAAATCTGATGCAATCACATTTCAGATTTATCATAGCTAAAATTCCTGCTACTGGTAAAATATATTCCATTAAAGATGCACAGCACTCAAGTTTAAAAAAACTCAACCAACCAAATAGAAAACATCCTATACACAACACCACCACCCAAATAAATTCAAATAGCACTTAAACAATCTGTTCATTTTTTTCCTCTAGCTGTTGCTTTTCCACTTATTTAATTACATTTACCAGTTAAAAAATTAAATTCCTGAGCATACATTTTCCTGAAATTACTATGGGTACCGTTTATTTTAGGCAGTTCTATACAGTTGCACAGGCAGTACTTTTTGTTCAAGCATCAGAATGTTTACTCACACATCCAACATGACGTAAAAGAAATTTTTAGGCACTTATGATTAGACTACAGCAGTGCAGTTAGGACTATTAAACAGCAATGGCACAGAAGCATATTTAAAAATTAGCTGCTGCTGAAGCTTTGCCTAATGGATTCAGCAAATTTCTACATTTTACAACTCATTTTCCATTTGAGTCTCATCTCTTTCTCCCCCCACCCCAGCATTGACTCAAACAATAGAATTCTTTTGGCAAGTTGCAATGTTTGGCAGTGGTTAATGCATCACAAGTAGTGATATTTTTTTAAACCAATGAAATCTCCCTATCTAAGAGACAGGCTAATTAAGCTTTGTGTATTTTTGTAAGAGACAGCCATATTTACCCCCACAAACCCTTCTGATGGTCCCTCTCAGGGCACTACACCACAGAGAGCACTTTCACCATAGAGAGCACCACCTTTACAGCCCAGGGGAACTCGTGCATGCAAGTTCCAGCAGATGTATGAAACTGATACCCACAAGGCTAAGAAAAAGTGACTGTGCCTCAAGTCTTACATGGCAGGCAGAAACCACATAATGCTCAATATTGCCCGGCACTGATAGGCCTTGCTCTTACTATGAGACATGAAAAAGGCAGTGGCTATCTGGTGAATCTTCTAAAAGCAAGGTCTTAGGCAGTCTGGAACAAAGTGAAGTGTTATAGCACTGGCTGTTCCTTTTCAGCACAGTTGGTTTTTTTCTTAAGGATGCATACTGGTCCAGCGTGTTGATTTACCAAAGGAAAAAAAAAGGTCTGGGGAAGTTGTAAAGAATCATTAGGTGCTCTATTTCTGCTTTTTCTTGTATAAGTGTAAAAATACTGGTGTGTTTGAGGGATACAAAAGGGGAAGTGGTTTTTAGTCCTGTTGCCAGACCGCATAAGTGCCTCAGATGAGTTTAGTGTGTTTTGCTGAAAAGCGTCCCAGGAACTGGATATGCTGTTTACACAGTTTACAGTTGAATGCATTTATAATCCAGTGTACCCTGTATTGATAGTGCCCTTTAGGCCAACCCTGGCTCCATTTCACGAAGTTGCTTTAACAGAACTATTTTACTTCCAGTACAGCACATTGGCTGCAAACCAAGCGCATCGGCCAGGCGGATCCCCAGCCTCCTGCTGTGCAGGTACAGCGCGGAGCTCTGGAACATCGGGGTCAGCCTTTTCATACAGGATGGCCCCTTCTTCATTGTTCGTTCCATTCTGATGGGCCACTTCCGAATATTCAATCAGATGCTGGTATTTTTTACAGCTAAGAACATCTTAGTTGTGACTCTGCAGTTGTATCGGCTGGCAGTGATCACATTAGACTTCCGTGCTACCGTTCTGCAGAAGAGCAGGAAAGGAGAAGTCTGTTGCTGCCCATGTGAGCCTTATGAAGCTCGTGCTCATCCTACTGGTCACCAAGAGAATGAAATGAAAGAATTTGTTGCTTTTCCTCCAAAAGAGGAATCCCAAGCTCCATCAGAAGATCATTGAGCAGTTACTGACTTGGAAGAGGTTGCATTTCCCACAGCTTCTTCAGAAGGGTTTTGCCTGTTTCTATGATCAAGTACACCTTGAGTGCCTAAGTCATCTTTTCCATCAAGAGAACATTAATTTCTTCTATGTTGTAGAGGAAGTTCTCAAGCAAATTCATAGAAATGTGAGTTTTTAAAAATCCATTTATATGATGGCTTTTGACTAGTTCCATATATTACTCGCAGGGATTTTGTAGCCATAGTTTGTAGTATCAAGAAGGTTGGGAGCACTAACAAGATTGGTTATTACCAGTGGTGGCACTGTGCTGACCCATGTACTTGCATGTAGAAGGACAAACCTGTCCTTTATGAGAAGCACGGAAGCATTGAGCTCTACTAGAATGGCTGGGCTATAACTACAGTGTGATGAATAGTATGTTCACCATGCACGGGAGCAATGTCAGCAGCAACGACTGTGCCGGCATGTTACTGCTGTTATTGTGACATGGGAACATTGTCCATTCCACAGATTTAAGAAAACCTTCTTCAGATGTTACCTCATCTTTGGCTGGATTCAGTAAAGAACTATGCAACACAATGAAACTGCATACAAAAGACTCTTACAACCTTCATGGTCTGAATAACCTTAACAAAAAGAAAAAAGCAGTCCCCTGGATCATTAGAAGACACCTGCACTTGCTACAGGCATTTTCTACAGAGTTGCTCGTCTTTGTATTTCCACCAGCTAGAACACGCACAGAACACACATGGACAAAACCTCACCAAAATATTTGTAAATACTTATTGCCCTCTTGATTTTACTATTCTTATAATTGAGACAGTTTTGTGAATGTCTCCATTTTGTATGATTTTTAAAAATGGCCTGACCCAGACATACAATCACTCTAGAAAGAAGATGGCACTGCTGCTCAAGGCTATCTAAGCCAAAGGATTCAGGCATGCACTTCATGTTTCGTAAAGCATCACAAGGTCCCATGAAATAACCTGAGAGATTGTCCAGTCTGGTGAGTGTCAAGATCCATTTTTAAGAAATGGCTAACAATTAATAATGTCCTACTTTCACATTTGGAGTGAACAACATATGCCCCAATTTTCTCCCAAGAGCACACCTGAGATCAGTGTAAGACCATTGACTTTGCTGGACTTAGCTTAGAGAAGCTGAAAGTAAGATAAGTGATTTTGGAAGTCTGCCTAAAAATTATATTCTCACAGAAAATGGCAGGTGCTTTTACAGATGTCTGTATCCATTCTGAAAGAGAGCAGAAAAGCATATAGTGTGACCTAATTAAAGTAACTTCCCATATTAAAAACACCCAATTAAACCTTATTTTCTAAAGCCTCAGCTATCTAAAACCAGAAACTGGTTTCAGGAATGAATAAAAGCATTTCTACAATCATTGCAGCAGTCATATACTTATTTATCCACCGCCTGATAAGCAATGACACATTTATTCTTTGAAAGATGAACCTGTTTAAAAAGTCCAAACACCAAAGATGTGAACATGTGTTTATACTTGTGAGTTCTTACTGTTCTATGCAGGATAAGACCCCTCCATTATGAAAGAAGAAAATGCACAACCATGAGGAAGTGTCATATACTTCATAGCCCTTTCTACCATTAATACAGTAGTAATAATGTGCAACACCTCCTTCTCTCCTTATTTTCGACCTTTTTCCAGCAGCAATTTTAAAAGCCAATCACTACTTGCCATGGTGGTGTGAGGTAGACATATGGAGAGTGGAAAGCAACTTCATTTAGGATTTTAATTCAGGTCTAGAGGTAAAAAAGTGACAGTTCTGATGATGATCTGTGCTGTCTAAAACCTTTCATACTGGGATGAATTTAAAATCAGTTGGTAAAAGCACAACACAGCTCTTCCTTGTGGATGCAAGCCGGGACTACTCATATTCATTTTGAGTTTACCGCTTGCTGATATAGTAATTATCCTGTTAAAAGGATCACTGCTAATTAATTTGGAGTGTACTGAGCTTGCTAGAACATCATTCTAAATTCATCAGCACAAAAATTGCAGGATGTACTTTTTTTAAACTCACTGTCTATTTAAAGTCTTCATTCAGCAACAAACTGCCTACTAGACTCAGCCTGCAGCAAATGCAAGATCCCCTGGGGTCAGCAGCACAGAGACTGGTTACAGCAGAAATATTTCACAGCAAACTCTATTTCCTGTTCTTCAGGCTGTTCAATTTTAAACAGTAGTAAAGCTTCTAATCACATTTATGGTGAGAAGAACTCACTCCAGTGTTAGGTGGTTACTACGAGATCCCATCCTCATTCACTCAGACAAAATAGGCTAGAGCCTCTTCATGTTTACGATAGAATACATTTGGACTTCCCCGTTTCTCCCCACTACTGCAATGATGGCAGTCAGATTGCTTAAAACCAAAAGAAAACCTAGACTGACAAAGCAGTAGTATAAATTCCCAGTTGGCTACAGAGGGGAACCACACATGCCAGGTAGCAGCAGGAATGACATGCAGTTCCCTCTACTTCACTGAGAAGTCAGGAAATGGCAATCAAGAAGACGAGTAACTTGTGTTTTGGGCAGAGCAGCAAACCCCAGTCGCAAGCCCTCCTCAGTTCCCTGTTGCAAGTGTTTGGAGCAGGACTGCAGCTCTATTTTGCAGAGGCTGCTGAGGGCAGCTGAAGCAACAGCTGGCTGTGGGGAGCCCTTGTGCCATCCCACAGCTTCCCAGAGCTCTGCACTAGGCCAGGGGTGGAATGGGGTCCCTTGAAGCTCTGCCAGCATCTGTGGCGCACCCAAAGATGTCACGCTTGCTCTGCAGGAAAAGCTGCAGTAAACCTTCAGATGGGGAAAATTCAAGCCTCCAAAATGGAAGAATTTCAGAACATTTATCTTAACCATTATTTACTCGAGTCAGGAGAACACATTAATAAATCTGTTTGGCAAATAGATATGTGGCCATTTACTGTTATTTATTCTGGTTGTTCCTGCCTTGTCCTTTTAGATTATTCCATATTAAACCTCACTAAAATGTTTTACCACTTGTCTTTTCCTGAGCTAAAATGTATTCCTCCTTTCCTTTGGACATTGGCTCAAATAATATCATAGCCCTGAGCAAGAAAAACAACAAACAACAGCGATGATTTTATTGCATCCCTGTTGGTATTTGTACTGTACTATGCTCTCTGTGACCATGTGGAAATGGAAGAAAATGTGCAATTACTTTTAAAAAATTCCAACAGCATTTTGCAAATAAAAGGCAGTTACCTCAGGCATAGCTGCCAATTTATTATGTGAGAGCTGACTGTTATATGTTCCTATTAATTATATCTTCCACATGCTGCTTTTCCTTTCCATGCTTCGTAAGTTAATTACTTAGGCCAGATTCTGACTGCTGCCATTTCTTTGAAAACCCACAGCAACTGCAGCTAATTCCACTCTATTCTGGATAGGTTGTTCTTTTTTCGGAGCCTTTGCCTCCAAGTATGCAAGTCACAGTGCAATCCCCAAGAGGAGGTGTTTAATACTTGCACACGAAGCATTTTAAATACACACACAAATATATACATGCATTTAGATACCCCCCACACACCTGGCAGTGCCCAGTGTACGACTTATTTCTGTAACAATCTGTGAGACTGCCAATAAGAACACTCTGCAGATGTCTCTAAAACACTTACAAAAATACCTAAGAATTACAAGTATCTTGAAACTTAAATACTAAGCATACCATACACTGAACAATATACTGATTTTTTAAAAAAATTAAGTTCTCTGGAATATATGCTTTCCATGCAGATTTCCTCAGTTAAATGAAATGTACCCAATCATTATCTTTCCCTCAAAAATAATTTTTTTTAGGCAAGCATTAGAACATAACACCAGCACAAGATGTTTAAAACTGCACAAGGCTGTTTCTCTGATGCTGTGTCAATAGAAAATAGGCAAGCTTTGAAATCAGCGGGTTGGAGAGTCCCTGGCTCCTCTGTCTTGCAATTCAATTTTCCACTTTTTTCACACTGTTATGTGAGGAAGGAAGTCTCTCCTTCCTTGTGAGAGGAAAGAAAACAGATCATTCCTAGTCTGTAATGGTGAGGCAACAAAAACAGGTCACAGTGGCAAAAGAAGCAGAGATGTTTGTTTGCCCAAGACATTGTGCTGGCAGGGAAATACAGCAGGACAGACCCCTCATGGAACAGATACTGATGATTGAGAGAACCACACATGAGCTGTGTTCTGAAAACCTTTCCTGGTCCTTCAGAGCCAGCATGGGAAGGGTTCTCAACTGCCAGCTCCACTCCGGTATCTCCAGCAAGGTGCTAGGACAGGAATTCCAGTGATCCCAAGTCTGTCTTGAAGGGAACCCTAAAATCCTCTGTGCAAACGACTCCTAATTTGGTCTCCTTTGGGCTGAGTCTTTTCCCTTCAGATTGGGTGAAAGGGGTGGGAGTGAAAGCAATGTAACTATAAAAAAACCTTCAATTGTCAGCCTAAACCCTTACCTCACCCTCTGCATCCCTCTTTGCTCATCCACATTTCCGCCTGCTTTCTGGGCCCACCTTTCAGCTCTCAGCACACAGACAAAACATGCTCAACACTGCACCTCCCACTGCTGCCTGTGAAAGTCTTGATGAAAGCACACAAGAATTCAGGCCAAAGATTAAGAAGAGCCAAGCCTATTTCTTCCTGTTAAAGATGAAAGCTATCTTCAGCTGCCAAAGCGTTTCCTCCATTTGTCTGTAGCCTACTACAGGGAGAAGAATCTTTTCCTGAGTAGTGTCTCTGTGAAGGACTAACTTATTGAAACAGCAGCATCATTTCCTGTAGCCCTATGGATTATTATCTCTTTCAAACTATCATAAGGTCACACAAAGTTTGACATGAGACTGTCAGGCTGTAGGTAAAGATAACAGAGTTGAAGGGTGGTACAATATAAAAGTGATGCCCTAACCCACCATGTCTAATTCTGGGAGATGGGAAAGGCCTCCAAGCCATGTAAAGCAGGTCTGCATGAGTAGCATCTGTAATAGCAGCTTGGAAGAGCTGAACTAAAAAATACTTTAAAATCTTCAGTCTCCTATACATCTAACTAATATTATCAGAATGAGTATAATCACAACTAACACCTAGGCCTCACAGAAGACTCCAGAAGAACATTAGACTAGATTTACAGTGTAAAAAAACTGGTTGAGTGTTGCTGTTCTTTCATTTTATATTATTCTGAATAAACTGATGCTTCACATTTGAAGAATGTGTTGGGCTTAATTTTATCTGACATCCTGCCTAAGTGCTTCACAATTTCAGTCCCCTGATAGAATTCACAAAAAGCTTGTCTTTCACAACAAACTTGGTAGAAGCCTTGTTGGAGCATCTTTCAGGATTGCAAGAGACAATAGTGTGCTCAGCAGCCGCAGCACATGAACCAAGACAGCTGTCAGACACCATAACTCACTGCAGGCCTAGTCCTGCCTTCAGTAAGCATTCACAATGCCACTGCTGAAGAGCAGTACTGTGTCTGGAGTACTACTAGAGAAACATGAAGACAGGGCTCATTTTCTCAGGCACCCAATCAGAACATTCAAAAAGCACTTTCCAAAAGGATTTATCACAACTGCCAAACTATAATACTCTATTTTACTCTTAGAGGTCTGCTCTGAAGCAGTTAAGAGTTCTCCCTCACTCTGGAGGTGGCTTTCTTCTCCTTTCTCCACCCAGATTTCACACTGAGGTGAAATCTAGTTGTCCTAATCCAGTAACAAACCAATACAAGTTAACATTCTGCCTTAGGAGCTGCATATAAAGTCTAACATAAATTTTAAGCTCCATTGTGGCAGAAAAGAAAACATTATTTTGTGGTCTAATCCAAGGAATACTAATTCATTTAAAAAAACTCTTACATGCAGAAAAAGGAGAGAATGCATAAGTAAGATTTGCCACAGGGGTAGCCTGAAGCCATATGCCAGCAAGTTACTCTGCTTGTATATTATGAGAATTTTTATCCATCTAATCAATAAGAAATGAGTAGTTACTATGGCAATTTCTACACTACAAGGTACTTGTGCTGCAGTTGAGTATGTTCTAGAAGGACAAATACACTTGCCACTCTGTTATGTAAATTTTTGCACCTTTTACAGCGTTGCAGTACAGTGTGTAAGCTTGAGAAGAGTGAGAAGGACAAAGTGAGATGAATAAAATGAGTTCAAATGTAGTGGTGGTTATAAAGGATGGCTTGGGACTTCTTAAGTGACAATAATCAATGCCAGGTTAGAGCAATGCACAAACATTCAAAGAAATCAAGCAGCGATTTTGCAGATCTTTATTTGAAATCATGTATAATGAAACTAAGATTTCACTACTGCATTTCCTGCTGATTACCTTCCTCCAAGTTTAAACTAATGGGGCTAGAGAGAAGTCTCCCTTATACCACCATCAGTTCACACTAATACTGCTTTCAGAGGATAGCAATACACTGCAGTAGCCTGATTACAATGAATGTATTCCCTTGGAGCACAATACTCAGTAACCCTATAGGGACTGCTGACACAGAGAACAAGCATAAAAATTCACTCTCAAAATACAGAATACTGTAACAGGAGCATAGGGTTCTTCTAAAGGTTTTCAAATAATTGATCCCAATCATCTTTATGAAATACATGGAAAAAATACGCATGCCTCCCATAAAATATTTGTCACAATTCCATCACCTTACATTTTGCAGTTTTAATTTTTCCTCTACACCTCTTCAAGATATTATCTTTTTTCAGGTAATAGAACAAATGACAAGTGACCCTACAGAGGCAGGCAGTTCCCTGCGAGAGCTCAGACAGGGAGAGATGCCATGGCTGCGTAGGGAGACAAATTAAAGCTCACCACAACTGCTGAAGATGGGCAGCACAAACCTATCAAAAAACATGGCTGCGAGAGAAGCCTGTGTAAATTAGCATGTGGACAACTTCAGATGGGAGAAACAGCCACACATGAGTGCACGGGTCGAAGGATACTTTGAAGCCCCCACTAACTTCTAGAATCCATACACATGCATTGTGAAGTTATAAGTGGGTATTTCTGACAAATAGATGCACCCAGAGATGTTTAGATTTTGCCCTTTTTCCAAATGAACAGTGCTGAGAACTGAAAGTTTATGTGACTAAAGGTACGGGGGTTCTTTTTCACAGGATTCAGATGCAACTGTGTTTTCACTCATATAATATTCCTGACTCTAAAGTTACATTATAAAGAAACACTAGTTCCTATAGCAGAAGGCTCTAGCCTTCACTATAGTAACAGAGACATAGCCCAAAACCTCACAGGTAGATTATAATTAAAAGAAGCAGTAAGTATAACACACAGTATCATGTAGGTTCAAAAGAGATCTTTGAAGTGGGACAATGCCTTTGAAATCTGAGAAGAGTTGAATGAAGAGAAACCCTACATCAAAAGATGATAAACTTAGGCAAATCTTGTGAAGGCTGGAAAGTTAAATGATAGTTGTCTATCACAGGCCAAGCAAACACTGAGCTAATGGATAAACATGCAGACAGAAATCCAAATCTCTAGCACTGCACAAAGGAAAAGCTGTTAAATTAGAGGGGTTGCCTGGTGAGCTTACCCTACACACCCCATTATGAAGGAGCATACTGAGAGGCTGAGCTGCTTCTGGAGAAGACACTCAACCTTCACACTCTGCCTGCAGCTTATGTATCACAGTAGCCAACCTTTAGCCACTTGAAATTAGGACTGTGTCTGGATAGTTTTCTAGGACTCTGGAAAGGATTCACGATTGGACAAGAAGGGTGTTTAAAAGGGCTCTTTGTTTTCTCCCAACTGTGTTACCTCAACAGCACACCCATCAGATGATTTCAAGCCCAGTTCCTTATTAAAAAGGACCAGCGACATCACTTTTTCCACTGCAGAAAGAGGGCATGAAACACAAGAGGTAGACTTGCCTAGAGACAGTCAACATCATAAAACTAGGCTTGGAAAAGCCTTTATTCTCACCTCTCGGAAGTTTACTGAGGTCCTTAAAGCCACAGAGCAATTCCTCAGAAGATACCACATAACACAGTTTCCAATATCATAGTTCAGAAGTTACAGCATTTCCCTTCAGTTCATTAGCTGGATACAGGAAATAATATCCTTCTGAAATTAAGAAGGACGTAGAAGGGAAGCTTTTTATTCTTTCTTCTAGAAAAACTTTTAAGGGTTTTTTAAGGGTTGTGTTTTAAAGGTCTATGTCTGTAGATGGAATATCTTACATGAAGCCTCTTAATCTGATACCTCCTTTAAAAAAATTCTTCAGCTGATAACATTTTAATTTGCACCAAATGTTTTTTTGTCTACCTCCACACTGCTCATCCTAGACAGAACTTTGTTAGAGCAAGCTGTCCTTTCAGCCAGCTCTGCAGCCAAGGTTCTCTTTAAAGCAGTGAAAATGGAAAAACACGTGGCCTGTAAGGAAACACAACAGGAACTGACTACACATCTACACTTCTTGAGAAGTGGCTTTTCCATGGAAAGTGTTTCCAATAACGAACTTCAGCAAATTTCCATTTTACTATTTAAAGAGCCTGGCACTGTGGTTTCAACAGATGTGCCATAACACCAACTGTTCACATCACATGAAAACCAAACCTTTTTAGAAAAGCAACTTCATTGTACTTCACTGAGAAACCTGGTGCCTACTAGGAACTAGAAAAAGCAGTATTTTCTCCACAGACTGGTTAGGTCTCAAAAGGTCTGAAGCATATCAGCCACTCTTAGATCTCCAAGACAGTATAGTCAAGACAGAGCATAAAACATCTCCTGTTGTTATAAAACACCATGAGCTCTCCACTTTTATTATTTTGCACTCCCTACCCTCCCATTATCTAGTTTCTATTGTGTAATGTCTTATTTATAGACTTCAGGCTCTTTTCTGGTTACTTTATTGTCATCAGAAACAATTGCTTCTGCTTGCACTACTTCCTTACCTCAGATTTATACTGCCCTCACACTCTCTAGGAAAAACAAAACAGACCAACAATTAACAACCCAACCCCATAAGAGATAACCCACAGTTTCACAGTGTGGTGAGGAGTTAGCAACACAGCGATCATAAACACCTTGCAAAAGATCACAGTCTAAGCAGAAGCAAAGATAATACTACACATTATACTCAAATTATACCATGAAGGGATTTATCCTAGGATGAGTCACTCTTAACACTTTAATGGAAAGTAGGATCTTGCACTGTACAAGTGTTTTAAAAAGAAAACAGATTTAAAAAAAACAAAAACAAAGCCCTTCATTGAGTCATAGTGGCAGCAAGAGTAGTTAATTATCTTTATTCTACCTTTCTTCTTTGTCCTGTGAGATTACTTTCATCCCCTTGCTCCTGCACAGCTGGGTTCCAAGGAGTGGCATGGACAAGGATCCCCTGTTACTACTTCTCTGAAACATAGGTCTCAAACTACAAAAAACTTGAGAACAAAAGTGAGTAAATCCCACTGCATCTCCCTGCAGTTGGGAACACTAGTTACAGGGAACAGAAGATGCTGCACAGGCACCTTTGTCCTGGTGGAATGCAGTGTTTCTGTAACTGGAGATAGGGCTTTGTTAGGAGCACATGGAAAAAGGGATATCACCACAGGGAGGGTCACTCAGCTACATACAGAAACATGCAGCTAAACCTTATGCCTGTGCATTTCAAGCATACAGTGAGGGACCATGTCTTCTTCAAAAACTTGGTTCAGATAAAATTCAATGTCATTTGGAAGTACTTTGGTTATAGACAAAAGTATTGGAATGAGGATACAGGCAGTGGGAGGGAAGCAGGGAGAGCAGAAGGGTACTCAGTTAGAAACAGGGCACGTATTTACATCTTACTCTGGGGCAGGCAGAGATCCTGATTAACCCTAGCGTTAGTGTTACCATCATCAAATGCTTCTTATAACAACTTTGACACGATTTTGCACAGCCATGGAATAACATGGACCTCATCATACCACACACCTTCCATGTCACAAAGACAGGTAGAATTCATCACTGGTACTTATGATACCCTTGCTTTCAATTGTCCTGTAAATGGGAAATCTGGTGATAATCCTTCAGGACACACTCACAAATGACAAAAACCCATTAGAAGGGGTTACCTTCCTCTCTACTGCATTCACGATACAAATGAATCCTCCTAAATCAGCCAACTTAGCAGATGGTGAACTACTGCTTGGTCTTCCCTTCTCCTTACTGTGGGACTATACATGTTATGATTAACATCTTTTTAAGTCTGCCTTGACCAAAGCCATAGGAGAACTTTAGAAAATAACCAGCTTCTGAATTCACAACTTCACTATCAACACAGGAGAACAGAAAACGTTCTTACCATGTCAGGGCAGCCCACTTCACGTCTAAGAGCCCCAGCATACATACAGACACATAAACACTTGGCCTAATCTAATTCCCCACCTGCACCAGGAAGTTTATAGCCTCCCAGCTGCCAGTTCACTAAGCCGCTCCCTTCCCCCTTGCAGCTCCCGGGGCTCACCTGGTGGCAGCTCCTTGATTCCATTCAGCAGAAAACCAGGCAGCAGAGGCAGGGGAAAGGAGGCGCTGTGCGTTGCTGCATAAACTCAGCTGTGCTGCCTTACTGCCTGATGAATGACAAGTCACATAACCTAACTGGAAAGAGCCAGATCAGGAAACCGTTTCTATACTTAACTGTTGAACAACGAGGCTCGTGTTTAGTGGATCGTTACTGACTTGAAGCTCTCTTTTCTCTGCTGCTGCCTCCCACAATATGACAGGAGGATTATCCAAGGCTATCTCTGTCCAGTGCATAACAGAACAAAACAGCAGAAAGCCCTTCAGATTTGCCTGCACTTGGAAAGCATTCCAGGAAGGACAAGCAGCAGTGGCTGGATTCTTTTCTGGTTTAAGTGGAACAAGTCTATTCAAAATAGGTACTTACAACTATAATACGAGACCACGAGACACTGATGAGAAAATGGACTAGAGAACTGACCAAGGAGAGATGGACCCTTTCCCCCATTGGAAAATGGCACCTCTGCCAGTTTTCCATTGTTTTCCCCACATCTCTGTATTCCCTTAATAACAGAGGATTGGGATCCCACATGCTAGTGACAGTGAAGACCTCTTTGGCCTTATCCACTTTGAGCTCTGAGTGCATTCAAATATGTCTGGAAAAAGGATTAACTAGGAATAACTAGTACTGCCAGGTTGGCTGGGGGCAGAAGAAAAAAAAATTGCATTAAATCACCAGTTTAGAGACAGGTCTGAGACTTAAGAGAATTTTTCTACCGTGACTTATGGTCCCCACTTTTCTTTGGCAATTTTTACAAGATATAAAGTTCTTTAGGACTCCACAGCTTGCCTGAATATCAAGCGATCCATCTAGTTTTCTATTTATCTATATTCATATTTTCAGCCACAGTGAGAGGAAGACAACAGAGGCTGGATATCAAGAGCACAAACACAGCTGTGTAGTCAGGCTCTTTGAAATCATCCCAGTCTGTCAGGTCATAGGTCCAGAATAGTCAGTAGTGGACAGTTTCCTATTCATGGTGCTCTATGACTACAACAGCATATTGAGTGGCCCATTGTGTTTGGATAAACATGAGTTTTGCTGAAAATCAATGATCATTTCTGACAGTCATTAATTATATAAAGAACAGGATGTTGTGCCTCTCAGCCGCCAACTTCTCTGGTTCTGACAAACTTTGAGACTATAATTACTTTTATTCATCTCTGCAAACAGACCACTCTTCATTCAGAGCCTACAGATTTTTTGCTCAATTTCTTCATACACTTGAGTTTCAAGGAATGGATCTGTCACTTATTGTGCTTAATCTAACAAAATTTCTTTGTCTTGCAATATACTGAACCAAGATTTGGCACTTGGTCTAACATCCCCAATCTCTCTATGACAGCCAGTTCTGTTACCATAGAAGACCAAGTCTAGGTCTGGGCCCCCAGTAAACTACAAGTGCAAATAAAAAAAGTGTTGTTATTCCTTCTCCTGAGCCTCTACGAGCAAGCAATCTTCCAATCTGTTGCAGCGTGCCAGCAGAAATGCTTGTTGAAGTGCTGTACACAGTGGTAACTACATCTGCTCCATTCCAGAGCACAGAACTTCATCTGCAGACCCAGGAGCCTGGCGGAGAGCCTGGCAGCCAAACACGTGAGTCTCTGCACCTCTTGGTTCACTTGTTAGAAGGCTATGAGATCCAGTGCGAAGCACAGCAGAGCAAGGCTAAATAGAAACTACTTCAGAGGTTTCCAGAGCATGACAGGGTCAGACCTGTTACACGGCCAATCATAATGGTTACACACCTTCCTCAAATCCTTTGCAGCAAGAAAATGGCAACCCCTCAGGTTAGCTGACAGCCGTGGGAACCTCTGGCTATCATTCCATGTATCATTCTTGATTTGCTCAAGTTGACTGTCAAAGATTCTTGCAGTATCCAAGATGACTCATTAATTGCTTTCCAAAGATTTCCAACATGAGTTGTCTGAGAAAAAGAACATGTGCACAATCTTCATCTAAGTGAGCTGAACTAAAAAGCAATATAGTTATTAGTAAAAGCAGCAAAGTGTCATGACAAGACACTTATCTCATTTAGAACTTGTGATTACATCAACCACCACCATTTGCACCTAAAAACCAGCAATGTAATGCAGCTCAAGTCAGCATACACGTAAATCTAAATGTGACTAATCATGTTAGTCTGTCCACACAAAATGAAATTACCTGTGACTAATGCTAACACAGATGAAACTGAGAAAAATTATTTGTAGTGCAATATGAGCGTCTCTTCGGGCTGCACTCAGTTTCTCGCTGGTTTGGAAGTGAGGATGGTAGGAAAAATAGGGCCCTTATGCTCAGCAAGGCTGAAAGCTCAGCAAGCACACACAGTAAGAAATTATTTTGCCAAAAGACAAATCGTTCAATATTTTGCAAATATTGTTTTGCCCCCTGAAGGACAGTTATTTGGTTTGACACATTCCCATGATCTCTAGGGAACTACACAAAAACAAAGGTGCAGATAAAGACAGAGAGACTGGTAATGAAGTCAGACATCCTGCGGTACTGGTAATGTGCTTTCAGGTCACAAAGTAACTATTCCTAACAGCATTTTACTTAGCAGAGAGAGACACGGTTCAGAAGTAGAAAATCGGAGATGTCTGTGAAAAGGCGAAAAAAAGCCGTAACAATTTATACCATCTGAGGGTGTGGCTGACGGTACAACCATGTCCCCATTAAAGACCTCAGGTAAGGGCTACCAGGTGCATCTCCTAGAGGTGAATATTTCAGGTAGAGGAACAGATACCAG
Organism: Pomatostomus ruficeps; assembly: GCA_013400735.1. Classification (NCBI taxonomy): domain Eukaryota; kingdom Metazoa; phylum Chordata; class Aves; order Passeriformes; family Timaliidae; genus Pomatostomus; species Pomatostomus ruficeps. Next base: position 169,337 of record VYZT01017208.1, read on the forward strand.
TGGTTGCAAAGATCTGATGCTTCCTGAACCACTGTGGGAAATGGCTGTGTAAGGAAGAAGTATCCCCAGCTAGTCATGCATTGCGGTGCTATTGTGGGGATATTAGTGACTACCTTAGGATGTGTGATCAAAACATTATGCTTTTTCTACTTGTAGATATTAACAAAGAAAGAAGGTTCCCAGGCTCCTCATTCTAACACACAGAAAGTACGATTTGATGCCACATATATTACTCACATAAAGCAGCCTTAGGAAGCAACCACAGATCCCAAGACAAATGCATGTTGTACCAAAGTCTAGTTCAGCAGGCTTTTCCTAGTCTGAGCTGTACTGAACAAATGAACCTTACCAAACTGTCCGGGAAATAATGACCTCACATCTGTTCAAGCTGCACAGGCACCAAAGTAGAGGCAAAGAGAGATGACCAGGATGGCTTGAAATTTACACCAACATCAAAATTAGTTCAAGCAGGAACTAGGAATCAGGACAGATGACTGCAGCCATGTAAGACCAGTTTTTCTAAGGCCAGGAACAGAAAGAAATGTCCTAGAGCATCTGAGCTGGATAAACCATTTCCCAGTACTCTTCTGAATAAAACACAGTGAAATGGACTGCTTTTAGAGAAACTGAGATGTAGATTGAGTACCAGCCAATAGTATATGTTTATAAGCAACAGCCTGATTCAGCCGAAGAGTTCTTTTTGGATATTTTTGTTGTTTAAGTGAGGAAGAGAGAAGCTACTGGCAGACTGCCATTGGAATGTGATATCTTGGCAGGAAAACACTTTGTGTTATATCACAACCATATGGTGGTGGAAAAGATTTTTTTCTATTAAGTTGCTGTAATAATCCGTTTCCATTTTTAATGCAGCCTTTCGGCATGAGAAGAATATGTTTGCTTCTCAGTTCTATCACAGGAGTTGTTAATATATGACTACACTTTTATACCTAATAATGGCAAACATTAAAACATCGCAATTTCAGAGGTAAAATTACCTCTTCTGTTGTGAAAAGGTAAATGAGCCCACTGATGGAATGGAGCTCCTGTGAAGAGATAACCCTCATTCCCTATAGAATGGAACTCCGTTTTTGTTTTTTTTTTTTTTACTCTAATGGATGAGAATACTCAAGTAGGTATGATTAAATAAGGTCTGGCATTCTTTGGTAACAGAGGAAACAGGATGATGTGTGGGAAGTTGTCACTTGCATTTCTGTCTTCAGCAGCTCAGCTCCATTTTAGGAACACCAACAATAAATAGATTTCCTCAGGTATCTTCCTATTGCTAGTAGGAGCTCAGAGCAAGTGAATGCTATAGGCAACTGATTTTTTCACATATTCTTAGGACAGGTTTCTGCTCTGGCCCAGCTGACTTTGTCCCTCAACATGTCTAGAAATCAGCAGGTAGAAACATTAGTAAATTCAAATTTTTTAGATTGGTAAGTCTATGCTTTGACTTTCCTGTTGGGATAAGTCTTTTATCAGTATGAGGCTACAAATGAGCTTTTGACATATGAATACTTCCCAGAATCCAGTAGCAAGCATGTTTTACTATGCTGCTCATGTTTCCAACTTTCGCAGTCTTCTATCTTTGCAACACAAAAATGAATAAAAGTACACAGAATTTCCTTGCCATTACCAGTAATCCAAACACCACCACAGTCACTTTTGCAATCAACTTTTTTGCCAAGGAAGCTGAAATACAAGATAAGACAGAGAGGTACTTATCTAACAAAGCTTTTTCCAGCACAGCAAATAAATTTCCATTTAGGGCTCCTGAGGCAGATCCCTGCAGGATCCTAGTTCAGAATGCATGATACCCCTGCAGCTTGCTTGTGCCCAGACAACTCTGCTTGTTCTCCCAGGAGTGCAATGGATGGGTAGCTGGATTATGCATCTTTTTGGCCCTGTATGGCTACACTGAAGCACAATAATGAATTAAATTAAACACTTGCAGGAAGTTGAATGTGAACATCTATGAGTTAGGCAGACAGAATGGTTTCTGGCATGTTTCTGAGCCATGTAAAACAGTATTCTCCCCTATAGCCCCAAGGTGGGTGTTAGAGCCATAGTGTCCCAGGAGCTGTCCCCAGCCAGCAGGACAAGGCTGGGAGGAGGCCTCTTGAGCCTCTCCAACTTGTGTAGGCCCAGAGTTTCCAAGGGTGATCATTTGCTGTTCTGTGCCGGTAATCGTCAAGGCCTTGATATTTTCGTAGTTTCTAAGAGATGTAATTTAGCAGGAAATATGTAAACTAAGCAACTCCCACTGATTTCAACTCTGAGCTGATGTCAAGAATGAGTTGCACTCCATGAATGAAAGGAATTAAGTCTGGCCCACGTTTGAATTTTCCCAAAGACCTCCATGATATTGTTGTGATTTGGATGCCTACAAAAACCAGATAACAACAGAAGTACTGAACTCTGGAACAAAAACCCACAGGAAGGAGTTTGTGAAAAAATGATAGGAAATTCAACTGCTGTGACTTGCATGATGGCAGCGCTGAAGTTTCTGCATGAAACATTACAAGGGCTGGTGCAAATATGAGACTGTTGCAACCAGTGGTCCATAACTTATCTACATGTTAAAATTCAATTTTCTCTCTCTACTTTCATATACTTTATTGCACTTCTTGGTACATAACAACCTAAGAGGTTTCTCTTTATGGCACGGAGCATATGAATGTTATAAAAAACATTTACAGCAAAATTTCCTCAAGAATTATTTACATTACTGTCAGCTCTTTTGAAACACTTTGACTAACCCTGTCTTTAGGGATTTTCCCTGTTAAAAATGTCCATGCCCCTTGATAAAGCCCTTCACACTTTAACCAGAGAAACCACATTTTGCTAATATGATGTATTTTTGACTGACAGCATAGTTTTCAGCCTTTAAAAATATCCATATGCAGTAGTCAAAACATAGCATGCTTGCAGCCCCTTGGAATCTTAATTCCAAGTCTGTCTAACTTCCTGTCAAAACTTACAGAGTAAGCAATAATCAGAAAGATCTACTGTGAGAAAGAGCCAGTTTTGCAGGATCCAGTGAGACAAAAGCAAAGGAGGTTATCTTCTGATTTTACGTAGCAAATTGCAAAACAAACAGTTCAGCCTCAAAGCAACAAATCTGAATTGGTCATGGTATAGCTCAATGGAGAATAAATGCACTCTGAAAAGTAAATGAGAGATGAAAGAAAGACTTGACTGTAATTTACATTTGTTAATATGGAAATTATGAAAATAAGTAAATGCTTATAAAAAGACATTAATAGAATTCACCTAGATTTACAGTTGGAATTTGATTCTGTCATTCTTTCTTATATATAATCCAACTGAGCTCAAGCTGCCTAAAAAAGCACCATTATTACAGTGCCACTGGTGTCTGCTCTGCCTAGTCATGAACAGCCGTTCTTCCAGTGGATGGGCTCCAGCTTTAAGTGGCCCAGGAGCACAGGCTGCCTCTACCTTAACTACCAACCACACCTTCAAGCCAGGAGCCCTTGAGTAAAGCTTTGTATTCTGCAGACCTTATTACCAGCTCTTTCCAAACCTTTGCTTGCAAGTCAGCCATAAATAACATGGAGAGTTTGCAACTGTTCCTGTTGAGATCAGTGGTGAAATTTGCTTAAACTTTGCTGCTTCAGGGTGTGTAATGGTATGTGGGGTATGGGTGCACTCCAGAATGGCTACAGCAATAGAGCAGCTCATGACTCCCACTGGAGACCTCTGGAGAGGTAAACTGGCATCTCTAGTCCAGCTCACAGGTATAAAGGGAAATGCAAACCCATTTCATTCCAGAGATCACCAAAGCAAGACATGGTCACTGAAAATGAAGGGAGCAGGCCTGGAGACAGCAGAGTAGCACAGCAGCACGCCTGTCTGCACAAGAGACAAGACAGATTTGTTCAAAACCAACTTGTACCATGCCTAAGAGCAACTAATTCTCTCCTTGTGTTCATTACATTCTCTCTGCTCCTTATGTGAAAATGATCGTTCTGACCTGCAGAAAAATGTTTAATTATTACTCAGTTTCATGGTTACAGCATCGAATTTTTTCAAAGATGCCTTACAAACTGAGAACAAAAAAAAAAAAAAAAGGAAAAGAAAAAGAAAAAACCCTGTTACCTAAGAGCCTATTGAAATTCTTCAAGTCTCTGGGCATGCATTATGTATTCACCAAGTTTGCTGCTGGTGATGTAAGTTAGAAATTCTCCTGCTGGTTTTGATTACAGCTGCAGAGTCACAGATTTGAACACCAGTAGACAATCATTTTTCTGAGCCTGCACATAAATATAAAATGTTTCCTTTTTCCTTATCTCATAAACCTTCCACTATGATTACTTCAAAATGAATTCCTGTTTTCTTCAGATTTTTTCCACTTACTGTGTTACAATTAACAAAATGTATTCCATCCAACAAAGCTATGTTATTTGCATATTCAAAGGTCACCATACAGGTTAAAGTTATTTAACTATGAAAGAGATGATAATTTCACAATCTTTTTTAATGCAGATAAAATACAAAATTACCTCTGGGTTTTTAATTTGCACATTTACAGACACATGATAAAGAGTTTTACGATAATGGTATAAGCAGCATAACGAACTTTCAATTAGGCTGTGACAGCTCTTCCCTCTAGTCTTTGCATTGTGGTTTTATTATTTAAAACACTGTCATCTCTTTAAGGGAGCAACAAAGAATGTTACTTACTGCGCCCATAGTTTGGAACCAAAGTGGCAGTTTCTCCCAGGAGTGCTGCTGCAGCATCAGCTCACGTGTGCACTGCGTGACATGGAACTGCTCCTTGCCAAGCAGGGTGGGAAAGAGATGGGATCAGGTAATTTAGATCAACAAACCAGCAGGTTTTATGGGAGCTCTTGGCACTGAACAGTCCAGATCATTGGGTCAGAGCAGTGATAAATTGCAAAGAAAAGTCCCCTGTATTGCTGTACACCCTTGTGGGGTTTTTTTAAACTTAATTTCATATTGAATTTGTACAAATACAATAAAAATCCTGGACATTAGATTTAAATTATTCCTGGAAAAAGCAACGCTGACTGAATTTCCTATGCAATGGTAACAAAGTGAAATTCTGGCCCCCATCCAAGAAGTTCTTGGCCTACCTTACAGAAAATTAGATACGTCAGCACAACACTTCATCCACCTCAGGTAAACCAGTGCAGCTGAGCTCATCATGAGCCCAATCCATTGCAAAGTTACCCTTTTCTCAGTTAACATCGTGGCCACAAACTATTCCAGTCTCTTAAAATGAAAAACAGAGGACAAACATTTCCTAGTATTACAAATTACTCCAAAGTCAGTTGTTATTCCTATTGTGTTGAAAGCCAACCATGACAAAGTCGTATGTTGTTTTGTTCCCAATTGTCTGCACTTTTAAACCAGAGAGTAATTGATTGCAACAAACCAATTTCTGTAATTCTAGATGTCTATCCACAGCCTGCAACTGCCACTTGAAATGTCCTAGAGACACAAGCACTAAAAAATATAAAAATGATAGGACTTTAATGAAAAATAAGATCCTACAAACCTCCAGAAACTGACATTACTTATTGAAAATCACAGGTAATTTTACATCTCTGCTGACTGCAGTAGATTGCAGCCTTTTCTGGACATATCTGGTGTAACAACATTGCACACCAATGGTAAATCTTTTACAAATGGACCAGTCTTGAAGGGTATAATCAGTAAGCCACACAAAACAACAGCCAAATTACTTCTCTCTCAAGCACTCTGGACAGGAAAGAAAGGTGAAAGACAGATGTAGGCATAGAAACCCTTCTTTGAAAGTCATAATTAATATGACTACAATGGGTCTAGAACAGCTATCGAGCTATTTTACTGTCAGAAGTTTTACTCTCCTTAACCAGGTGTATTCCTCATCTTCATTTGTCATGAATCCTGGGATTCCCATGCCTGTGGCAACAGATAACCCTCCCTTTACCCCATCCTGAGACACCTTTAAAGATCTCCGCATCTTCTGAGATTCTTCTAATTTTACTTTTGTCTCTGTTGTAGATTGGTTTATGGGAAAAGGAGAGGAACAGGCAATGCAAGTCACAACTGTGAAGTGACCGAATTGTACAGAATAGTTATATGCTGTTCTCCCATAGTAACTGCTCCCTTCCAGAAAGAAAATTCAAATTCCTAATACCAAATATAATCTTAGAATGCAATTTTTTGGAACTTCTACTACGGGAAATACGACCACATGCCTTCATGGCTGGACATGAGAATACAACAATATTACAATAGGAAATGTGCATTTAAAAGACTGTTTAGAAAAACATGAGGAATTTAGAAGTCTGGTGCACCTAAGACTGCATGAGAAGAAGTGACTTAAGATTGACCGAGGAGAAAGTCTTCAGATGGACTTAAAATTTTTAGAAGTTGATAAAAACGAGAAGCCCTGATTTTATCTGGAAGTGGTTGTGTGAGAAGCACTACAAAAACTTCCTTTTTTATTTCATATCAAACAATGCTGTAAATTGTATTTTGGAGGGCTGAAAGTCTCGGGGCAAGATGAAACTGCCATTGTAGTCCAGAAGAAGACTGTATTTTACAGGTGAGAATCTTACTTGCACTAAACCTTTACAGAGTTTGAGACGACACTGAAGCTCAAACTAACAATGTTAAAATGTCTGAAATTTAAAAAACTTCTTCTCTCTCTGTTGCTATAACAGAATTCACAGTCTGGCTAAAATTTTGTGCATGTAAAATATACAGGAACTATGGAACTACCAAGTTGCTTTCAGTAAGATTTTCATCCTGAAAATCTTGTCTCTAGTTAGTGCTTTACTGCCGAAAGCACCTTGAAGCCAAACTCTAGCCACTGATGTAAAGGAAGAACAGAGCAGGGAAAAGTGGATTGCAATCAATGTACAATTTGAAGCATGAAATTTCACATAGCTTGAGGAGTTAGAAGTATTATTGGTCATAAAATTATTCACCTTTAAAGTATTCTGCTGCAATATTAGTCTTGGTAACCTTCCTTGACAATGAATTTAGCAGATATACCAGACACTGA
>VYZT01017208.1:176802-193098 GCA_013400735.1 Pomatostomus ruficeps
AAAGGCTCTTTGAATCACACTATAAAATGACCTGTGGGTCTGAGCGGTGGAATAAAAAAAGACCCACTCTTCACCAAACTGTTTACCAGCCTACACTGAGGAGTAACCAAGGCTACTGGATGGAACTTCAAGAAAATCTTTTAATAGTCAATATGACAAAGAAATTGAAGTTTCAGGCCAAGTCTTCAGAAATTCATGCCAAATTCAGAAATATTTTGGCTTGAGAAAAAGAAAAAAGAACACACAAGAAAACAAGCATTGTGTGATCATACTATGCAAATGTTTGCATCTCTTGCTGCCACCATTTTCTCACCCTAATAGCTTGGACACCCACTAGCCAGTGTTAATTAAACCTGGCACAGCAGCAGCAACTGAACAGAAAAATCCCTACCAGTTCCATGAAAACAAACAGCAAGCTGAAGGAAGGAGAGCCTGGTAGTGCACACACTGAGGGGAAACCTTGGACATGGGCTCCACTGGTTGCTACCAACAGCTGCAGTCAGCAAGAGCAGTTGCATTGCTTCTCTCACAACTCACAGCGTGTCTGACAGCAAAACCCAGAGCCACGAGTCCTGTGAGTTCTGCCACTCTCAGGATGGAAATCAACACACAGGGAAAGGAAGCCAGTTCTTCCAACAGCTTCACCACCCCATGTGGAGAAGGACGGAGAGAATCCCATCTCCTTGCTGCCTGATGTAGCCAGTAGTGGATGATGAAGGAAAGGCATTTTAGTCATTGCTCTAACTTAACTCAGAAGGAAAACTCTTATCCCACCCCCATCCATGATCAGCCAAAGAGGAGAAGTGACTCAGAGGTGTCTTACTGCCACAGAATCTCCACAGGGCCCAGCTCATGTGTTACTCTTTGCTCAAGCCACTGCATCACCCAACAGCTGATCCTGATCACGTACTATCTGAACACCAACCTGCAGCACATTCTCCAGCAAAGAAAATGAATATTTTATTCTTTTAATGCACAGAAGTACTTTTCTCTCTGTATCTTATATGTACCTTTGAATATCAGCTACTTTCCCATTTATTTCAATTGTTTGCCTTTGGGTCATTTGATGAATCTTAAGGAGATTTTGGAACACTTCACAAATGTATTTTTTCTCTTTTAATAGAGCCACTCTTCTTTTTTATCATACCTTCACTTGAACATTTTTACCAATACAATAAAAGACAAAAGAGCCCTGTATTTAAGTGCTCTGCATGTGTTACAGAACTATCCTCTCACCTTCCTTAACCTGACTGCACATCAGTGCCGCAGAGCGGGATGCAGGAGGGCACAAAGCATTAGTGTAGGACAGGCTCATGAGACACTGAGGACTTAGGGCCTGGCCGTACACAGAGACTCACCCCTTGGAAAGGAAAGAAAAGAGCAGAGGATAGAGTGTTTTGTTTCCAGCTTTTACTAGCATTATTCCTTAGAGAGAAGGAGTAGTCTTTCTTTTTTGGAGTGTGCATGGAAGAGCAAGTGGAAGGTGGTGTGAGTCAGATCAGATCAAGATCTTTCTTGCCAAGCTTTCCACTGAGCTTTGCATGACATTGCAAATGACATTCCTCTTGGCCCTCAATTTCCCAGCTGTAAAAAGACATCTTGTTTCATGCAAGCTGAAAAGGTGGCTGTTATTTAGTGTGGGTCCTTATAAATAAGTGTCAAGGAGTGGGAGGTTCTGGTCATATAACCATTTATGAAAAGCAGACATTATCATGTCTCAGTGCTGAGAATGTGTTATTTCTCAAGAAACCACTAGAGCTTAAAACTCTCCCAAACCTAAATTCCAGTTAAATATGAAAGTTTAACATTTTAAAGATTTTTGTGGATACAAAACAATCTCAAAAGTAACTTTTTAAAGTGGAAAATCACTAATTCAGAGAGAGGAATTTTAATGTGGGGGAAAAGAGGATGTGTTTGTCTATCTTCAGAGGTTCCTTATGGTGCACTATACTAGGAACAACTCAGGACAGAAAGAACTTTTTAGCTCCTGTCCCCCACTGTGGTAGGAACAACCTAGATGTCCTCAGAGTCCTCTCAGACTATTCAGCATGAGGACAGCAATACCATAAACCCTGGTTGCAAGGCTCCTTGGAGGAAAGATATCAGATCACCAGAAGGTTTCCAGTTGCACAAGCAAAACAAGTGGTATGCAGCTTTTTGTCCAGAAACCTGGCATTTTGCTCCAAGTTTTCTGAGACCCAAATAGTTTCCGTGAAACATTAACCCATGAGTAAATTTATGCTGTCTGATGAAATCCATTTAAGTAAGAAAGGGCTTGCTATCAATTCTCATTCATGTCTCCTTGGAGGAGGGAACGGACCAAAAAATGCTGCGGTAACATTACAGCAGGAGGCTCAGGTGAAGAGCGGGGACCCGGGGGAACTGAAGCAATGTGTTTACCCTGAGGGTTAGGAGAAGCCCCATGCTCTCCAGGCAGTGATATTTCTGGTGTATGTTACACAAATCCATCTGATTTGTCTCCCCATCATCTCACATTCTATCTGCAAAAGAAGACAGACTGGCCAAAGGAGCCAAATGCCATTTAGGGCAATCACCAGTGTTACCACAGGATTAGAAGGGAAGTTGTTTCAGGAACGTTGCCATCAACTTAACTCCCTACCCAGCTCAATAGCTACTAAAATGTGGTTCTCAAGCAAATAGCCTAAATGGAATGGAACAAATAACTGGAATTCAGAAATGACAGGAGTTAGTTTACTAATTATCCACAAAAAATTGACATTACAAAAACCAAACACACAAAATTAAGTATCAGATCTCCCAAATAATACTGAAGGCTTCATTGCCTTAGCACAGTTATAGGCTCTAAGATGTGTATTGAATTGCAGACTTTGGCAGTATTTTCCAAGGCCCTTGGGAAATACACTTACCATGTCCTAAACCACACCCTGTTGATTGTTATTGCTGTTTTATATGGTACACATTAAACAAACTGACAACAAATCAACTTTAACTGGAAATGTTGATTTGAAACTACATCCAGTCATCTTCTAAATGCAAAATCATTGTGTCTAACATTCATTTATTAGTTTCCTTAACACATTAAACAAGAACAGTAAAGGTTGGTCTAATTTTTAGTGTCTTTTCCTTCTTATTTTCAAACTAGCAGCATAAAATTCAGAAGATACAAACTCTTAGAAAGTGTAAATCAAGAGTGATTTAAACACAGAAGTAGTTTGGCAATGTTGCATCACTCAATACCTGCATTTACAGTTGACAGAATCTTCCTCAACTTCTAGACAGTTAATCTCTTATATTACTAAAAAAATTGTAATTTCAAAAATTTTCATTGTGTATAAACCAACCTCCATGTACAATTCCTGAAAAAGCCTTAATTATCCATTCAGCTTTAGGGATAACACAAATCAGAAAGTCCTACCTCTTTTTTTGAATTCTTGTTTACTTTCTGCAATGCCATAGGTCACACTTAGATATGTACACCTGAATTCTCCTTTAAGCAAAACCATCTCTTTCAGGTGTGCTGCATGACCACATACTCAGAAAAGCACACTGATGCCTAGCAATCATTTTGTGCTGTCATTTTCCCCACAAAAATAAGTAGGAGCAAAGGTTGTTTCTCATGTTTGAAGCCGATAATATCTAACGAGCATCCTCAGCAACAGGCACCGATAACCGCAATCTTTATTACAGAATAAAATTCTATATCAAGAGAGTCCAGGGAAAGCACATAATTTCTTTCATCATGAACTAGCATGTGCTATATAAAAATAATTTTAAAAGGTATTTAGAAGCTTTGCTTTCAGGTGCTGCATTTTGCCTTTATAATTGAGCCTTCTGAAGGGATATTTCTGGAATGAATCTGGCTGAACTTAGCCAATTGAAATGATTACTTGAAACCTTCTTGTCACTGAGGGGTTCAGATCCCGTCAGTACCTGCTGTAGTCACTCTGGGCTGAGCTCAATGTTAAACTCTGACTATGACACTACTGCGTCTCCTAGATTGAGTTTGGTTATTCCTTTGCAGTTGATCTGCCTTTTTGTGGGCTGGATTCATACCCCTACATAGGGCAATGCTGTTTGGCAGCATTCAAGAATGATGACATATTCTAGGTTTTAACCCTGGACTGACTACCTTCCAGCTGGAGCTGTGGTTCACAGCAGGACCACAGCAGCAATTCCTTCAGAAGCTGGTTCTGTGGTTCCTGTGGATGATCCTTTAGTTTCCAGACCTACTTCATCTTTCCCCTTTCAGAATGACATCTCAGTTGATTCTCTGATAGATGGCACACAGCATTCCCTCAGTTCCCTTGATGGCAATCCCATACCTTGTTGTATTGGAGCCTGCCTTGCAGAGAAAAGCATTTTCCAAATGTACTGGCTGTGCCTTCTCACTACCTGCAGAGTGGGTACATAGAGGAACTGAGTTCTTGGACTTTTATTCTACCAGTCCAGTTTCCTGAGCTTAGCATTCCTGCACTCAGTACTTTATCATGGAAGAACCAGCTCAAAGGAGAGAGGAAGAAAAGGAATGTTGTGGGGTTTTTATGATTAAAACAGACCTTTTAAGAAATATAAATATCTGTAGTGACTCTATTGCAAAATAAAGATGGGACTCATCTGTGTACTTCTGTTAAATCAGCGTCAAGTTTAGATGTCTACTATACTGAAGGAGAAAAGGAACGTATCCAAACATCAGGGCTGAGTGCACTTCTACACAAAAGGAAGGCAGGACATTGCTCATCAGGGAAGATTGCAGTTCACAGACTAAGGCTGGGACTACCCCATTCAAAGCTGAAATGGCTTTGCTGACCAATGAGAAGTCGCTCCTCTTCCCTTTGTGTAAATTAAAGCTTTACAGAAAACCCTAAAAATTGAAATCTAGACTAAAATCCATTGACTCTATGTCCTGAACTGTGGCAATATCATTACAAAAACAAGAACTGACTCTGGTAGTACAAAATGCAAACAAACTTCACCAGTAGAAATTAATAAGATTCTTTTTTCTTAAGATATATTCCCAGAAATGTTTCAACAAGATACTACAATGACCATCTCCCACACATTAACAAAGCTTTAGAACAGCCAAAAGAAAAAAAGTAATCTCAAATAAAATACTGAAAAAGGGAAAGAGGAGCAAAGGATATATTAATCCTGGTTAGAACAGTCATGCTAGAACCACATGTTTGGTTAGGCACAGCTGGTAAACAACCATAAAATTACCTGTGTCAAATGATGTCAAACAAAAAAAATTACCTGTCTCTGCCACTTGCCAACAGGTTGATTTTGTACAAGTCGTCATCAACATGGCAAATTCACCCTCCAAGAAACCAGGACAGCAATAACCCCCACTGCCTCTTTCATACCCCATTGAAGTGTCATCCCGTTCCTCTCAGGAATGCAGCTTCTTTCATCAAAACAATGCCATGTTTGATCTCTCTTTTATATCTCCTGGGCCTTTCTGAATTGACAACTGTGAATCCAACTCCAGGCTGACTTTTGGGATTAGGAGTCTATTCCCAAGAGAGCTGTTTGCCCCCTCTATGTTCTCAAGCAGCTCATATATCCTCTTACAAACCTAAGTGTGCCCTAGAATGATGATTTAATAGTTGCTTGTCAGTGGAAAGTCACATGCAATGCACCTGCAAGTGTTAATGCCCAAACCACCTGGCTTCTGCCTTTCTCTCACCATTGGCAGGACAAGTCCTGCAGCGTTTCTGGTGCAGCTTCTTGTGAGAACCATCTCTACCTGTAAGAGGGAAGTAACCACAATGGAGTTATGGACTAAGGATATTTGCCTGGACAGTGAGGGAATTCATAATCCAACAAAAGTGAAGTGTTTCTGTGGGAAAGGAACTCCTTTGCTCTTATTACACCTGCAGGAATTCATAATTGAATCTGATTTTTTTCCTACTGGAGAAGCAGTTCTGTGCCACTATGGCCATCAAACAATGAGGGGAGCCTTAGAAATCTCATTGTCAGTAAAATCTGTGATCACTATATTCTAAGAGGAGAAATTTTTTGTATGAAAAATTATAGACTTTACTGTAGCATAGAACTTCTGACTTGTTCATACAGAATAAGATGACTCCAGTCTTATCTTAAGGCCAATTCTGTGGTGTTCTATTGCACGGAAAATGATAACAATTTACAGCAAAGAAATACTCTCGTATTGCTTATAGCAGATGTGGATATGTTGACACACAGTCTCAGGGTTTGTTTTCTTAATATTTTGATTATATTTTGCCAATATTTTATTTTAAAAGTAAAAATAGTACTTAAATGAGTTCCACAGTTTTCATGCTTGTTGCTCTAAAAAGAGACTCATCAGATGGTTTGTGTTAAAGGATTTTCATAACCCTTTCTTGGCCTAAAATGAAAATTCACGTCAGGAAATCAGAGTAGAGAGATATGTCTGCTAGAGCTAGAACTGATAAGGTTTCTAGGTCGAACGCATTTGAGAAAAGCCCAGGTGCAGTAAACAGCACCACGGGATTGAGACTGGACAGGTGCTGCCACAAAAACAAAGGCTAGAGCACATCTCACCATGATTGAGGGCAGTTTATGTTTTGATTCAGTAAGTTATTAATATGATTCATCCGTATGTTACCAAATATCACACCCAGCAAGTGAAAATTGAAACATATGCCTGTGAGATATAAAAGGGAGCTTTTACAAGAGGCCTTGGCAGAATGGGTGTGAGGGAGGGGTAAGAACAGGAGGAGAATAGAGCTTTTCTTGCTGTTTGCTACATCAGGTAAAATGAATGCACTGAGATTTTCCAGTAAATAGGCAACACCCAAATTTTTTTTTCCTGCTAGCCTTCCTTCTAACCCCTAACAAAGACCAAGATGAGGATAGAAGGGCATAACACTGTGCAGAAAATGAGATGAGGTGTTTCTGATCCCTCCAGTTTCTCATTCTTTCAGACTTTCCCTAATCCCAGGGCCCATGTGAGAGCAGAGGAGCATGGATGGATATAAAAAGGGAGGATTTTTGAGGTTGTCCCTGAGCTTACACCAATACCTATTAGTTTCTTAACCGTTTCCCATAGGAAGAATTCACCAGGCTAGTGGGAAATTATACGAGGAAATGACAGTCTTTTCATGTCTCTCCTCCAGTTATTTTCAGGAAGAACACCGCTAGATGGCACTGGGAACTGTAACCACCCTGTGTGGAGCTGCAGCCTTACCTGTAAGGGCGGGCAGCAGGAGTGCAGCAAGGGCTGCTGCTGCTGAACCTGCTGCCCTGGTCTGGGCACTGCATTGACATGACAGTAATAGTTCTTCAATCAGAATAAAAGTGAATTATCAATATTTTACTGCTCTTTAAACCACACTCGAAATTGTAGCAGCTGTCTGGCATAATGGCTCCACATGCTACTAAAGTGATGATAAAATAATCACGGACTAATATTACTATTCACATTATCAGCTACATCGTTTTCAGTCCTTTCAAATCTGGGCATGGGGAGGAACATTGAGTTAGTAACGTATCCTAACCTCATTAACAGGGCTGGCAAAACCATAGAGGAACTGTATTTTGCATAAGGTTGTATAGTTTCTAGAGGACAAAAAATACCTCCTGTGAAACCACATGAAAATACATTTGAAAAAGGGTCTCCCATACATATATACATACATATATACATACATATATGTATCTATACATACATATATGTACTGCCTACATATATATAGTTAATATAATTGAGAGAGCATATATAACAATTTTGTGATCCTAGTTGTCAGTCCACAGTATTTTTACAGCCAGTCATGTAATATTTGAGATACCATACCTCACGTGTCTAAAAGAAAATCCTGCCAACACATACGAAAGAATGCATTTATCATCCTAAATCCAATATATAAACCATATGCTACTTGTAGAGCATATGTTAGAGGTCCTCCCCTCCCCTTCCCTCTGTGTGAGAAACTGGCACAATTGCTGTCTCTAAGCAGAAAATCTTGACATGAACATGCAATTCTGCAGCCAGTTCCACACAGGTGAAGATCCATTAGTTCCAACTGGACTCGTTCACTCCCAGAATCAGGCCAAAGCTCTGAGAGTGGTTGCTTTAATGCTGCATAGTACCTTGAGTTAGCCAAGCTGGGGCTCCAAGGATCCTCTCTGAGCCTAACCTCTCAAGGCACTCTGCCTTGAATGCCCCGGGAGTGCTGAGTAGAACCTGCGAGCAAAGAAACCAAGCAGTGGATTTGCCAGAGACAGGCAAAAACAGCCAAGCTCAAAAAAAGAAAAAATATTTGATCCTTATGGCTCTGCTTTCCTATTAAAGTGCCAGTCTCTGTGTGAAAGGAATACTTACTTACAGGTTAGAAAGAGCTCGGGTACTTCCACACCTTGGTGTTTGCTGCCTGTTCAACATTCAGATGACTTGCTTGGTGCCAGTGGGCCAATGACCTCCAGCGCTGACCACATATTTCTATTCCTTATTCTCACATGTGCTGTCCAGAGAAATCTTTTTACTAGAATTTGTGATTCTATTAAAAAGAATCACAAATTCTAGTAAATTCTTGTCTTCCCTCGTCGTCCCAGAGCCAACAGGACACAGGGCCCTCTGTACCAATGAAGATTACTCTAAAGAAAACTGGGTTTCATGTCTCCCTCCAGCCTAACTTCAATTCCATTAATACACACTGCACTCAAGTTCCTTCCTCCAGCTGTTTCCTGATGAAAGATTAAGGATTAGCAATTCTTGTATTTTTATTTCCCCATCTCAAATCAGTTCAGCAGGACGGTCACTGAAAAACTTCACATGTAGGTCACAAAGAGTGAAGGAGATTGTGGGTTTTCTGGGCGCTAGGGGAAATCTGATGTGGAAGCTCTGTCCTCTATAAAGACAATTCTTTAAATAGAAATATTTCTTAGGTGTGAAGCCAAATTATTCAGATCAGTCTCATCACTGAAAATCCCAGGAGGTAATTTTTTAATCATTCCATGATACTCAGAAGCAAAGTCAGACACCCAAACCTTAAGAAACCAGATGTATTTTAAGAGACTGTGGAAAGTTCCTTTGGAATTTAATCAAGACTCAGAGTAATGAAAAGAAGTTGTTTCCCATATGCTGCTATTCAGAATTCTCTGAAGCATCAGGCAAAATGTTAACCCATGTCACAGGTCTAATCATTTGCAACTGCAAGCGATTCCTGAGCGGGCAGCAATGTAGTTGGGGAATGCTGACAACGTCTCTGAGAGGAGACTGATGCAAAGCAATTGTTCTAAAGGTTACCAGAGATCTACAAAGCAATACATGAGAAGCCATTCCACAGAGAAATAAAGGTAAGGTCCAGTCTGGCAGGCTGGTGGACACAGATCCTTGACAAGCCACTCAGAGAAGTGAAAAACTTTTGGAAGCAAAATTTATTTTTTTCTGACCACTAAAATATTTTGCTTTGATATCTGACTTTTCACTCCAGCCTTAAGAGGAAAAAAACAGAACCATTCACTGCGCATTACCTGTATTCCCAGGATTTAATGATCCAAAACCCGAACTTTTTGGCAAATTAACTTTTCTACAGAGAAGGAGAAGAATAATCCAGCTCCACATCTCCACTGCAGCAACCTAACTCTACCACAGCAGTACTTGGAATAATTTTCCAGCTCTGATGAGAGGAGAAGTTCTGTTGCTCCTGTGAAGCATAAGTCTCTCTAATACTGACCTGAATACATTTTTTGTTTGCAATATTCATCTTCTGTTTTTAATTATTAGGAATATTAAACCTCAGGTTTTATAAGATGCATTAGTGCCATTCTGAGTGCAACTGATACAGATATAAATCTACCACTGGTGTACAATGTACTAGTTCTTTGCCACTCCAAAGATCCATCATAAACGAAAACAAATTCAAGACACACACCCTAGCTGCTGTCTATAAATCTGGCCAGTAGAAGTACTTGGACAGCTCTTCCATAGGTCCTGGCTGACTTCCCACAAATGACCTGGTTAAGCCACTGCTCATTCAGAATTCCCCAAACCCAGAGTGCAGCAAACCAGAACCCAGATAATGTCTATCCCCAGAGGTGTTTGGCTAAATTTCTAGATGCCAAATAGGCAGGGAACTGCAGATTACAGCAAAGACAGATCCAAACCAGCTTAACAGCATGGCTGACTTCACAGTTTCAGCTTTGCAGGACTTGGAATAAATTTGGAAACATTTGAGCCTGCTGCCTAATTGACAGTTCCTTCAGATTATGAACAACTTTATATAGGTCCCTTTTAAAAAGTAGATTTTGCTCTGTCTTTTCATTAGCTGCAGTCTTATGGATATTTGTAGCATCATGGCAGAAAGGTGTACACAATTTTTTTCTTATGCAGACAGCTAATCCACAAGGAATAGTAGATAGATGATTGTCTCCTTTCTCAGTTGTTCTGAGATTTATGCTCATCATTTACAAGGAATACAACCTGAAAAATAACTTTCTTTTATCTTCGGAGATGGTTCCTAGCCCAAAGACATCCAAAACCATGCTGCAAAGATAAAGGTTTGTTGAATTTTTGCTTTGTCAAATGGTAACATCCATTTCCAATTCCTTTTGCTAGAATGCAGTACATTCACAAAATTTCATTCCAGATTAACTCCAAAGTTTCCCAGCACTAAAGAAAACACAAAGTTCATCTGTATCCATCTTGCTACACACTGTGAATTTTTAAGAACAGAAAGAAAGAACTCCTGTACAACAGCTACATTCTTGGAAAACTGAGTGTCTGAAAAAGTGAACACCTTATCTATGACCAGTCTCGAGACAGACCAATGTTTAGTGAGTTGCTGAAAATAAACATGTCTGATTTCAGCCTTGGAGTTTTCCCAATATGTTATTGGATTTCTACTTTTTTCTTTCTGTACCTTTATAAACTGATTTCCCTGAAAAACATGTATACTAGAAATGGATCCCTCATTTTTAATGCTGAAAGACTTGTGAGTTTATCAAGACCAGGAATTTTCTTGAGAGAAAGATCTCCCCTTTTCAGACAAGGATGATTTTTGACATTTTTAACATGCTTATGTTACAGAAGTCAGGCAGCCTCTGACTTCCTGCTACCAGTAAGAACAGATAGAATAAAATAACTACAAGTCTGAAAGCCCAGTTTCAGTTCCCAACAAATATACTCGCTCCAATTAACGTTAGTTCCATCCATGGGTACACAGCAGACAGCAAAACTTTTGTAGCTCTCTAAAGAGATGGAAAACTGTGCATAAATATTGATTTCCCTCTTCCTCCCTATGCCTTAGGTCATTAAATATTAACACTGCCGATAGAATAATAGTCTATGCTTTCACATCAAGCAGTAACTTAAATAATTAATTTGAGAGAATAGAGGATAACTCTTCAGAATGGATAAGCAAGGGGTATCCCTGGATGTCAGGGAGGGTTTCACTTGTTGAGAGCTTGATGGTGGTGATGACAGGGTTGAGCATTCATGGTTAAGAATTGGGGAAGGCAAAGGCAGATATCGTGGTGGGAGTCTGTTTCAGACCACCCACCCAGGATGAAGAGCCAGATGAAACATTCTTGGAGCAGATGGGAGAACCCTCACAATCCATGGCCCTTGTTCTCCTGGAGTGCTTCAGCTTACCAGAATTCTGCTGGAAGTGCAGCACAGCAGAGAGGAAACAGTTTGGGAGGTTCTTGGAGCATGTGGAACAGAACTTCCTGACCCAGCTGGTGAGGGAGCCAACTAGGGAAGGCTCCTGCTGGAGCTGTGTTTGTAACAGAGTAGGACTGGGGCTGGAGTGTGTCCAGAGAAGGGCGATGGAGCTGGGGAAGGGTCTGGAGCATGAGTGTGGTGAGGAGTGGCTGAGGGAGCTGGGGGTGCTCAGCCTGAAGGAAAGGAGGCTCAGGGGGGACCTTACTGCTGTCCTGAAAGGAGGATGCAGCCAGGTAGTGGTCAGTCTTGTCTCCCAGGTAAGAAGCAGTTGAACAAGAGGAAGCAGCCTCAAGTTGCACCAGTTGAGGTTTAGATTGAATAGTAGGGAAAATTTCTTCATGGAAAGGGTTGTCAAGCAGTGGCACAGGCTGCCCAGGGAAGTGGTGGAGTCACCATCCCCGGAGGTGTTTAAAAGATGTGTAGATGTAGTGTTTAGGGTCATGTGGTGGGCTTGGCAGTGCTGGGTTAATGGTTAGACTCAAATGATCTCAAAGGTGTTTTCCAACCTAAACAATTCTATGATTCTATAAACATCTCATGTGTTAACTGCTTGAGTGAGTAGTGCAGATGGTAGAAATCAGCATGATTGCATGGAAGCCATAGGGAGGCATTAGCCATAGGGATCCGGAATCATCCCCACAGTCAAGAATGAGCTGTGCCTCTTTGCTGCCCTTTCCAGCTGGGTTCCCCAGCATGGATTGCTGTTCATTGTAGACAGGCAGCAGGGGAAGAAGAAGGGTGAATATATTTGAGGTCAGAATGTCTGCCACCAATGGAAAGAAGAAGGAGCTACATTGTCAAGTAATCATCTGGCTCAAGAGAAGGCCAGTCAGCTAAGGACCAACATGAAGAACTTTCAGTGGAGATTTAGTAAAAACTACATTGACTTCCTGTGATGGGTTAGAAATTACTGTGAAACCACATCTTGACAAACCTGTGGTTGAACAACAGGTTGACATTTTGTTATTAGAGGGAGAGTGCAGGGATTAAATGCCTTGAAAGATTGCAGTCAAGATATTACCCTAATGCTATTTTACCACACTTAGGTACAGATGTTTTTTTAAATATGTGACCATTAACACTCCACCTTTCTAATTACACAGGCCTAGACTTTTACATCATGTTTATGAGGTCATAAATTTAGTGTAACAAATCTCAGCTAAAACATTTAACACAAAGCGTGTTCAGCACTACCTAGAAACTACTTTTAAACGCCACATTTTCAGGGCTTATGTATTTCCATGAGATTTTGAAAACACTGAATTCTTTCTTTCATATTGTGGGGGTTTTGTGCCTGAAGAATACTCTCAAGAAGGTTTGAACATTCAATGGTGATTGTTCAAAACAATATTAGGAAATAATGCGAGATTAATTAACTTCTGTCTTCTTCTGCCATGAAATCAATTCTGCCTGCATCTGACCTGTTAGAGAAGCCTTGGTACAAGCCTTGAATTGCAGATTATCAGTGATCTTTGCAAGGTAAGGCAAGTAAACATCCACATTCCTTTAGTGCCTTTGGCTTTCTTGGCCTGAATGTGCAAGCTGACTAAAACAGAGAAGAGCATCAGCTGCTGTAGTGTTTTCAAAAGAGGAGATGAGCTCAGGGATTTAATCCTAAAGATATTCACCTAATTTATGAAGGCAAACTATGTAGCAGAAAGCTGAAATCGGATATTAGCTTAAAGTGTTATGGAGAAAGTTGAGTGTGAAAAGACTTGATCGTATCAGAACTGTCCACACATCTCCAAGTTGATAAAGAGGGAGGGAAAATAACTTCAAAAAAAAAGCTTCATTACTGTAAATCAACCCCCTTTCATGAGGTTTAAGACACTCCTGAGCAATCCTTAAGGCTAGCTCACTCTCCATATCTTTGTTTGGTTTCTTCTGAATCAGCAGCAAAATGAATTAGAGTCTTCAAGTGAGTAATTACTCAAGTCCGTATGATTTTTTTTCTCCCTTATAACAATACCCCACATTGCATTTGCACAGACACATTATATCTTTCTATTCAATGTGTGACAGGAATTATTTTCTCATGAAAATAACACCTTGACAATCCCTAAGATACCAACAGTACATCTTCTGACTCTATGACTAGATTGATGGATGAAAGAATATTATTTAGTGATTCGTTCTTCTGCATTTGCAGGTTAGTTTATAGATGCTTCTACAGCAGTATTAGAAATTTATTTTGACACTGACTGAGTAGCAAACACAGAGACAGCAAACAAGCCAGCTTCTGAATGAATTAAGTCCATGAGATTGTAGAAACAAATACAGGTTTTGTAGCATAAGCTGAAATCAAATAGAGAATTTGTTGGAGTGCTGGATATTTACTGCATCTTGTCCTTTAGCTCTAACATGTCTGGAATCTCCTCAAGGAAGACCTAGCCTGCGTATTCCCTTCCAAGCACTGGAGAAACTTTCCTGCAGTACCAGGGATAGACAGATAGACAGATAGACAAATAGATAGGTAGAATTATTTTGTAAGGCTTTCCTCAATTCTGATTGATTGCACATGGATGGGAGAAGCCAAAGGAAACATCAAGCCACTCACTGGAGCTTGCAGGAGCGCTCCAGCTTGGTGTTAAAATGTTCAGCTAAGGAGAACACCTCTCCCAGCCTCTCTGCACCCAGAGTATCTCAAACCAGGACAGAAGGCAAGAACAAGGCAGTGCTGAAGACTTGATGACCATAGCATGTGTTATAGCAAAGTTATTTCAGACAAGTTCCAGTCTGACTCTGTGGCCTAAGGGCTGCCAGCAGTCCCATCAACACTACCTTATCCCTGCTTCTGCCCTGCAGAACGGAGCTTGCAGCTTCCTTCCACACCCTCTTTGCTTTCAGCGTCCTGAGTTTGACTTCATAATTACTTCATGAGACTAAACTTATTCCACAGCAACAAGATAGAGTTTTCTGTAGAGTTTCCCAAAGGAAAACTTGAGGGTGTGTTTGCCTACAGTTATATAAATAGCCTGACCTATTTCAAATACCATTTTTCAGTTCTTCCAGGCACAAGTGCTCACACCTTCACTTGGGGAGTTTCGTCACAACATCCTCTCTGTGCTCTCAGGGTAATTTTTTTTTAAGCACCAACAACAGCTTCCATAATAAGGCCTTTATCCTCCATGCTGGGAATGGCAAAATAAACAAAATGTCACTGGTTTGGCACAATAGGCTGTTCTGGCAAAGTTAACCTATTTTTCTTATTCTAGCATGCAAGAGAGACTAGTCCAAAGGCAATCATCTGAGATTAAGTCAAAATGGAAACAATAATTTTTCTGCTGAAGCCTACTCAGGCACACAGAATTCCAATATGTGAGGTTTTACACACCTTTCAGCAAAATTGGAGCTGTAAATGTAGATTCTATCACTTAGAATATCACTTGTGTTTGTGGCATTCCTCAAAAGATATCTGACTTTTTGATGAATTAAAAAGTGAAATAGGGATGTCCTCTCCTGACATGAATTTTCCCTGCTGCTAAATAAAGTTAAACTTAAGGTCTGCCCAAAGTAATTAATTATCCTGAAGGTTTTATTATAAAACCACTGGCGATAATTCCTTATTACTTTTCCCAGTACCAGTAACAGTGCCCAATTGACTACTCCTTATGCAGCAGTAATAAAACTCTTGGAAAAAGAATTTTCTTTGAGAGTATTTGAATGATGGCTTCATTTATTTCATAGCGCACATGCAAATATCTTCAGATGCCTGAGAATCCTCTTGTTCAGTAAAGCTTGCTTCAATAGCATGAAGAGTGAAAAACAGAAGGCTTGACTAGAATTAGATCTCAGTCTTGTGTCTTCTTTTAGATGCCGTAACTAAGTAATTATTCCAAGGATCTAATTATTGCATCAGCTTTTCAAGTGTAATTATTTTTTGATGTTGCAGAATGTTGACATTGTTTAAAGGAAGACGTGACCCATAAATCAAGAATGTGCTTTTAAACTAAACTGTTTCCATTTAAAAACTACTCCAAAATAAGCACTGAATACACTCAAAAGAACAGAAGGAAGCAAGAAAATATCCCAAGTTTATGGAGGGTGTGGCGTCACATCTTGGGCTAAATATACAAGGGATGTTCACTTGCAAGCAGTAATGTCACAGCCACTAAACACATTGCCGTGTGTCAGCACAGCTGCTGAACCTGCCCTGATACGTCGTCTGGAACAACTGTCCAGGTAAACACTCCAGCTTGGCTTAAATTTTCCTTAAGGCAGCCCCACATTCCAACTACATTAATTTACTCTGTAGAGGAGGATGAATAAATCTAAACAGAGTTTTGTGCTATTTTTACTAGGTGCTTTCTGACATCTAAATGAGACTGAGAATACTCTATTTATGTTAAGAGTACAGAGAACTGAAATATGAGCAGCTCTTAACTGCCCTGATGGATCATGAGGAGAGCTGACATGCTTCACATGAGCCAGTGATTTATTCCCGTAAGTAAACAAGGCACATTAGAGCAGGACACAGTAACAATGAGCACTTGAAAACACAAGACCTTTGGATCTAGCCCAAGGGCCAGGAATGATTTTCATTTAGCAATGCTCTCATGCAGGACAGTTAAGAACACACACAGGAAGTAATTTAAAAAGTCTTGACGACTGGAGGCGGGGGGGGGGGGAACCATTTTTGGGGGGGGAATTCC
>VYZT01017208.1:193109-260549 GCA_013400735.1 Pomatostomus ruficeps
TTTGGAGGGGTAATTCCATCCATACAGGAGAATTTATAAACTTTTGCTAACAATGAGAATGACAGTGCCCTCCAATTGTGAAAAAGCACTAAAGCTGCTGTGAAAAGCAACATCATACCTTTGATGTCTGATTAGAGATGTGCTGTGCAAAACAAACGTCTTTGCACTAATATATTCTCATTCCCAGTCTTTTTGAGCCTGTTAAATCTCTTTCCTCTGCTCACACAGATCTGACCTCTCTGTAGAGATGTTCCTTCCACTGGAAAGTAATCATTTTGTTTGCAGGGGAGATAGAGAGAATAGAAAGTAAAACAGAAAGTGATAATTTCTTTGCACAGAAAGTGACAATTTCTTACAGTCACTCAAAAACCATACTTTAAAAAAATACTAAAATCCTATAGGGTTTTCTGAAACCAGAAACAATCAGGAGGAGGGAGTGAATTTCAAGGTGAAACATCTATGCTGTGCTCTTTATTTATTGGTGTTTGCATATCTGCCATTTCTTCATATTTTTCCCAAAAGGCATGGCTTTTCATACGGGCTCCTACGCTTGTGCTAAAAAATAATAGTACATGACAGGTAGGAGAATGAAATCCCAGCTCTGCTGCATGTACGACACTGCATGCAATATTAATATACCAATATAGCAGACAGCTAGGGTTATCCTGTCCAGGTAGTTCTTAATACCCTTTTCCATATGTATAATTTTTTTTTTTTCCATTCAAACCACTATAGTTTCTACAAACACATTTTCTCCACAGTCATAGTGAAGATTCCTCAGCAGTAGAACAGTAGGAGATTTTAGGAAAAATCTCATTACCTTGGAAAACAACTTTTTCCCAATTACTTTGGATAATTAAATACAGCTATCAGCCAAGGACATTCTTCAAAACATCAGGGTTTTCATTGTTTTAGGCATGCACTTCCCACTGCATTACAATCTGCTCTGCATTAGCATTGGAGTAGAAAGGATTCCTATAATCTGACATTAAAAGCAGAACCCTACTCTACAATTAAATTATTATTCTTTCTCCGATAAGGACAGAAAAAAACCGAACTTCTTTTAACCTGGGGGGCGGGAGGGGTCATTAAAGTTTCACTGACCAAAGTCCGAATACTTCTCCAGCCAGGCAACCTATTTAGGGACGTTTGCTCTTTACCTCAGACACACACGCTGCATTCCCTGGTGTCATGTGCCCGACTCCCGAAGCCATTAGGAGTCACGAGGTGAAAGGCGCGTGAGTGTGAGTGCATGACCCACCCCCGAGCTGGGAGGACACCTTCGTGTCGCACAACATCCCCGTGCAGCCTCTTCTGCCTCTGGTCATGAGCCTGGAATGAGAGCGTCCGGGTCACCTACGAGCTTGGCCAGACAAAGCACTCACGAGCAGGGCTCAGAGAAGGACTCGCTGGCCACTAGCACTGGGCCAGGTTTCCTTGCAGCTCTTGGAGACACGCAGCTCTGTTCAGCTCTGCCAGGCTTCTCAAGCAATGGGTGAATATAAGGATGCGCTCCTGGTGCGTGCCCGGAGCAGCCACTGTAACAGGAGCTAGCAGATAGCCGTAGACAGGCACAGGACCCAAGGCCATGGTCTGTTCAAGGCAGGTAATTTCAAACACTTCAGCCAACAAGGGCTTGTTTTTCCATCTTTCCTGCTGCAGCAGGACCAAGGACCAATGCTGCCTAGCTCCCCTAATACTCTGCAACATATTTCACCCAGCTACCTTTGGGCACTCATTTTGCTACAAGTAATAATGAATGATATGGACTACAAAAAACAACCAGGAAAGTGTTATCTGTGGTGGAACACGGGAGTTTGCATGCAATAACAGTATTTCCTTTCTAATTATATCGAAATGTTCTCAAAAATGCGTTGTCTTATCTTTTCTCAAAGTGATCACAAATATTTTGCTCTGTCCAAGTGTATCTCTTACTAGTTAAGCTTGCATTCCATGATCAGGAAGTTCTTTATCTAAAGTGAAATTTTGTAACTGAAAAGCACAGGAAAAGTTTTGTAAAACTATCTTAGTGTAGCAGTGAGTGTTCCTGCTTCTCAGATAAGTTATCCTTTATAAACGTGAAAATTGTGATTTCCCAGCGTTTTAAGTAATGTTTAATTACTTACATCCCACACCAGTGCCATAATGTAAAAAAACCCCAAACACACCAAAACCAAAAAACTAAACAACAACAATGACAACAACAACAAAACCCAGCCAAAGAAATCTAATCCACTGAGGTTTTATCATTGTTCATTTGTGTTGTAAATGTTTCTGAAACTTTTCCAACCCTGGAGCAAAATTAGCAAATAGGTAAAGTAAGATATTCTATAGCTAATATTTCAATTTATATTGTTATTAATGTGATGACACTGACTAAGTCAATATTTGGTTTGTTTGAAAATACTGCAGCTATTTACATTTCTGCTGGACATGCCACATGGAATCTTTAGAAATGTGCCTGATTTTCTTCTGTATTTCTACCAAATGGGACAGAAATGGAGGGGAGAAGTTCTGTGTTTACAAATCCATTTTCATTTTAAGTTGAAAGCTAGGTGATTCACAAATAGCTTTAATAAAGTTCTCCCAACTCAGGATCTAGCTACATTAAAAAAGGCTGCTTGTTTGACTCTCTCTGAATTACTGCTCTTAGAACAAGGCCACCTGGGGATAATGAACAGCTGATTTAATTTTTAATCAGCATTTAAAAGCCTTTTAAGTGGAGCTCATTTTCATTAGTTTAAATAAAGAACACCTCGAAAAGTGAAAGGTCATTAAACCTCTGGAAGTACATTCATGCCAAGACTTCAGCTAAACACAGGTCCTTTTAACAGGGTGTCAAGGGATTTATTCAATATAATGTGAACAATTGCTCATTTCTGTAGTCAAACAGAGTCTCATAAAGGGATCTATTGTCTCATCGATGCCTTACACAGGAAATTGCTCTATTTTGAACTGGCCTGTACAGTCTCAAAGCATCTCTGTACAGACCCCAGTGCCCAAGGTATGCAGAGCTCAGTTTCAGTGAGAACTGGGAAGACTCTGGACATCACAGGATTAGGTGCTATGAGTAGCATGGCTGTAATAAGGACCCAGCTGCTTGGTAACAAGGAATATTTTGCATCTCAAGGCTTTGGTATGAGACTTGACCATTTGTAAGTCTGCAGTCAGGTTCAGCAGTTGTGAGGTAGTTGTACACACATGCTTGTGCATCTTTTTTACCCTGCCCATTCTACCCAGGCTACAGGGCTGGCCTTCCATTGTACAGCTGTCTTCCTTGCCTGCAGAGCAGATTTTGGTCATGAGTGTGACTTGAATACCCTTCAAGTTTTTAATAAAACATTGTCAAGCATAAATAAATATAGATATAATCAAGGATTGGAAAGTCTGTTCAGTAAATGGGGCTACCCTGAAAAGCACAAGGCAAAATTCTACCATTTCATTCTCAGGTTTGCTCCATTCTCAGAGCAGTCAAGGAGTTAATTATTTTTTTTATGAGCCTGTAAACATATAATAGAACATTACTTATTACTTCAAGCTGGGAACTTCAGCTCCTGTAATGCTCATTTTTCACAAACAATCAGCAAAATGAATGAGATTGAAGACACATTTAGAATTGTTTAAGATATTAAATGTCGCAGCCAGAAAAAGCTACCAGATTCATGCCAACTGCACAATGCTGTTTCTTTTTGGGAAATTCATGCTGAGCAGAAGAGGATAGAGACAGTAAAAAGTCACACTACCACATCTCTTACCAGTCCTAAGCTCTAGGTGAGGAATACCAAAAAAATAGCCCCAGGCCCTGGGAAAAAAGCCCCAAATGAGAGGGAGAGAAAGAAAGAGAGAGGTTGGGCTTTACAGAGACTTTCCAATATCCTGAAAATTTTGTACCAAGTCAGAATCAAGAAAAATATTCCTAGCCCCCTTGCTAACTGAAATAAAAATAGTTTCAAACCCAAAAGCTTTCACTTCAGGGAAGATTTAAAATAGCACCTCTACCTCCTGAAGAGGCTGGGATTCATCTGAAGGTACTGGATTTTGGTGCCCCTGGCAACTGCTAAGCTAAAGTATTGGTTCTTATCTTGACATTTCTTTTTGTTGATGTGTAACATGGTTTAGGAATCCCACAGGGAGATGGCGAGTGTCCTGGAGTAAGCTCACTTCAGAGTAAGCTCAGGGCTCTCACTGTGCCTCACTGTTATGTTGCACTCATCCATTATACCTTTGACTCCTTTTGAGTTCAGCAGTCTTATAGTTTGTATCAAAAAGCTGAATTTCACCCCTCTATTCATAAGTTGTATCCAAATCAGTCCGAATTTCAGGTTTGGGATAGTGCATTGTACAACACTTGTGTGTGTGAAATCGAATTAAGAGTCTGCCTGAATTTCTACATGATAGGAATGGAACAATCTCTGTGCCTAGGTTTTCGTGTTGGAAACATTAACCTCACTTTCCCACCCCAATCTATTGGATGTCTTAACTGTCTCTTTATGCAGAAGACAGATCTGATGAAAATTAATTCCCCATAATCACTAAGGATTTGAGGTTGTAGACTTACTAAATGAATTCACACATTAGAACTCAGGTTTTCCCTTTAAAGCCGCTTTATAGCATTCCTTCCTTAAGAATAGGTAAGCCTAGTGAGGCTGACATGTTTTTAAGGACGGGGAAAAGTCACAGGGGCTGCATGCCTGTGTGTGTGCCTCAAGCACACTGGTAGACTGATGCTTTGAGAGACGTTAGAAAAGCTGCTAGTTCTCCTGAAAGGATCAAGCCACCTTCAGTTATTATTACTGATACACTTTCTTTTTTCTGTAACGCAGAAATAGTAAAAACTCCATATTTACATTCTCTTAGGTAGCTGTGGCTTTCAATCCTATCAACATCCAGGATAAAACACAGGGAACAAGAGGGAAGAAGTGGCGGTTTCACTGTTTAATACCAGAACTGCTATTCGAAAAGTTAGAGATTCTAATGCTCTGTTTTCTTATGTGTTGGCTTTTATCTGTTTCTGGAATAATGAGCCATATATTTCCATCCAACAAATCACAGTAAAATTAATAAGTATATCATATGTAGGAATTAACACAGGACTTTGATCTTTTCCAGGACATACTCAGGAACTGCCGTGGCAGAAAGATAATACACAGTTGACTGCTTCCCGATAGTGGGGGAAAAAACCTCCCAGAATTAAAGAACAACTGTTTTAAATTAAAACAAGGGCTAGGTTTCCAAGGGCATGTGATCATTAATTTATAAGGGCCATGGTTTGCTTATCAGGTGACATTAATGGAATCACTGACCTGTATCAAAAGTTGTGGAAAGAACAAACGTAGGTTCTTTGAAACAAACAGATCGGTTCCATGCCTTGGCCACAGAGACTCCTCTAGCTTGTTTTCACCTGGAAGTGTCCGTACACAAAATCCTTCGGGACATTTCCAGGAATCTCTGGCTACAAGTGGTGTTTCAATCACTGCAAATCTGGATGGAAAAACACCCAAAACACCCAAAACCAACCAAACAAAAAAGTCACCAAAAAAACCCCTTTAAAAGGCCTTGATAATAGAAATAACAAACCCTGTCCATTCTTGAATAGTGAACACCACACATAAATGTTTTCTAGCTCTAAAAAGATGATCACTTGGAATTCAGGAATGACCCCCACTTCTATCAGCAGCTGCCACTTTTGTATAGAAGCTGAACCATATATCTCCAGAGAGCAAACCTGGGCAAATGTCAGTTGTATCTGATGGGTCCTCTTGCATTACTATTAAGAAAGACTCTCTGAGGTATCTAAAATTGATAAATACAAGGTCCACTCAGAAAAAGTAGAAGACATTTTGTCTAGATCAAATAAAGGGGATAATCTATGGATGGGAGGTTAAGAATGACAGGTCCCATTTTTAAGATGTGCTGTGCTTCCAATCAGTACCCAGTGCTGTGGTCGCTACAAAATACTGCAAATCCAGCCTTGCACTTCACTCAGATTAGCAGGAAATGTACAAAACCTCCACTCATCCCTAGAACACAACACAAACTGTAAGATCTGCAATCACTTCTATGCAAAAAGTGCCATTTGCTAACAGGCAGACCCTTCTTAGACTAGCTATTTGAATAATAGCTATTATATCAGCATGGAACAAAGGCAATCATTTTTTCAGGACACATTCTTTGTTCTATTAGTTAGATTAATTTTAAACTCATTGTAAGAAGCATAACAGAGAAATCTTCTGTTAAAATATGCCAATTTGAAGTTTATGAAGTGAAAAAATCTATCCAACACTGTTGATTCTTTGTCTAAATTATTCCCTTTTAAATAACACCTTTGTTTCTATTTACTCTTGAATGGACAGACTAGTCAATTGGAAAACCAAGTAAATGCTACTTGAAAGTCTGCAAGCTTCATTTGTTAAAACTGACTGAGCTGACTTTTGATATGATTACAATTTCTGGTTTTATACTGTTTTTATATTGAGAACAGCGTCAGAAACTGAAGCCATGAAGTTCACTCTAATTTATAAATTTTACATAATTTCCAAAGTATTCACTGGAGGATATACAATCTTTCAAAAGCCATTCTTCAACTATAAACTTTTGGATAAAGAGTTCAGTCAAATGTCTTTTTAAAAAATTTGTTCACCCCTGTAAAGATTCAAATGGAATGTATTATAGGAAATATGACTCACAGTAAATCAATGATTTATACCTGCTTAATGCCTGTAAGGTCCATTTATTTCATAGACCTCTAAGCAAAACCAAATCCTTACCAACTCTTGAACTTACACTTTTTTTTCTAGATCTTTGGATACAAGATAAGGTGATATGCAGAAACCTCAGCTGAAAATAATTTCAAACTAGATAATTCCTAATGTTCATTTATAAATATCAGTTAGGTACTTCAAATATCCTCAGTGCTTTTATTTTACTGGTTAACATTATGTTTATATTACTATATTATCTGAATTACAGAGTTGTTAAAGATTAACACTGAAACTGTCTTGGAAAACAAGCCTGACTTCATAAATGTTGTGTCAGGATAGTTAATCTAAAATATCTCCATTAGTTAGTTTACAAACCTTTTGAACAAAAGCCTAAATGTAATCCAAGTTAATTGCTCCTATTACTCCACAAACAGGAACCAGGTGCCCTTTCATTTGTTAAATTAAATATTAATGTATTTATTTCAATTACTGTTCAAGGTCTAATACTCTCATGTCAGTCATAAGAACTACCAAAATTTTCTGCCTCTAAAGCATAAATGCCATATATGTTTATACACAGCTTCAGAGAAAGCCTTAGCACAAACAGAAAATATTTTAACGTAAGCATCATAATAAACAGGCAGGATTGGCTTTGTGATATGAGTGCTTAAAGTGGGAAATTATTTATTCCTGCAATAAATCAGAATTTCATAACCCCTGGTCCTCATCAGTTTTATGGACAAGTAATAGATAGAGGAATCTCCTGTGAGTTTTGCAGTGCAACCTTTTCATACAGGGAGCTTCCAACATACCTGAATCAGAAACAAGAGCATGTGGTAATCAATGGAAAGCATGAAGGAGGCAGGTGAGAGATAAAAACAGATAAAGACTGGTGATGATGTGAAAATAAATTTCCCATGGCTTTACTGACTCTTGTGAATACCACTTGAGTAGGCTTAATAGTCAACATTTTGCCTTTTGTGAAACAGATTTGGAAGGCAGCTCTGAACTGCAGGAAGTCTTAGAGCTGCCAAGCAACATTACCTGGTATTTTATTGTCCTATGAGATATCAGCCCTGACATGGCAATGGGATATGAGTGGTGTGTCACACCAGTCTGAGGTAATCTGAAAATCCCACTCCATTTGGGTAGCGGATACAAAAGCAGGTAACAGTGAAACGGGGATGTGCTAACACTGTTGCTTTCTTTCCTAGGTGTACATACCAGTGCTAGGGTTTATGTTTCTACACAATTTTCTGTAGCCAAAAGAAAATGAGGACTCTCTAGCACTGAACCAGTTTTGTGGTCCTCTTTCAATTTCTAGGAAAGAAGAGTCATCATGGAAATGCAGGTAGAGAGTTAATGATTATGAAATTTCCTTGACCAATTTCACTGGAGCAGATAAGTGCCACAGAAAAACAGGATGTGGAAATTAGATTAGAAACTGACTAAAATGTAAAAAAACCCCCGTTTGTAGAAGCTACAAAACTGGTTGCTGCAAGGAGTTCTGATTAATGATTAACTATTATTTCAAAAAAACCGCACTATAATAAAGTGCAAGCAGTTTCAAACTGAGAATAAAAAATTAATTACAATAATAAAAAAAAAATCAAAGCTCCTCTTGTGGCTTCTACAGAAACCTGCTCCTTTTGAACTAAAAATACACAACACTACTTTCCTTCTCTGCCATTAAAGCCTGCCTGACAATGCTTTGACGTGTTTAAAGGCCCAAGACTATGTCTGCCAGTCAGACTGTAAGAAGACATGAGTTCAAGTTATTCAGGAAATGATTTGGCTTTCCAGAACTCCCTGTCTCTGATTGCCACGCATACAGTGCTGTGAAATATATCCTCAGTTTGTGCTACAACCCCCAAAGATTTACACCAATCACCTTTAAATCAGGGCACCCCCTGGGAACAAAAGAACTGGAAGATATCCCTGAAAACATCCCTTTAATTATTTTAGAGAATTAATACTAAGGAGTTAAAGCACGGGAAGGTGCAGAAGCACTGTGAATGGAAATGCAGCGCAATCACAACCTAATCATGGCAGAAAGCAATCTGCACACAGCTGGCATGGCGTGGGGCACCTGTGGGGGAAACAGGAAAGAGAGTGGCTGATATTTCTCAGCCCTCCTAATGAACTTGTAAGGTAATTAGGAATTTCAGAAAAAATTCAGCTAAATAGACTCGTCAAAGTGATATCCACAGGGCAAATGCATACTATTTCTCTCTAAACATCCATGATTCGCAAATATCCAATGAATCTAATACAGAGCTCCTACAAATCCTCCCTAGGGCCACGACAATTGGCTAGCGACATCAAAGATTTCTGGCTCCAGGACAGCCATGGAGGTCAGGCTTCCAAGCTGGCTGTCACAAGGTTGGCAGCTGTGTGGACTGAGTCTCCTGATCATCATGAGGAGCGTAAGCACTGGTACAGCCCTCGCTCCTCAGTACAACTTTGAAGTGTGTAGCCTGGAGTCTTTTAACACCCTTTTAACACCCTGGGAGTATGCACAATTGGAGAGGCCACAGTTTCCAAAAGTTTCCAACATGCAAAGACAGATCTCTCCACCATGGCGTATGGAGAACAATAACCAGTTGCAAAATAATCATATTTATGGCATCTTCCAATACACAAGGGGTTTGTGCATTTTCTTTCCAAGACATTGTGCTTCAACCTGTTAAAAATTGAGGCAAACATGACTTGCAGGGAAAAACTAAACAGAACCATGCAGAGTCTTAAGGAATCAGGCCTAGATAAAAAAGAAATACTTTTTCATTATTTCCTGTCCACACACATCCAACAGCAGTGAATGCTGGAAAAGCCAGGCCCTTTTTCCCTACTCAATCCCAGCCATGCATGATACCCAGGTTTATTCCATGCAACATATTGAATGAAACTCGGAATTAAAAAATATCCAAAGAAAGTCTTTTACATAAAAACCAACCAGCCAAACAAACAAAACCCAAAACCCCTTGTTCCCGTTGTAATAACCCCTGTCATTGGCTTATTCTTTATGCTTCTATGGTTTTTAAAAAATTATGTATATGGAGTTGTAAGAATGTGGTAAGCAGATTACATATCCATGTAACACACTGACAACTGCTTGAAAGTGTTAATTATCTTCTTAATTTTCCTTATGATCCAGAGTGCATGTCACCCAGAACACAAGCACGTTATGCAATGTGTCCAGGAGGAGAAATGCTGAGCTTTTCTTTCACCAAGAGCCAGACACAGGTGATTAAGATGTAACTGCAATAGGACTGTCAGTGTGGTTCAGATGAAATGCCTCTGTGTTCTTACAGGCTAAGCAGTATTTTTATCAGAACAGAGTTGTGAAAATGAGTGACATCATTGTTTTTTCTGTATTTTCCTGCAGGGATAACATACCTGCCAGTATTAATTCAGACAACCAGAAAAGGAAAATAGTTTCTACCTGTTCCAGTGCAGCATCTCCTTACTAGGAATTATCTACTCTTTGTAAGCAGTAGGCAAAGGAGAATATAATTTTAAGGGAAATACTAAATTTCTCACACACTGTGCAGTCCTCTTGTCTACCTCCTGAATGTTCTTTTCAAGGAAATCTATGGGGTGCCTTATGATGAACTCGTTGCAAAGATTGCATTCCCTTCATCTTCCACCTGGGTACCCCTTGCTAGTTGGTGATCAGATGCAGAATTTTTCTTTGGCTGAAAGTATTGCTACAATAACTAAATAACAGTCAGAGCCATGAATTGAGTTGGTTTATACAGTTCTCATAGCATTACACAAGCTCAGCCCACACTGAAAGGCCAGAAAACACTATAATTTGTGGGCTATATGCCTGCCTGTGCCATCTCCTCTATCAATGTAACTCCATAATTCATATTGCATGATGATTCTGTAAATAGAATAATATAAATATAATAATAAAATAGAATACCAGGTGCAATATCAAGATATCCTAATTCTGGACTTGTTTGCAGGAGTACAAAATGGATGTGACTTCACTGAAATCAAAGGAGGGAAAATCAGTTGATCCCTGAGGAGAGTTTATCATCTCTCCTCCACAACCAACAGAGTGAGCTAACAGAACTGTTCTTAAATCCTTCTTTTCCCAGTGACAAATGATGCAATCTCCTGAAAACTGAGGTGTTTCTATGAGTAAAGCTCTGTAAGGAACTTGAATGACACCAGCCTGATTTATTAAGGCAGCAGTAAGTTGCTGCTTTTATTGTGGGACACTGGGTACCCACCACCAAAGAAATCAATGTGAGTTTCTCTCTCCTTTCCTGAAAATGGCCTGAAGACCAAGCAGTATGCAAAGAATCACTATTCTCACCACTAATTTGTGTCAAGGTTATTTGGAATAAACTGTTTCAATGTCTTGACACTCCAATTATCTGCTAAGTTCTCCCTTAAATAGACAGAAAATTTTGCTTTCATTACATGAAATCAAATGTTCTGTGATACTGCTTTGAATACAACCAGTGAGAGCAGAGAATAAAATCAACCTAAAAGCAATGGCTTCATTTAAGGACAGTTTCATCTCAGGCTTCTAGGGTTTCTCTTCTTTCCACCTCAAAAGAAACACCAAAAAAAAGCATATAGCACAGTTGTTAAATTGTAAGTGGATTTTGTTTCTGTGGAAAACCTTCTGTATTATAAACATGTGAGTATAGTACATAATTTCTAAATACAATTACAGCTTCATTAGGTGTTTTTGTTGGCATGAGTCTCATGGAGAGTTCACAGAGATCTGATCTGTTCCTGATAGAATATGTCAGCAAAAGGCACTTGAGTGACACACTGATGCCTGCAAATGTGCATTTTTGGCAGAACTGGCTGATTCCATGTGTGTGCACAATTGTGTATGAATATGTGTGCAGTAAGTTTTGTCAGTATGAATAACACTCATATGTGAGAGGAATTTTTTTCTGGCCAGCATAGCATACAAGTATATCGATGTACAAAAAGTGCTCCTACAGGATAGAATCCAAGATAAGACATTGACTTCAGTGCTGTTGAATTGCTCCAGCGTAGCTTTAAGCTTATTAATAAAGACAGACAAACCTAAATTCAAGTCAAATCTCCCTATTATTCCTTTACTGCCAACATCAGATCACTTGTTCTCTCTAGGAGAATATCATAAAAGCAGTCCAATTCTTAAGAGAAAATTTCAAGGTGCCTTTAAATAGCAGAAATATTCTCTTATATCCTTATAATAATTTTAGTTAAGTATTTGAAGTTTAGCAGAGCCTTTGCAAATCCTTTTCATCTCTTCTGTTAAGCTTTCAATTCTTACTACAGCAGTGCAGTAGATGTTGGGCAATGAAATGTACTGCAGTTACAGAGTACCACAGTTTACCCTCCATGCATATCCTTCACATAATATAAGTAAATGATCGAATTTTAAACTGCCAACCTTCTCACGTGCTTAGCACTAAAACTGAACAACAATGTTGTCCATCCAGAGTACCATTTTATGCTTCAAACAGCTTTCAGTACAGTCACCTCATACATTTTATCTGACTATTACATTTAAAAAAAGAGTGAATATGAGCACTCAGAAATGTGCAATAAAAAGTCTTGGGGAAGGTTGCTTGGGTCACCTCACTTCTCTGAGCACATCTCAGTAAAAGTTAAAATATCAATATAGTCACACATCCCTTGCATTCAAGAAATGATTCCAAAATGTCAGCAAGTACCATTTAAGCATATCTATTTTCTAGCTTCTTCTGGTGCAATAGTACTTTCTAAATAGAAAGGTTCATACTGAGGCAATAGTGTACACAAATAGACTCAGGAGAGGCAGAAACTGTAACCTGGTCACAAAGGAAGGAAGAAAGGATGGCACTCTGTGTTGGTCTGGAACTCATGGTATGTTCTGGCTTCATGATGGAATTCTTGTCAGTTGGTCCCAATTTTTTTTCACACCTGGCTGTGGCCCTAATCCATGCTGCTTATCTCCTTGCTCACTTTTGGGCTGCCCTGCAGAGCAAACTCTCTGGCGCCTCGTGAGAGCAGACTGCAGCACAGAGCAGCTTCCTGCTGGGTCAGCTCTAGTTGTAAAGTAGGAAGCTGGGACGTGAACGACATCTGTGGGTCTCCCCTTCCTCAGCACCAATCCAACAGCACCCAGCAGGCGGTACTGTCACCCTGCAAGGCTCTAGAGACCCCCTCAGCCTGCCTGAGGTTCTGCAGCCTGAGCTGTCTGTGCCATGTGATGGAGAAGTGTTCTGCCTGCTGCAGCAGATGGCTTGGAATATTTGAGCCCTTGACAGGAGAATCAAGACAACAATGTAAGGGGCCAGACGAATGTCACCTCCGACTCAGTGAGAGTTCCAGCTGAGCTCATGTTCCATAACCTAGGCAGTGTGGGCATGAGCTGACCCATGGGAACTGTCCCAGTGACCAAGGCTGGCTTCCCTGGAGAAGCACAGTACATGCCAGCTCGCTCTGCCTCTGAGCTTCACTCCTCAGCTGTAAAACAGAGACTATCTCTCTTCTGCCTTTGAACAGTCATAATGCTACTGACAGCTCCCATGTCTAAGGCAACATTGTATGTGAGCCTCTGTCTGTTTCTGTCTCCGACTTCATCTTCCAAGTAGAGCCTTGGGCAAAGCTGAAGTCTAAGGGTGGCAGTTTTGAGATAGGTGCTGCACCGTAACCTCTCATTATACCCAGTGCCAGTGTGGTGTCAGTCAGGAGCATGGGGTGGGGCTGGGCAGAAGTGTATGTTCAACCCTCCTCTTATTCCATTTTTTTTATTCCATTAGCATTCACCATCCACACAGCAGGTATAATAGGTGATTCAGGTAAAATATACTGCTCCCAGAGGAAGTTTCAAGGTCCTTGTATTTAGCATAACTTCCTGAGTTGGTTTAAGAAAGCACTGCTCCTGACTACCATTTCTGAGCTCATGACCATTACTGTTCCCAGTGCAAAGGCAGCAGAAGGGACTATGTGGCTGAAGCTCTGCCTTCCAGACCATGAAATTTGTTTTGCACTGGGAGTTAAGACACATGATCCTCATTCTGCTTCTCCTGCTTCAAGTTCAGTAACCTCCATCAGAAGGTGAGGTGGAGAACAGAGACATATCTTAAACTGTCCCTGGAATATTTATCATTCTGAGCCCAACTGGGTCCAAAATCTGTCATGTTATGCATTAAGCAAACTGTGCTGTGTTCTCCCTCTGGCCCTACCTCTAAATGTAAAAAAGTACTGTTCCCACTATTCATGATTGTAAAATTTAAATAGACCATGCCAGGTGATTTATCTTATCAAATGTTTCTTGTGTTACCAATGTATTGCTCTCAGCGCTCTCAGTACCAGTGGCACACAGAATCCTTTTACCCCCCAGTGAAAGATGGTATTGCTGTACTGTGCAAGCTCTCTGAAAACACAGATCTCCTGGTTAAGAGAAGACAGTTGTAATGTATCTACATTTTGAGGCTTGAAATACAAATTCTCTTTTGTCTTTTACCACTGTTCTTTGATTTTGAGAGTTCTTTTGAGCTGAGAATTCTAACAGCTGTTGCAGCTGTTTTCTTGCCAAATTACTGGATTCTGTGACAAAGTCATGATTTGGCACTTCAGCTTGTGAGTAACCATGAAAGAAAACCTGAATTAAAATAGATGAGGAAGTACTAAGTAAATATGGCCAAGACTGTACTTCAGCAGCAAAACCCCAGCCCTACATTTTCCATCTAGCTTAGTAGGAAGCAGCTGTTTATTCCTGAAGTGCAATTTCATCAGCATAAATAAATCCAAAAGCTGGATCTTCATTTAGGCCACTTTTAGATATTAATTAATTTTAAATAAAACACCTCAGGAGGATGAGAATTAATCAAAGAAGCTGACTGTAAGAAAGTCTATGTGAAAGAGGAAGAAAAGACTGGTAGTCCATTTAGAGGAAGGATGGAGGTGCATCTAAACTTGAAGAAAAATCTAAACATTTTTTCTGAGTATTCTTTTCACAAACAATCTTATTTACAGTGGCTGATTTAAAAAAAAAAAGTTAAACAGAGTTGTTTCACTTGCAACCCCATCCTTAGATCTGGATTGTACTCTACCAGATACATGAAATATAAGGCAGAGGCACAAAGTAGCAAGTTTGAGGAGAGATTCTTCAGAAAAAGCAAGAAGCAAGCTAACAGAAGTTCTAAGGTTGAAATAAATTCTAAAATGTCCCCTCTCTAAACTCAACCCCTTTCAGAACTGTGTTCAGATTTGTACTGAATGTTATCTACACTTCACATACTTAGAGTTGTCTCAAAATGCTTATTCAGGCCTCAGGTACCTTTTTGAGGTCCTTGCTTTGAAAATGAGAGGAATTTGGCTGTCTTTAGTCAGTTTTGATATATTTAGAGTTCCTGTTCTAAAATGAAAACCTGACCCAAGGATAACCCTTACAGGCAGGACTACCTTGACTACAGCCTGCTCAGCAGGCATCAACAACATCTGACCTGCAAAAGAGGAAGGCCTGAGCAGCAGGGTCCAAAAGCAGCATTTTCATTCTTGGACTATGTTATTTCCTGTCTGAATGAAAACTTTCAAACTTGCAATTACTCAATATAATCTCTAAATCAAGTGCATTTACTTGCAGATGTGACACTAATCCTATTTATATCTTTTGGAGCATTTCTTTTTACTGGATTAGAAATGTGACTGAAGTGTTTCAAGACAATAAAAATGTGCTATTAATAATGAATTGTGCTAAAAACATACTCTTCATTGTTATCACTTGAGCATATCACTTAATATGAGAATATCAAAGACACAGGCAATCCTCCAAGTTATCTACTGAGTCCTGTCCAAATGAGAAAAAGACTAGACCATTGTGACATGAATTTTTCATT
Organism: Pomatostomus ruficeps; assembly: GCA_013400735.1. NCBI lineage: Eukaryota > Metazoa > Chordata > Aves > Passeriformes > Timaliidae > Pomatostomus > Pomatostomus ruficeps. The sequence continues at coordinate 208,657 of VYZT01017208.1, forward strand.
GTCTCCTTTTTTATTCTCTACACTCTTTTCATCTCTAACTACTTGTTCAACTATGTTCATTCAATTACTGAAATCCAGCTGGTTGAAATGTATCCAGTTGGGTTTTATCATCTTTTGAACTTCTTTTTCAGAGAGGTCTTTAATGACTTTAACTATTGTTCTTGCAAGTCTCTCTCACTCACACTAGATAATGCAAGGTTATCTTTGCAAAAACTATCTACAAACTTGACTCAAGTTCACTTGTATGCAAACTTCCAGGAGGGGAAAATGCACTTCTTACACAGCGAGAACACTCAGCATTCATTTGCTACCTTCTAATAGCTTCTCATGTTAAATGCTTTAACAACCCTCTTAAACAGAACCAGATGTTTACAGAAATTCTGATGGCTATCCAAATGAAATTATCTTCCTCGCTTCCCCCGAACTCCCTTTATCCATTAAATAATGCATTGAAATGGAAATATAGAGCACACAATGATTGACAGAATTAAACAAGGGGCAGATGAAGAGAAAACTGAATTACTTGTGTATTTATGGGCTTTTTTTTTTTTTTGTTATCCAGTCTCTCTTAATCACATTCTATAGTATGCATTTTGATCCTGAAAATACATGTTTACTAATCAGAGTTTCTTTAAGGAACATTTAAACATAGGTTCTTTACTTTTTTTTATATTCTGCAGTGACCAGTCTTCTGGTTTTTCTTGTGGGGCTAATAGGAAAAGGTCCAGAAAAGGAGGAAAATCACTCTTACACATTGCCATGATGCCCATTTCTGTCGGAACCAAAGGTTCCACTAGGACAAGTCTCCTGGTTCCAGAGAATTAGTGCTGTTGTGGAGATGTGTGTTGCGGCAGATGATCCTGGGGGGAAAATGAGCTCAGATCCCTACATCATCTAAAATGCACACAGCATTCAAGCACACAGTGGTTTTCTTTCATCAAATAGTAGAACACATTGTCCTCATCATCAGTGAAATTACTGAAACCATGGCAAATTGCAGAGATCCAGCTCGTGATTCACACACGCAAGCATTACTACAACAGCAATTGAATCAAAGGGAAATTGGCATTGTCTCTTTAGATGTGTAATCAAACAAGGCTCCTCGTGCCATTGAAGGTCACTGGAATTGGCTATGACATCATATTCTACAAATATGAACCAATTTGAATTTAGAAAAATAAAAATAAGGGAGTTCATTTTCTTGGAATGCACTTCACTTTTCTCCTCTGTTCTGAGTAAAATCTCAACTGGATTCAATCTACTGCACAAAGAGGGTTAACCCTCACCTGTCTGTTGAAAGAATGTGATTTGCTTATGTAAATGCCAGTGACCTCTATCCTTCTAACATCCAATTGGAAATATTCTGTAGAAATACCTTTATTATGGAGCTGATTCAGCTCAATAAATTCTGCCAGTGTTTGCCTCAATTATTTAGATGTGGCTGCCCTGAACATACCGGGAAAGAGTGTAAGAGGAAAGTGAGCAAGCCATCTCATCCAGAGCTTAATGTGATTTCCAAGCCTGACAGCAATGCAGAATGCTTGCAATCTATTCCATGTGCCTTATCACCTATATATATACATCCATAGATATATGTGTAGGTGCTCAAGGAATGTAGACATTCTCTGTTCAGCTGGTTTAACCATGATATTTTAATGTGAGTGCACACTATGACCTGCAGGTCCTTACAGGCCTCTGGCACCCACCTTTACTTCATTATGGAAGCTGATAGGAAGTCCCTCTGAATTACAAAAAACCTCAATGCTTTCTTAATATTCATTTGTGTGCACTGCTACAATGTAACACATGGGCTAAGCATTCACCTGCACAGCTGCTTTCATCACAATAGCAGCAATATTGGCCAGCAACAATTTTCTAACTGGGCAGTAGATATGTTAGTTGCTCCCTGGCTGATAGAAGCAACCAGGAAAAACTGGGAAAGACCCAAATCCATGTTTCTCTGCTTCTCAGTTCCTTTGAGTAGACCCATGGCTTATGTTGGCCACCGTTTTTCTTCATAGTTCCCGTGATCAGCAGTGTGGGGACTCAACTCAGACCGGTGGTCTGATGCAACTTGGAGGCTGATAGCAGAAGACAGACAGAAGTAGGAGTATTGGCATAAGTCTGGATTTGTTCATGGTTTTTGTTTTTTAAAAATTCATTCTCTTTCTTTATGCTGGTTCTCATTTCAGCTTTGACTAATAAGGAACCATATCAGTTCCCCCGGGGAGGGGTCACTGAACTTTGCTAGTAGGTCAGGCCCTGTATGGGCAAGACCATTGAGTGCTCCTGGTACACACTTAGCAGTAATGGTATTTACTTAGTACAGGTACAAAGAGAGAGAAATTCGGCTGGACCAGTGCTCTTAGACCCTCAGATTCCTGGTTTAAGATGTATTTTATGCCACTGCCCCTTCCCTGCCCTGCTCCCACCAAATACAGGGGAGATACCATCTTTAATCTCACTATGTGCAAGATCAGTCTCTCCATTTGACTGTGAGTGTTTTTCAACAAACTCTCTGCCTACAGCCCCATTATCTTCAGTGGGGATCACACGGAGCTTATCTGCAATATAGGACCTGTTGCAAATAATCAGTGCTGGCCAACACAAAGCAATTGCCCTCATTAAGACTGCAGCTCACAAAAGGAAAGTAGCATCCTAAACTTCAAGAAGCTGAGGTATCACAGCAGTGAGAGCAGAATGAGAGCAGATAGAAGAAATCTCTTTGAACAGAGCCCTGCTGCAGCAATTACCCGTCTGACAGGAATGTTACTTCATTAAGCAGGAAATACATCAAGGCTATTATCCTCCGAGTTCTGTATCATAATTGAAATAGCTGCAGAGGTATTTCTTTTGCTATCTGATAGATCTGCTTTTATATCTGCTGACAGGAATTCAGCTGGAATTAATAGCTGTAAATGTAGAATGTACAAAAGAAGCGTAGCTCCACACAGTGCGCTAATTCCTTCATTACTCTTCAAGAACCTTAAGGATAAATGACATTGAACGCTCGGATTCTGAAATGTGTTAAACATCCCTGTAACTCTCACAGGCACCACTGATTTCACTAATAACAAATTATGCTAATTGCCCTGTGCGCAACGAGGGCCAGATGTCTCGGTACTGAAGGTTACAAACATTCAATGGTACTAAGGCACCTCCCTCATTTTGGTCATATTGCTTCTCAAAGTCTGATTTTAGCACATGGAATTCATCTCTCCGGGATGCCAAAACCAAATGCTGTTATAAAGGCTGGATTTAATTTTGTTTTTATTAAAGCCATGTCAAAGTTAGAACTAGCATTTATGTGTATTTGTACCTACTCAGAAAAGAGAATGAAGTATTGTTATGTATAGCCAAAAAATCTCAACAAATCACATAACTTCTGCAGACAGATTATATTATTTATTTCTTCTTTTAATGTTAGTTGCACACATGATAAATCTGTCCTTTTGTTTTCTTCTCTTTTTTCCTCCCTTCCCTCCCACTCTTCCTTTCAAACCACAAACCATAATTTTTGTAGATGTTACACCTTTTTCTCTGCTGTCCTACGTTTCTACACTTTTAAACTACCTATTGTCTGTTCCAATCCACCAAAAGCTTAATTAGTATCTCAAGCTGGTCAAGACACTGGGAAAAAATAAGAAAAAATTATCCATGTTTAAAAAACTCCATCCAGACCTATTGCGTGCATGCGCTTGTGAACAAGCAACTAAAATACATTCCATGAAATATGTTATCTGACCTATCACACTGCTGACTCTGAAATACTTGGAAGTACAAGTGTTTTCTAGGAATATAGCTGACTGTGAGAAAGTAAGAGCACAGTAATCTCAAAGATTGCCAGCATCAATAAAAGATTTCTGTATGGCTTCTCTTCCTAACACAAAACAGTATTTAACATGGTCTTTCATCAGACAGTCTTAATTTCTTTAAAAAGGACTAGTTGTGCTCACTGTTTGTGGAAGCTCTTACTCTCATAAGATCCGTAACTAGAGTAAGATAATTATCTGGAAAAATGAGTCGTTTCTGTTAACCAGAAGTCGTCAGTGTTCATTATGATTTTGGTATAAACAAGGGTCTGTCTGGACAGTCACTGCATAGTCACTGAAGGATCTCCTTGGAGAATAGCTCTTCTTGGTACATAACTGAGAAGAATATTTATGTTCAGATGTGGGAATCTTGTGCTTTATTTACGAATTTGCATACATCAAATCATGGCTTCTCGGGTCATTTCTAGCAGATGGTAAATGTTAAGAAAGGAAAATGTGCTTGTAAGCACAATACTGCAAGCCATAGCAGGGCTTGAATGAATTGGGTTCTTGCATGTACAGTTCTCGGAATTTTAACACCCTTACATAGCATTTCAACTCCAACAAAACCATTCATACATACCAGTGATTTTAAGGCCTGTCTTTCTCTGTGATGCAGAGAAAATTCTCATTTCTGAAGCATCTATTCAGCTTCATCCTTACAAAGCCTGATTAGGCATACATATTAGACAAATTCAAATTAGTGATATAAAAGGATAAATTAAGTGGTTTTTAAACACATTTTTCCCCCTCCACTGAGAAACGACAAGGTCTTCAGCCCAAGCTACGGTGAGAGCAATAAGTGATTTACTGTTCAGCTTCTTCCTGCCTACTAAAATGGGACTTTTCCTTTCATTTCCCTGCTTTACTCCATTTCAGGAACTGCAAGTTCCATGAAACCTTCATTTAGAAATAATCATTGTCTGTCAGTTCACTATGATTTCTAAAGAATAACTTCTCCTATTCTTCTAAAAAGATTCATATTCTTAATGAGCAGAACATCTGGGAGAATTTGCCTAAAACAGTGATGTAATCCCTAATGGCCACAACTCTCATCCCAAACAGCCTGATAAAGATCCCTGTAATATTCTCTCTAGGCTAGACTCTGCTCTCATTTAAAATTGTACAGAGCTGTGGATGCTGCAATGAAATGGTATTTTGACATAGGCAACAAAATAGGTTTTTTTCTAAGAAGGATTTATAAATACTGTGAAAATGATTCAAATACAAATGTTTCCCAGATGAGTCAAACATGCAGAACAGCTGTAACTTAGCCTAGTGGGCAGTAGAGAAGACTTGGCTAAGTTCAGTGGTACTCCAGGAGTTTCTGGATTTTTTCAAAACTCTTACTGAAGTTTAGTTTTTCCTTCTCCTTTCATTCCTTTTTCACCTCCACCTTGGAACAGCTGTACGTAACAAATTAGTCCTTGAAAGACAGGAACGCTGAAAATATGATGTAAAATAATTTCCCCTGGGAGTGTAAAGTATTTGTGTTAAATCAAATGAAAAATCAGCTTAAACATCCATATGAATAACCTAGGAGAAATATTTAGCTACTTCGATACTTTCTACCTTTTTCCTCCTCACCAAGGAATAGAGTAAGAGATTTCCATTAAAATAATGTTATGTATGAATTACCCTTTGCCAGTGGGGAGTAGGGGAAATTACAGCTTTTATGCTCTGTAATTTACAGGGACTTGTTTTGGGATGCACTAGGCTGACTACAGCAGTGCTAAGGGTTTCCAGAGTATAAAGTATGTCATTTAGAGGAGAAGAACTGTACTGAACCCACAAGCCCAATTCCATCCATTCCAAGGGTTCTGTTCCCCAGCAATGTGCAGAAAATGCTGAGGCGCCTGTTCAAAGTACAAACACAAGTTCACAGACGGACTGAAGTCATTCCCATACCCTATGATCTTTCCAAGCATTCAGTAACACTTGGCTGCAGGCACATCTCTCTAATGGTCTTTATCCAACAGAAATCCAGTCAAAACCAGTTCATGTTGATAATACCTGGCCCAAAAGTTTGACCACAAAAGAATCATGGAGTTGATAAGGAAATAAAACCTTCACAACTTGTTCTTCATGAAAAGGTACAGTTCTCAGCTCCACACACAATAGCAACCATGTACGGGCACAGTTTCAGTTGTGTTTAAGTATTCCAAGAGATGGTCTCAAGTAGCCTTTATCAAGCCATGCTTCATGGGCTGTTTAGCAAGGGAGACATTGCTGGCCACTTTGTGGCTCCACAAAGCCAGCTGCAGTAAGACTGGGAGCAAACTACTCTGAGTGCACCATCAAAGGAATCATTCCCGTTTTGGCAAATTTAATTTTCCAACTATTGTAAGAATCTGAGTTACTACAAAAGCCAGGGCTATGATGGCACTGTGGCAGCTCACACAAAGAGACACCAGGTGAAAAGTGGTATTGGATCTGTTCCACAGAGATACTCATAAATTCATTAGATCACACGCTCAGAGTTAGAGCAGTTTTCCAGCACAGAACTGCCCAAAGCTAGATTACAGTTTACAAAGATGAGATTTGAGGTTTGACTAACTTTTATCAATATACTAATAAAACTACATGCTAACAAAACAATTGCATATGAGATTCTACTTTCTTAAGATATTTTTGAATATTTATATTCTTACACTTCCTTATTAGGAAAGTCCAACAATTGCTGTATGAGAAAAATATTTTTTATTATTTACACAAGGTCCCTCTTCATGAAGAGACATTTTGGGCATCAATCTGAGCCCTCTCAAAGACTGGCAGTGTATTGAATTCAAATTCGATTCTATCCAAGTGAGACATAATATGGAAGCCTTTGGATACTGTGCATGAGACATTTTCTTTCATTTTACATATGATTTCTGTCCATCTTTGCAGTCTTACCTATCCCAGGAAGGTCAGGGAACCTTTAGTCAAGCCTGCTAAAGAAGCTGGTGAAAGCTTTAAGTTCTCCTAGAACCAAATCATTGTGCACAATGCATTCAAAATGTGTTTTTAAGTTCCCACAGTGTTTGCACAGACACAAGCAGAGCTCTGTTCATCACTGTAGCTCTCAGACAACACAAAGAATAAACAGCAATTATCATGTTTGGTAATTTTTAATGATGCCTCTGGGATTTTGCTTACAACTTTATATGAAAGGACTGCAAAGCGCTGCCTCAGTCTCCCTGTTCCAAATGATAATGACCTCACTCACTGCATGCTCCGAAGGCTGCTTCTGGAAAGAGCTACTGAAAGAGACATTCATCATGAAATGAGATTCAGTTTTTGTTATACCATGTTTTTTCCAAATGGCTTCTGTCTCCCTGCATACACAAAATGAGGTGTTTTATCGATGATTCAGGGCTGTGTAGTACAGAGAGTACCTGGAGAGAGACAGGCTAGATAAGAGAGCCAACTTCTCAACCCCAGAAACTCCTGTCCTCTTAGAAGACTTGAGATTGGGAAAATTGCATATTTCCTCTACCAAAGACCTTCTGATGAACAGAGGAAAACTGTCTAGAAAGTTCATCTTGGCTAGAATTCATAAGGATGAGTAGAGATAATGGAAAATTTTCCTTTATTTCCTCTGTATTGGTTCATAGCTGGTTTTGTTTGCCTCCTATCTGGGCTTTCTTTTTTATCTAGAAAGTGCCTGTGGCCCACTTTTTAGTCTTCCCAGGGCAAGTGAGGTCTGTCCAGGTACTTTTCCATTAGTAAACAGAAACATTTGCTGTCTCCTAGGTGCTTAGCCTTGACAGCGAGAGGGGAGGGTAGAGCAGATGTGTTCTTCTTCAATTCTATTAATAGCAATGTAGCCTGATTGTCATTCAATAGGGAAATCACCTTTCTGCAGGGTTGATGCAAGGAAGTTAGAAATAGATAAGCAAAATGTCTTTTATGACTCCAGCTGTGCTCCGTGTTAAATCAATTGTGGGTGGTTCTTGCTCAAGGTTAGAAACAATATCGTGTGCAGTTTAGGCTGTGTAAATCCCATTTTCAGAACTGCCCTCTGAACACAGCATTCCTTCTTTGGGTCACGAGCCTGCAAACATAGTTTTCCTAATGATGCCCAGGAATTATCTTCCATTGGACACAGGCCTTTTCTACTCCTGGATATCAGCAGGGCTGTGCAGGTTGTGTCCTTGAGGTTCCCGCAAGGTCAAGCTTTAGCACTGCCAGTGCCAGCACTGAGGCACCTTAGGGGCAAACCTGGATGTTGAGACCCCTATTACGCAATTGATGGGAACATCCAGCCAAACCCCCGTGGGCTCAAAGGGGGCTGCAATATTCTCGTAGCATCACCGAGCCACCGTGACTCCTTTTAGGCATCTCCTTGCCTTGTACTTCTGTGTGCATGCAGTCCCGTGTCACAGAACCCTGCCTGGCCCGGCTTTCTCAGCAGAGCCACCACCCTAAAGTGCCCAGACTTGCACGAGGCCTCTCCAGGATTAATGACTCTGTCATTTCTGGTCTGGCAGCCACAGCTGAGGACACAACCCTCCCAAAGCCTCTGCTTCCTCACACCTCCCCTGGGTCAGTCACTCTCTCCAAGGCTGAGAGCTGTGCTCCGGGTGCTGGACTCCGCTCAGTGAGACATTTCCCCTCTAACAATGGCATAGGGTGAATTAGATAATTATACAGGTTTTCTTTATCAGTTGAGGATTATTGTGTTTGAATGTTTTCTTGTGTTCGGGCTATTTTATGTGAGGCATTTGCTGGGTTTTACAACCCTAAACATGCCAAAGAAACTCTGAATGTGCTCCAGAGCCATTTCTTCCATCTCATAGATACCTATTTCCTACACAATTTTGCCAGCTAACTTGGTGTTATTGAAATTAAAAGCACATAAATGCCTCCTAAGAAATACTCATGATTTGTTTACTTCTCTTTAAAATCCTAATCCAAAAAGTTAACACCGATGTTATGCAAAATGCCACATTTACATTTAATAACAGCATCCTGAATAAATATTTAGAAAAACTACTTTTTTAATTAAACCTGTTGTGAATGAAAGAGCAGATAAATAATGCATACTATAATAAACTTTCCTTAGTCAGTCCATCCCTTTGGCAGCATAGATAGTATGTGATTGTATAATATTTTTAAATAGGTAACATCTAACCATGATCCTTCCTACTTTTGTGATTATTTGTTGACTGAGTATATGTACACACAGAGTTAATCAGATCAGTTGGTTCCCCCATCTGTTCATTTTTGCCCAGAAAGAGAGACAATATTTTATTAATCGTGAGCAAACTATAACATAAAAGCAGAAACTCAGATTCAGAGAGACCTAGCCTAGCAACAGAGCAACATTCTAATTTCAGAGGACCTAGCAAAAGGACTCCAGCATTCTGACTCAGTGATCGAAATTTAATACTCCAGATGGGTGACATTTCTGATTCAACAGCCTTAAAAAACTAAAACCTAAACTCTTATCTGTAACAACTCTAGTATAAATAATTCTTCTGTCTCACTGGCTAAATGAACTAAAACATTTATGCTCTTTTTACACAGATGTAGTTTGGTCTACAAATTGGAGGCCCATTTTTATTTTTCTTCACTTGCTGACTGAGAGGTTATGCTCTTGCATCATCTGACCCATCACAGAGCTGGCTATACATAAAGGGGTGCTCCTGCCCACCAAGTTTACTGTGAAGTTCCTCATTCTAACCAGCTATAAAACCACCTGTCCTGGGGATTCAGTGTGAATGAGTACAGAAGACAAGAGTTTCCTTCTTGAGGCACAAGGTGTACTTCTACTTCATCACTGATCTGACTTCCAGACTTGTGCCTCGTGGATTAAAGAGCCATGCTCTCAAACTCGGGACTTCTGAGTCCTCTGTGGCCCTGGTCTGACATTCAATGCACAAGTACAATGCCCAGCACCAGCTCTGTCCTGCCTGAACAATTAAACTGATAGGAGAAGGGCAGGAATCAGAAAGCAAAGAGAAAGATGTGGTCAGCATCCTCCTAAGGGGCAGCAGATAGGTCAAGGGCATACTGATGGTGGCTGCCACTGGCCTGTAGAGCTGACTGAGCTGCAGGAGTAGCACTTGTAGGGAGCTTGAAGCTGGAAGATCTTCTGTGTATGGCAGTGACTCCCTAGCTCTGGGAACAATGATACAAAACAACGAACAACTTTCCCTCTGGAACCAGAGTTACAAACGTCATGAAAACAGCACAAAGCCAACCTTTCTGACCCAGCTTTTCCTGCTTAATTTATTACAGATTGCATAAAAGCCAAGAAATGATAGACACTGTTTCACTTTGGGTAAAGTTATGCAGGTCCACGGCAGTTACGGTGAAATGATGAATATTTCCAGCAGAGCTAGATGTCACACTTTATAGACACAGACACAAACAAATTCCCCCATGCAGGAACAGACAAAAATTCCTACTGAATGGGTTAACGTTAAAGTGAAATAGTCATACTCTTTCACTGACAATTGTAATAGGAATACAATATATTTTTTATTACTTTATTGCACACTGAAAAATTGTGTGGCCCATAAGGAAATGATTTATACTATAAAATTCCTAGTATGGAAAATCAGTAAAATGTTACCATTAAGCACTTTAAAAAACAAACATCCAGTCCCAAGGCTTCAGGATATTCTATTTCCTGACAATTGCTTGTTTGAATTTATTTTATTGAACCTCCACAAGAAACTGCATATTTTTTGTAAAAGATGTTCACTAGCTTTTTCCCCACCTTCTAAAACTGGCTTTAGTACTTGTAAGTTATAAAAATAGTGGGGAAAGTATCCTTTTATGTGGTCAGGGAGTAGCCCCTGTTCTGCCTCCTACGTCACTGTACTCTGAACTATGATTGCTCTACGGCTGCACACATCAGGTGTAGATCACCCTCTATGTACGGGCATTGTTTGAAACTCTTTTTCCACTGGTTATATCCCTGTGGAAACAAGATTTCTTCTTCTTTGCAATTTTGGCATCTTTTTATCATTTCAAGATAATGTAAATTTGCTATCACACTATTCCTCTCCTCCTCATTCTTTTTTTCTGCTTTCATTGTTTTTTCCACTGAAGATACAGGAAGTTGTAAGGCAGAGGAGAATAGTGCCAAGTGTAGAAAAGAGAAGTGAGAAAGAAAATAAAAATTTCTTGGATTTGTGGGTTTTCCCCTTTATTTTGCATGAAAATGAGATGCTAACAGCCTTAGCCAGAATTTCAATTCCTGTCATTACCTTCAGACTGACTCCAGTTCATGAAGTGTTACACTAACTTCTCATATTCTCTGAATTGTTTGGACTGGAGCTGTTTTGAGGGCTTTGGCCTAATACAGTGATAACTTGGCCCTGAGGGGGACCTCCTGGGTTCTACAGTAAAACAAATAACAAATTATAACAACTGAGAATGGGTCTTAACACAAGCAATTCAGCTACTTTTTGTTTTAGTTTAGTTTGGTTTGGTTTGGTTTGGTTTTATTGTACCTAAGGAGCTGGGGTGGGGTATTAAGAAATTTTAAAATGCACAAAACATTTCTTCACACTAAAAGCAAAATCCTCTAAAATTAAAGTCTTTAAGGATGTACTTTCGGTGGGGGAGACACAAACCCAAAGAAACTCTCCCGAAGCTTCATCCTCACATATTTAAATTGTGGTACAGCTGAAATCAGCTGCAAAATTTCCATTTGTTTCAATGGCACCCTCTGAGAATCTAATCAGTTTTCTTCATACTGTCATTTTTCCCTGTTCTTATTATGAATACTTCTGCAATTTATCTGCACAGACTTCTCCATAGCTTTTTGGCTCCAAGAACATTTCCTGATTCAATTTAGCTCATAAACAACTGCATTTTTTGTTCTTCCAATATATTTCTCATAATGGTACCATTTGCACAAATGGAGCCCGGCTCAGTTAAATTTGTTCTGTCTAACATTACTAAAAGCACACAGATTTTCCTCAGGATACAGTTCATAATACTTTTTGTTTCCATAGCTAGTGTTTTTCTGCATATCATTACAAAGATCGAAGGAGCATCTTCAGTACAGCTCATAAAATGAATTCAGATTCCGAACCTCCTCCTTCTTCTCCTACAAATACTAATCCTCTTTTAGAAGTGTGGAGCTTTTTCACTCCCACTTAATGTTGAAATTCACGCATTAATTCTGCCAAGGATAAAAAAGTATTGATAATAAATAATAGTGGAATTATGTGCTAAATCTTAGATGCTCTGTTTATTATATTCTAAAATGGGTTTAGCAGATATTATTTAGTCATTATGCTGCAGAATGCTACATATAATATCGTCTTAAAGAACTGATCTTGCCTTTTGTGGTAAGTTGTTTTGCAATATCTAGAATGATAGCACACCATGGACTTATTTGCTCATCAAGTCACTGGAGGGAGCTAAGTAAACACTTACATCAATTATAGTGAAACAGAATTAGCAGCAAGAGCACACAATAACAGATTCTAAACTATTTGTTCCAAGCTACAGCCTAGAAAGATTATAAAACCCTGAAATGATGAATAGAAAATAATATGTAACTAGTTTAAATATTTAGAAAGAAGAATATAGATGTTGCTGCTTACTGGTGGGACATTCCTTAGGTGAAACAACAGCTTGAACAAATCTACAAGGTAGATGTTCAACTGAAGAAAATCTACTCATAGTCATTCAATGAGACTGTAAAAGTCAGCTGGTTAATCTGACACCTATGTGTAACTGTTGTCTGCAACATAACCCCTGAAATTACTGCCTGTTCATTTAACTTACATATGAATTCTCTATGTATAATACTTGAAATTTAAATGAAACCAACAAAATAACAGGAAAATCCTTTAGCAGCCTAAGCACTGCTTCAATAGCACGTGAGAGGTTACTCCCGAGGGATCACATTACCATGGCAGAGAGGAAGCTATTGATGCTTCCTGTAGCAAGGGGGTTCACACTGACAAATAGCCAGATTATCACTCTGGTTAATGCAATACAGTAAAGTGATAGAATTCTGGACCACAAGGTGGGAAGTAGAGACAAAGAAATCTGAACTAGAAAAGTCATGCTTGTGAGAAAAATATTTAACAGTCATAAATAACATATCTGAGTATGAACATACTTTAAATCCTGGTTACATAGTGTGTCTTGCTTGATTGTGTACTGTGAGAAATTAAGATTGTCCCGCATGTTTTTATTGGATGTGAGAAGACAGCATTAATTACAAATGTCCACATCTTTTCTCCCATGAATAACACATAAATTAGCTTTTGCAGAAAAAAGTCTGCCAGTTTTGGCTTAGTGCCTCAGTGTCATGGTATTAGAGACACAGGCAATCAGAACTGCTGGCAGAAGAGAGTGTTGTATTACTCTGATTTACACTATGGACAAATCTGGCCCACTGCTACACTGGATAATACTGTTACTGTAGGAAACACAGCAGGTAGAACTTCCCAGTGGCAGACGCAATGTGCTGCACAAATTCAAAGCACCCCCAGCTGCATGAACCCAAACCAGCCATCAGATGGAAAATGTCCTGTCACTGCTGATTTGACCTAAGAGAAAGCCTTTCCTAATCATTACTAATTTCCTGAGTCAGCGTGTTCCCTTAATGCCCTCCACTAATCACACAGATTTACAACTCAGTGCAATATTCGTGAACCAAAGGATAACCCTCTGAGATTTAAAGATTATTAAAGACTATTATCCCAACTTTAAAAAAAAAATAGGAAAAAACCCCACAACCCTTTAAAGACAATGGTGAGCAATGGCAGGATTTTGACTTATGACATTATCACAAGGTAAGAAGCATCTAATCTAAGGGAGGAAAACAATACTTAGGGCTGGCTACGTGTGTGGCAACATGTCCGTTACCTTGCTGCTAAATATCAAAGCTCCTGCAGTCCTTCCTCACTATCCCTGTAAGTTGGAAATCAGCTTTGCCATTTATAACACATGGCATTTCACTGAGGCACCCAATTGGGAGATATTTTTAGACTACAGAGGAGAGATTTGTTGGCTAATAACCTTGCAGCATTCCTGCATTATGTTGGTGGAAGAGTCACTGACAAAGTAACAGTTCAAACACTGTTTTTCTGTCATACGCTTGTTCTTTGTTAAATTCATCACCTTCAACCAAGAGCTTCTAAACAGCTGAAAGTTCAGAAGTCTGTAAAAATAAAATGCCTGTGTGCAATGTTTTGGATAAAATTCAGTCAAAGATCACAAGGTTAGGATCTGATGAGGCAAAAATTTCTCCTGTGGGAACAGACAATACCTAATTAGACCTACAGATTTGACCCATTATGTGTGTATATATTTAAAATCATTTTATTGCCTTCTGATGCCCACTTTTATCTTCCTTTGTCAAATTTTTTGTAGGATTAGGTTACTTACAATACTAATTAATGGACATTTTATGGATGTGGTTTAATAACATATACAAGCATCATCTCATATTACATAAGAACTACTCACATAACTGAACTCTTGTGGACAGGTTGCAGGAGAGGACCCACAGCTTCTGGAACATAAATTTACTTTGTTTTATTCATTAATGCCTCCATGCTGCTGACCTAGAGAACAGAAGAGATAATTATTAGGTGTTTTCAACACCATTTCCCATTGAAATTGGTTTGCCATACTGGAAGCAGAAAACAAGCACTGCAAAACAGGTATAGTCCCCATATCTTCCCAAAGAAGCAGAGTGAGTACTATGGATTCAGCGGATTTCAAATATTGGTTATATTGTTCATGCAATTTAGCTTTTGCATTGTGTAGATATCTCATGCCTCTTTCATTAGCTGAAGCAATTAAAGTACAGTCAGACATAAGATTTATATTTTCATATTTCCTCTTTGTGCGATTCATTTTGAGATAATTAAAATAATTTTTCAGTGAAGCTGTCGCAGCATAATGAAAAATGTTATGGGAATATAAACAAGACTTGTAAACATTTTATGAGGTTTTTTTTTAAAGGGGGAGGGATCCACAACAGCTTTAAAAAATCAGAAAGGATTCCCAAGGTGAAGAAAGAACTATAACGGGATTTTTAAAACTCAGCTAACAATTACTTGAAAATAATTACTTTCCCAGAAAAGACGTAGATAAGAAAAAAGTCAGCTGATTAAAATAATTCCGGATTTTTCCCTCCTATTTTCTCTGTATGATTATTACTGTACCTGTGCAGACAACAGAACAGACAATGTAAAACAGTACACATCATTTCCTGCATTAGCTGCTTTAATCTGCTGTGATTGAGAATGTATTTCTGGACACTGTCCAGACAGGCTTCTGGCAATCAGAACAGTGACGAGACCTGATGTACCTTGTTAATTCTCTTAAGGCTAAATCCCACAGTCCTTGTCCAGGCTAAATTCTCATTGAGAGTTTTATTTAGGTTAGATTTTGACCTATTAACCTTAACATCTTGAATTCATGGTTCTTTCATCCACACTTTTCTTTCTTTAAATAAAGTATCAGGTTTACCTAATATACTGATACAAAAAGAGAGTCCTTGATATATTTAAAGCCGTGTGTCTCATGCCACGGGGGAACAGCACTGGAGAAAATGTTCCTGCAAGTTGTGGGGTAGTTAAACTGATGTGAACATATGGAAATAGAAGACAAGCATTAGATCATTCTCTTCCCCATTTTGCAGGCAGATATGTACAGGAAAACCATTGAACTCACATACAGCACCAATTACATTACTAACTGCAGGACTAAAGGAGTTTTCTCCAGCAAAAAGGTTTTGAGTGTTGCCCCACTTCATTCCTCTAGAGACTGGTTCTGCCTGTCTATTCCTCTAGAGACTGGTTTACAGTTTAGTATTTTTCTTTAAGACATCCTTGTGTCCTTTAGCAGTCTGGAGTTTTTTTAACTCTGGGGGTAATCACAAGCCAATGTGAGTATTGTGGAAGTACCATCCATTTTAAAAATAGATTTCAAAAATTATATCCACCTTAATAAAGATGCCTCTTGTTCCTTCAAATATTGGTTTCAGAACTCCTCCCCAGGCAGTAAGCAGAGATCTTGCCATGTCAGTCGCCTTTCTCAACACCTCTACTACTTTTATTTATCTGTTTAATTAAAAACAGTAAAAATGCCTTTACAGGAAAAGCTAAGTGTTTCTGGTCATCTGGTGTCATTGACATCAAATCCATGATTCAAAATCAATCAAAGCTTATTTTCTATTCAGTACATTCTGATGCTTGACATTTGTAAAGTTCCTCCCTGTATCTCTGTCTGCAAGTCCTTCATGACCTGAGTCACTACAACGTCCATATTCCTTATCCTTTATGGCTGGCATTAACCACCTCTGGTTGTTTGCTGGACTTTTTGCCACAGATCTGTTTCAGTCTTCACTGTACTTTGCTAAGCTGCAGGCCTTAAAAGCCTTCCATAGGATAGTACAACAGATAAGACATCTAAATAGCACCAGTTTGCTGCAAAAGGGATTGGATTTACTTGAAGGTTCACCATGTCCCTTCTGTATCTACTTTGCTTGTGTAATTTCACTTACTTATGTGCCTTCTATGGCTGCAGAGAAATAGACTTTCTGCTTGGAAATGCTTGCCATCAAAGATACCATGTAGATAAAACTAGCTTTGAGCTAGATGGCCTAAACAACTACAGTATTAGTGAGAAAATAGCAGAAATTTCTACATTTAACAGAAAATCCAACATACTCTATAGACATACCCTAAACTGTCACTTTTCATGACAGACATTCCTGGACCCTAAGCCCTCCTGCCTTATAGATGACACTAGAACAGCCCAAGAGATCACTCATAAGCCAATGATTCAGTTCAGAGCAGAAAGTTCTCTGAAATCAGTTATTCCTAATTGTAAGAAATTTCCATTACTTGCTCCTTCCTCTGTAACTGATCCAAGTTCTGCTGTCGAATATTGCATACCTGGAACTAGCTACCAAAAGCACTTCGATAACTATTCTTACACAGGGTTTGATGTTGTGCAATTTTCTCTTTACAAAATCATTTTTAATCACCTACTTCTTTTCTTTGTAACTACTAATACCAAAGCCACCTCTGCAACTCAGAGTGTAATGTTAAAATCTGAAGGAAAAACCCCACACTTTCTGTGTTTTGCAGCAGGCAAGCACTTAAAAGAAGCCAGACCACCCAGTTCACAGCACTGCTCTATTTGAAGTCCTTCTGATGCTGGAGCTAATTATGCATCTAGCTAGGCAGGCAAGTATCAGAGCTAGAGAAAAAGTTCGAAGAAAAAAATCAACAATTTAGGGTTTAAAGGATTTGATTCACACCCTAATGAGATGCCACAAATAATCATGAACTCTCACTTTGTTTTACAAGCATTCATTGCTGTTCTGTTGGATAAGTTATGTGCTATTTTTAGATGATAGTTCATAAAGAAAATGTCCTGTGTAGTAAATAATACAAAATGTTTCATTTTCTTAGGAGGAGAAAAAGGTTCCAAGTTACAGTCATTGGGATTGCTGCATGCAATGAGCAAAAGCTTGATCCTCCTTTCCAAACCAAGAAAGATTCTAAAGGAATAAATTAAGCTTCAGGTAATGCTCAGAGGATCAGTTAGTAGAGACACAATTTTCCTTGGAAAGAGTGTTTTGGCCAGCATATTTTTCATCTTTTCCATAAACATAGTGAAAAACTCTATCACTAAAAGGCGATTCTACTGCTACAATCGTGTTCATAGTTGGTATTTGCCAGCAGAAAAAATCCATTTTGAAAAACAAAGCGGATGAGAAGCTCTGTTCTCTCTCAGAAAAGAGTAAGAGAGAAAAAACCAGAAAGGAATAGAGCAAAGAAAACATGTGGCAAGCAACTTTATCTCCTGCTTTCCTCTGTCAGCGTCCAGCAAGAGGACTCTCATGTCACCTGTAAGTTCTCGTTCATACAGAACCTCCGCTTTCTCACACATCCTTGTTTCTCAGTGTTACATGTCTTGCTTTCCAAAGAACAAGGTTGTCCAGAGTATCTACAGCCTTGGAGTGCCCACAGGGGAAATACTCCTTATCACAATCCCTTGGCAGCCCAGGCAGGCTCCTGTTTCACAGACATGCAGTGTGAGCTAGGGTGTCATCTGCCCCACCCCTTGGTCACCCATGTCCTAGCAGCTTCATTTCCGTCATTTCTTAGAGCCCTCACAGAGCTGCATTTCTGCCAAAGTCGAGTATTGGTAGCTTCTGGTGATTTTTCAGAAGAACAATAAATAAAATGTTGAATTAACAACCACGGTCTGAATGATACCATGGAAAGTATTTGCAGTTTGAGCACTGTAGAACTTGGCATCTGTAAAGGCAACCTAACCAAGGGCAGGTCCTCCAGAGGCCCAGCTCTTCAGCAGGAGCTGCAGCAGAACTGGGAACTACTCATGTAAGAGCTAGCAAGGACATGGATTTACAGACATTGCATCAGGACACATAGGTATAATTGGAACTGCAGGAGCAACACAAATATTAAATACAACTGAAAGACCAAAGTTCTTTGCCAAGATAATTCACATTTGTAGCAATTTATTTTTTTTCTCTGTAGATATGCATCCTAAAAATGACTCCTAAAAATTTCTCCTAAAAATTCCATGTTTTATTTTAGGACAAAAACCCCCACTTACCATGAAAGATGCTTAAAATTTCTATTCCAATCAGCTTTCTCATAAATGTCTGCTGTCCCAAACAATGCTTCAGATATGTTATCTAACCTGAAAAAGCTAAAGACACATTTGAATTTCCATGCAAATATAAAATGTAACTTAAATTAAAATAATTCAGCACCAGTTCCTACTTTCCTTTTTTTGTCCATAGCTTAGACATGTGGGTATTCTTCATATTTCTTTTTCTCCTGAGTCTAATCTGACATTTTCTTCCAAACACACACCATTTAAATCCCGAAGAAGGCCAGAAGCAAAATTTCTGGCTGGTAGAACTCCACTGAAGTCAAGAGGAATTTATCCCATGCGTATAAAGATCTGGGGGCACAGCAGCTGTAGCTTAAAAAGAAAGCAGAGAAGTTGAAGCACTCTAGACATAAAAATGAATTGTAGAAGTTTGCTTAAGTAGATAAATTAATGAGCTTCCATATATAATCCTGATTTACTGCTCTGGAGCTGTCACCTGCCATATAGAATACCCTTACAGCCTTGCTTGTCTCACAGTTACAAAGGAGCTAACCCTACTGTAGTGGGATTTCAGCAAAAGAAAATTGAATCTACAAAGCCCAAACATATAAATTTGAAAATTAAAAACATAGTGTATTTAAAGAGAAAAGCATAAGCCTCCTGCACAAAAGATTTACATGAACTTGACTAGTAAGACATTTCCTTCATTTAAAATTAGTTGCTGCATGAGTAGCATAACTAATGAAATGGTTCTCTTACAGATTTGTCCCCTACTGTCATGACCCAGTTCCTGCAGCAATATTTCCAGCTGCATCCTGCAAGAGACAGCTAGAAAGCAGAGTTATAGCTAATCTGACAGTGCACAAATGCTAATTGGATGGTCAGGTACATTTTGACTGATTAGCTACAGCCAAATGTTACACATAATGTGAGTTCTGTCAGGGTGATCTCTCCTTGTACAGCTCTCTTCTAGTCATGGGCCAATTCTCCCAAATTTTTTAGGCATTTAAACACCTCTGTGTTCTACCTATTCCTCTTTCAGTTTTGACTGAAATTATCCCCTGGGCTCAAAAGTAGGTGGAGGCAGAACTGACAGAGACACAATCACTGCACTATGGAAGGGTTTTCCTTGGGCACCTGACTAACAAATATAAACAATAACATGTGGAAATACCTCAGAATTCCTGTCACTATAACAAAATGCTTTGTTTAAACATTGCAAGATTTCTGTCCTTAATCATACTTACCCATAATGAGAGCAGCAAACGTGTAACTCCAAAGGAGTGGCTTGTGCCGCTTTCGCCACTGCATGTCCCCTGCCCGAGGACAAGCTGAGGTAAAAGGACAGCGTGGTCATGGTCAGGAGTCAGCCAGTTCTAAGGTCTGAAGTCCTTCAGAGGGTTAGAAATGGGGATTGCAGTGGGCTCATTGGTGAGGAATACAATGATTCTTTAAGCCTTAAAGAGATGGAGAATTGGAGAGCAAATAACGATCAGGGAAGCTGTGGAGCAACGGGGTCTGTCAGAACATTTTATAACATTGAAGGCCAAACCCAGATAAACTTCATCAGCAAGGCAACCATGTGATGGGAAATGCTGTCATGAGTTCTAAGTGACATTTCTCTGAGCAGACAGGATTTGGAAGTCTAGAATTCTTCCTTGCCATTAGTGAGGATTAAATAAAAGACTGTGAGTGGATACACCCAAAATGCAGGACAATTTCCTTCTCCTTCCACCCTGGGAGCATGAGGGTCTCAGAATCAGAAGAATTTTTTTTAAAATACAGGTTGACAAACAGTTCTCATCAAGGGAGTAAACACTTTTTGTTTTCTTTCTGGAAACCAATGCATTTTGTGGACGTCTTTAGTTGCTCCTAAGGTCTGATCTACATGTTTTCCTAACACATTAGATTTTGTTCAAAGTCAGATAACCCCAATTTCAAAGCGGGGTGGGGGGGAAGGGGGAAGCTGGAGGGTGTGGGTTATATCTTGGATTAAAGACAGTTCAGTAGCAATTGCCTCCCAATTGCTTTAATTCCCTATTTCATCTGGCTAGGCAATGTGATCAGAACTCAAAGCTGCAGCTGTCAACACAAAATAATACAGTAAAATAATTTAACATATTCAAATATTGAGTGATATCTTTGAAAAAGGCAATGTAGGAGTTGTGCCACCCAGTGGAACAACGTAGAAGAAAATACTGTATACAGAAAGTTCTACAGTGTTCAAATTGCAAATACTTTCCCTGGTATCATTCAGACCATGGTTGTTAATTCAACTTTTTATTTATCATTCTCCTGAAAACTCATCAGAATACTTCTTTGGCTAAGTATAGAAAGTGGGATTTTAAGCAGGATTTTAAGGAGGTGTGTTCTTTACCTTTTTCTGTATCTTTCATGGCTGTATAAAGATTTGATTTCTGGAAGATTCATTTACAATGAATTAATATGTTCTGCCTCAGCCATATTGCTTCTCTCTTAATATTTGGCAGTAGATTAATTTCTATGGAGTATTTCGGCAAGAGTTTAATTGGGGCAGACAACACGAAGCCGATGAATAAAGATTCTAGCACTGGTCTCAGCAAATAGCTGTGGTAGCATTATGCAAAGTGCAAGCAATCCCAGTCCCTATATCCAACAATCAACCCAGCACAGGGCACCTGTCTGACCAGGAAACACTTGTTAAGGATGTCTAGAAAGATCAGCCTAAGGAGGTGCATTTCAAACAAAAGTCTGCACCTTGGGACAAGAACTTAAGTGAGTAAGATATCCTTAGCCTGTGCTTGTGACAGTCTTTTCCTATTTTATTATTTAGCAAGACATTCTCTGCCCCACTCATTTCAGAAAATTATTTGAGAAAAAAAAGTACCTGAGAAAGGCATTATAAACCTCTTGCTGGCATGTCCTGGTAAAAGGAAACAGTGACTCCCTTTAAGCCTCCCAGCTGTAAACTGAAGGCCTGGGAGAATCTAAGTGAAGCTACAGCGTGGAAGAAACAGCTTCTCTCTCACATGGGCTATCAAGGAGGGAGGCAGACAATGCCTTAGCAAGTGCCAAAGGTAACATTGAGAATCCTTCTGCTGTGTAGGTGATAAACAGCCAGAGTCCTTCTCTCCAGCAGCTATCAAAGCCCAAACCCCTAGATATGCCGATATGCTGATGCCATAATATATTTGTCATCGTACGTTTGGTACGAGGCAGAGCTTTCTACATAAACCTTAAATGCTTGTTCTAGTCCATGGCAATTTGTGATGTAACCCTGAAAATCACCTTTGTGAGGAACATCAGGATGGGACAGTTTTGCTTTAACAATGCTAGGGCTTTGTCTGTTTAGAAGGCCTCCAAACACAGTGCCATAATACCAGGCACAGAGGAACTCTAGGCCTTTTTTTCTGAATCCTTGAAAAGCATGTTAAATTAGCTTACTCTTGGTTCATTTAACATCTTGCCATACTGCCAGGTGACCTTTCAGTTGGAAATCTCTTCAAAACTGCTTTTTCTTGCATCAGCTATTCAGCATGCTCTCAGAATGCAGATATTTGTCTTATCATTTGATAATCATCACAATTCATAGGCTAAGAAGGGCCATGTTTATTAAGACAAAACGCAATGTGAATCTGTTCCTTTTGGGCATATATCTAAATATTCACTGTCAAATATGAGACTACCATCTAGCTTCAAAAAGTGTAAGATTTGCATTTTGAGGGCTTTCCCTCAGTGCATTTAAACTTCTCATATATTTGAGTGTATGCATCCACCAGCACAGACGGGAAAAATACATCAAGAAAAACATCCAAACAGATGCAAATATTTTTTGAATGAAAGCATCAGTCTGATTTAATGAGCGTATTTGTAACAGCAGTAGCTTTCCCTCTTTCTGTGTAGAAAAGGATCCTGTCATGATGAGAAGCCCAGGTATAGAGATGAAGAGAAATCACCAGCTGCTCTTCTCAGCCTTGTCTTTGCCTATGCAAGACAAGTAAGAAATAGCAAAAGGATCCATGATGATAAATATACTGTCAATGACCACTGTGTTATTCTTAAAATTTCACCTATATGATGATTTCAAGGCTGCTGAGACCTCATGTAACTTGCAATCCACATAGCTGTGATTACATAAGAAGTAGTAAGTCTTCAGATTATGTACATGAAAAAAAGCTGAAGATATTTACATTTCAGAGGTATAGAGCATTATAAATTTATTCTTATTTCACAATTATGAGTTAAAACTCATATATTCTTTGAGGTTGGAGGCTTCCTTAACAAACTCACAGGAAATACTGAGGTCTGCAAAAGCAAGTGAACAAAGACAAAGGAAGAATTTGGTTTTGAACAACCCACGTGTAATTTACACAGACAGCATTTATGGATGAGTTAGAATTGTCTATTTGCAAATAGGTAGTTATGCTTTTTATTTGTGAAAAAAAAGTCAGCAGTTGGCAAAAATCATTTGACTAATTCCTTCTTTAGACACATTACCTTCATTCCAGTGTTACCCCTATAGCTTTCCAGTTAAACCATGCATCTTTCATCTTCATATACAATATCTTAAATGTTTTGCATATTTTTTTTTCAAAAAGTTACCAGTCTTTCAAAGCTACATGTTAACAGCATATTCAAGTGTCTGTGCACTGACTGTAATGATTCTTGGCAATATTTCAGCCAACAAAAAAGGATTTTTCTCTTTACATGGTGTTATCCAAGTGAAGTTGTTGGGCTGACTCAGATTTTTGTATTGTTATTATCTTGTGAGAGAGTTATGGATCTCAATTCAAGGAGCTTGTATTCTGGAAAACTGAGAGGACAGATTCCAGACTAAGGTCACACATTTGGGTACATTTCTTGGAGGAAGAGCCAGCAAAAAGCTATAACTCAGCAGCAAGTCCATGCTGGATAGGTGGACCATAGAATATTCTCTGAGAACATTCTCTCAAGTTGCTTCATTGGGAGATACTTGGAGTTGCAAAACCACATTTTGCTCTAATGCTTCATATTTGTGAGAGAAGGCTATTGAGGTGACTACTATAGAATCTTTCATTACTATTCACCTATTTCAAAATATTATTTCCCTTATTGAATTATTAAGGTGTTACTAAGGGGTTCTGACCAAGTGACTTGGAACTCAGCAGTTAACCTGGCTTTGTGTGATCTGCTGGTCTCTTCCTCCTCAGTCTGCCATTCACACTCCTCTTTCTCTCAGCCCTTAAGGAGTGAAGAGATGGTTGGCTGAATTTAGCTTCTTTTAAGTGTGCTTATGCACTGGAGCATGCTTATGTGAGTCTGACATGGTGAGCTAGTGGAAGAATGCAGCTGGTTTAGCAATCACAGCAAAATAATCTTTCAAGCCAATCATGTTGTTCCTCTAGGCTCCTGTTTCCAGAGGATTCCAACTAGAGGGCTTGCAACAAAACCAAAGCAAATGTGCATTGCCAGGATGCAAAGCAGAACACCCCAGTATGGGTCAGTACTTCCACCACTTCATGGCAGAGCTGGGGCTCTCGCTGCTTTAAAGTGTGTACCCTTTTATCTACCAAACAGCTACTCTGATGAGGTATTCTACCTTGTGCTGTGATCTTCATTTTCTTATAGTCTCCAGATGCATTATCACATTTTCCTTGAAGCATTTGTGAGAAGGAAGAGGTAATATAACCAACATTAAAGGAAAATTTGGAGTGAAACATTATGAATATTTTTTTTTTCAGATCTGCCAGATAAGACAGACTGTCTTACCTTTAGCAGGCTGTCACTCTTGTTAAAAACTCTGTAGGGCCTCATTACCAATCTTCAGTGTGGATAATTAAGGAAGAGCTACTCCAAACACATGAATTCAGCTGAAATCATGTCCTGAGATCATTTAACTACATTTCTATATGAAACAAAGCACATTTTTAGTCTCTTTAGGGCTTGGGATAGAATTCCAACTTTAGATTTTTCATTTTTCTCCTGTTAACAGTGGCTAAGCCAGAAGACACACAAACCTACATTCTGAAATTCACCTGACAATACTGGCAGCTCAAGACTAAACATGATTCTGCTTGAAAGCTGATGAGCTTTTACACTTCTTTACTCAGATTTGTGTAAGATAGGAAACGATCTCTACTGCAAGGCTCCTTATACACTAAGAATAAAAAAAAATTAGCATAGTAGCTGCCATTTATCAGAGAAGGAAAAATAACTCCTTTATTCCAACTGATGATTTACACAATAATCATGTATTTTTCTCTTTTTTCCCCACATTGTATAGGATTCTTCTTTTTTCACATTATATAGAGGCGTAACTTTCTCTG
The DNA here is from genome assembly GCA_013400735.1 of Pomatostomus ruficeps. Classification (NCBI taxonomy): domain Eukaryota; kingdom Metazoa; phylum Chordata; class Aves; order Passeriformes; family Timaliidae; genus Pomatostomus; species Pomatostomus ruficeps. The sequence goes on from VYZT01017208.1 coordinate 233,324, forward strand.
TACTTTCAAATACTTTGAGGACCTTCTTGGAAAGACAGGTGGCATTTATTGTGAAATGCTGATGTATAGAAATAGAGAGATGGGGAAGAGCTGATCATGACTTAAAAGTAGCTTTCATTGTACTGTGGAAAGGCCTGATTCTGCAATTGGAAGAGGACATCTCTGTTTCCTGTTTTGGTCCTGGTATTCTTCCTTATCCAGGTATGCTCCCCTGTGGTCTGAGGCCTCCAGGGTGCTGTTTTAAGCAGGAAGCCAGACACAGTGACCTGCAACACCCCTTCTGCCCACCAGCTCTGTGATTCTCTCTCTCATTTCTATCATATTATTCCTAATGCTCTTCACCCCACCCAAGCTTCTATGGCAGATACTTAATTTTTAAATTGTCCCAGAGCAATTTCCTTTACTGCAGCTATTATCAGCTGGCTGACATGTCCAGCCAGTATGTCATAAACTGGGCTGCTCAGCAAGAGCAGACGCAGTGAATCTGCACTAAGGGTCTGTTCATGAGAGAAGACCAGGAGGCATACACAGAAAAGAAATTTCAGAGGCCAAAAAGAGAGGTTTGCTATAATTCATGAGGGACCTTGTGCAGTCCACCTGCTCTTCCCAGTAAAGCCTAGGGAATGATATGACAACAGCCAGCCAACATTAAGACATCATGAAGTAAGTAAGGTCAAGAGGCATCTATGATGACATCTGTTATTATGATAAACTGTCTAACTAGAATAATCTCACTTATCTAAGTGTGTCTATGCCATGAAAACTGATCTGACAGCAATCCCAGTTACTGTCAAGAACCTCACCATAAGCCTGTGCAATAAAAAATGTAACTTACCCGTCACTGTCCTCCCTGCTCCAGAGGTGACCGGTGTAAATCAAAAGCTTGCTGTATCACAGATGAGCTGAGTGACTTTAATGAGAAATCTTGTTCTTATGGATTACTGTTCCCCTGCCACATCTTGTCAGCAATTCTTCAGAAAATTATTCTACCATTCCCCATTGCAAGGAAACAGATGGCACATAGAGGGAACCTCTCTGATGTGTAATGTCTTGGAAAAACAAGAATAAATAAATTAAAGACCAGAGGTCAACACTAATATTGTCTTCTACCAAAGTACAGCTTAACTGGGTGTCTTGGGTTTGTGTGTCAAGGTTTTGGTAGCAGTGGTTACCAGCAGCAGGGCCTGCAGAAGTGGCTGCTGGGAGCTTCTCCCATGTCTGCCATGCCAGCCAGCTTCAAGATGGACCCACTGCTGGTCAAGGCCGAGCCCATCAGCCATGGTGGCAGCACCTCTGGGATAACTGATTTAAATAGGAGGGAAAAACCTTCAGCAGCAACTGCAGGCTGGGAGAGGAGTGAGAATATGTGAGAGAAACAACCGTGACAAGGTCAGTGGACAAGGAGGCAGAGGAGATGCTCCAGGTGTCGGAGCTGAGATTCTCCTGCAGCCTGTGGTGACAGTCCTACAGTCCATGGAAGTCCATGGTGGAGCAGCCCTTGGAGAACACCAGGTCAGAGCATGGGCATGCCCAAAGAAGGCTGTGACCCCATAGGAAACCTGTGCTGGAGTGGGTTCCTGGTGGGACCTGTGGCTTCCTGGAGAAAGAAGCCCACCCTGGAGCAGGTTTGCTGCTAGGACTTGTGACCCCATGAGGGACCCATGCTGGAGCAGGCTGCTCCTGAAGGAGTGTCTCCAATTGGAGGGACTCCATGCTGGAGCAGATGAAGAGTGTGAGGAGTCATCCCCCTGAGAAGGAAGGAGCAGCAGAAACAGTGTGTAATGAGTTGACCACAACCCCCATTTCCCATCCCCCAGTGCAACCGGGGCAGCAGCAGGTAGAGAATTCAGAGGTGAAGTTGACCTCAAGACAAAGGGAGGGATGGGGGAAAGGTGTTAGAGGATTCAGGTTTTATTTATCATTATCCTGGTCTGATTTGATTGGTAATAAATTAAACTAATTTCCCCAAGTCAAGTCTGTTTTGCTTGCGACAGTAATCTCTCCCCAGATCTTGACCCATGAGCTTTTCATTATATTTTTTGAGGGGAGTGATAGAGCAGCTTTGGTGGGCTCTGGCATCCAGCCTGGGTCAACCCCACACACGAGGCTACAATTATGTTCCATTTAGCACTTAGAGAGGACAGTCATTGTCCTGTTTGATCCACATTTAGCAGATTCCTGCAATAGCTGCCTAAGCAATATATGCTGTTTTTACAACGTGGAACAGCAACAATAAAACAATCTAGTTTAAGGTACAGAAACAGATGAAATAGTATTAACAGGAATATATGAATTTTCCTGGATTTTCAAGTATCTGAACAAATACCAGGGCATCTATATTTCAGTCATAATTTATACAATAGGCATATTGCATATGCATCTATGCATATAAAATCCATCCATGAGAAAATAAATACTCAGTAAAGCATATTTATAACCACTCTTGCTAGTTCAATGAATCCCAAACCTTGAGAAGTAATACAGCATGTTACAAAAATGAATATCTGAGTAGCAGTGAATGGATACCAAATGTATTCTTCATTTTTTTCCATGCTTCTCAGCTGTGTAACAGAAGAAAGAAGGGAGAATTTTCCTAAAGGCAAGAGTTATACACAAACTTGCAAATAACATCTTTAGCAACTTACAGCTGGGTAATAAGCAGAGAAATAACATTTTTTCTTATTGAGGTATAATGGAAAAGTTTGGTTCTTTTGTATAAATACAGAGTGGCTTCCTTAGAGAAGTAGTCCATTCAAACATACTTGGCACAGTGTTAAACAATCATTACTTCTGCAAGCTGCATCAAGAAAAACCTCTGAGTAAAGCAACTGCATAGATATGTAACTCATGAACATTCTATTAAAGCCATCAAAATGTGCCACTTCTAGTAAGCTTCTGGAACTGTTTCTATACTCGTAAGCTATTCCTTTGATCAAAAGCACAGTACTGTGGAAGGAGACTGGGTACTGTTATAGGATAAGTAATAATTCAGAGGCTGCCCTAAGAACCTGCACCAGTGACTATTATGTAGCTGGTGTTTGGTTCTTCTGAAAAACTCTGCACTCTTGTAGATAATGAAAGCAAATCAAATACTGGTGCAATCTTGCAGACTTTCATTCCTTCTCTAGGGACTCTGTTGAAGTGCATAAAATTGGGATAAATATCTGATTTTCCTGTTAGGGGTATTTTTCTTAAAGTACTGATGAGACTCTGACACAATGTTGAGTTCCTGCCCCTCTGTGCAAGCATCTTGGCAGGTGTAGCCAACAGCCTCCAGCTGACATGGCTGGAAGAGTTCAGGTTCCCCAGAGAGTGGCAAGAAAAACAAATCAAAAAATAATAAAAATTTGAGACACAAAAGCCAAAAAAAAATAGGATACAAAGCACTATCTGGAGTCTGCCTGAGCAGTGTTTATCTCACTGGCAATGCCACAAAGGCCAGCAGCCACTAAACCACCCATGCCACCACGAGTTCTCTAGAAAAACTCCTGGATCTGCACAGATCATACACTAAAGAAGAAGACAGAGTTCTTGCTAGAACCAGCCCAGCAGCCTAGCAGTTGTCACTAAGCCTCTGGAAGTTTTGATGAGAGCAGACTATGTTTGCTCCTTGTAAAAAATGAACAGCTTTGATGCTACCATTCATATTTTCGTAAGTTTTAAATAATTACATCCAGTCTTGCCTTCCATGACACAATCCATTACTTTTCACCTAAACACAGCTCTGCTGACACCTTTAGCACATCAAAGTTATGCTGGCGGTGGTGAAGATGACCATTATGTTCTTTTATTTTGTGCTGGCTACGTGGCAGTTGCTATGATGCAAACAACCCCTTGTCCTGCAGAGCCTTGCAGAGAATATGACTCAATGCTCTCATGCAGGTAGTTTATTAGTCATGACCACACAACCATGGTTTTATGCTACGATAAGCTCTGACTCCTGCTATTCCTATTATGCCCGTGAGTTTCTGAGGAAGATACATGGGAACAGTCAATTGTGAATGAGAACAAGGTGCCCTGTACTGAGATACTATCTGCTGTACTACTGTGCATTTTACAGATGGATTTCCAGAAGCAGCTGAGCTTTTCTTTTTTTCTGATGTATGAAATGTTCATGACTGCAGGTGTCGAAGATCAGTTAATACATACTGAAATAAACATCATTTAGTTCCCCTCCTACCTCTATATTGCTATCAACTCTAGTGTTTGCCCAAATAAATCCCAGAAAGCATTCAGACTTGATTAAATATACCAAGAGGTAGAGAATCCATCACTTTACTCAGTATTTTACTGTATTTGGCTCACTTTAAAAATTAAAGTTTGTTTCCAGCTCACCAAGTCATTGATTGCTCTATCTTTCCTCCTCAGATCTGGATGAAGATGTGGGATAACAATAGCTTCAATGTCACTGTTCGGTTGTCTTCTACTGTCAGCAGATCAGAGAAATTTGTTCTCATCTTGCAGGAGCTGATGGTTGTTGAAAATTCTTAATTGATACATTTGTTACCAAGAAATTGCAATAATAAAGGAAGATCTTATTTGTGCCAATATTTGTGACATAAAACGTACTAATAGCCACTGTATTTATATCAGTTTACTGATTCTGCAGAAACTTAAAATCTCGACTCAACTTTACCCTTGACCATGGACTAGAAGGAAAGTGCATTAGGCAAGTGCCCATTTAACTCTTTAGGGGTTTTGAGCAGATTATGTGTTAGGATAATTTGGCCATTGGTCTATAAATTAGATAGACAGATTAGACAATTTCTCCCAAAGACAACAAATTAACTTTACCTAAGCAATACACAACCCATGTCAACATTTCTTCAGATTTCACTGTATTGTCTGAGTGAGCTTAAAAAGTCTGATGAAGGTTTTTATATAGTTATGCAATGCAAACCTGTTATTCTGATTATTTCTAGTTGGCTTGAACAGCTAGTTTAGCACATTCAAATACAAATAGCAGATTTTCTAGGATTATATATATATATATATATATATATATATATAAATGTATGTATATAGCTACATATTCAAATAGTCATACCATCCTTAGATCAAAACGTACTTTTACAAGAGAAATTGTATGAGCACAGTCACTGCTCCGTGGTTTGAGCTGTTCCTGCCACAGCAAGTCTTTACTATATTGACCCCATGTGTGTTATGAGGAGATTTTTCTGAAGTGGCTGTAGGGAAATTTTAGACTGGCTGTATATAAACTCTCATGCCCTGATACAGTTTCTGATGGTGTCTTGAAGCACTACAGCTACATGGTCAAGGAGGGACTTCACCAGAAAGGCAGCATTCTCTACAAAAATCAAATAGTTCAGATGTTCCTGCTTGAGAAAGCAAGGAAGCAAATAAGAGCAGAAAGCTTACATCATTATTATATTATTCATAATGCCATATATTATTGCACCTAAAACATGTTTGCACATTGCTGTTACTAAAAAATCTGTAAGATTTTCCAGATGCACAGCACTGATCCCAGCTGAAAAGGTTACACTTAAAAGACATGTCACTTTTCCCAAATTGTTTTTAAAAGGGTCCCTAAGCTTTTAAATTCAAAGCCAAGAAATATATTTGCTTCCACTCTTGTTTTGTTTCAAAATGCCAGAATACCCTAAAACTACAGTGAAGGGTTCTGTATAAGTAATGATGTCTGACTATTTGAAAGGGTAAACAAAGGTGATATGAAATAAAGCAAAGAGTTATATTTATATAATTGGGAAAGTTCCAGTTTTGGACTTCATTATGCTTTGCACTCCACAGGCTTTCACTTGCACCATAAGACATTGAAGGGACTTTTCTCTGGGATGTGTCTGTCCACCCTGTGTGACTCTCTCGTGATATATGACAGTGGCATAAATAGTCCTTTCCTACCTCTTGGAGCTTTGTGCTGAATACTTGGCTGAACCTCAGAATCCTGCTGCTGGCGTTCAAATGGCACTGGAAACCATATGACACTGAACTGCACTGCTGTGTTTCCGGTGCTGCTTTAGAATGTCAAAAGAATCTTTTTATCATTTTGTGTCTAATTGAAATGAGACAGGGAGGACTCCAAAGGTTTTATCTTGTGTTCTGTTCACAATCCTGACCTCCTTACCTCATTTCCACTATTAATAGATTTGCATTCCTTAAGACGGTAATAAATGAGGCTAGTCTTGTAAGGGGAATAGTATCTTTTAATAGCTGTACTGTAATAATGGAAGACAACAGAGAAGCTTGCAGACCCTAAAGGAGTGGGTTGTGTGCTGAATACTCTGTTTTCTCCTGCTAGAGTAGTGGTATAACAAAAAAATAATATAATGTTACCATTCACAAATTATGCTTCATTTGTATCCCCAGATCATCATAGCTGCAACAAATCTACTTTAGACAGGTGACAGTTGAGGAGCCAGTTTAAAATGGAGAGCAATGGCTTAATGTAAAAAGATATCTTTACCTTCCAGTTACACTGCAGAGTAAAGTTTCTCTGGTTGATTAAACAAATAAAAGCCTTTCTGTATTTCTTTAAATACCAACTAATTCTAGAAAAAATTATAATTCAGATTTTCAGTTGCACCTTTAATTAAAGATGAGTTTTAGCTAGTTTCATCCTTGGGACTTCCCACAGGTCATCTATAGTGATAAATCTTAGTAATACTTTGAAATCAAACTCTTTATATTAAAAGCCCATAATTTCCATTTTTGTTCTCCAAGGACAAGATTTACCGTAACTGATTTCTGTCATCCACAAATTAGAAATCCTAAACTTACCTCATTGCCTGGACTGCCTGGTAAAAGAACAGACAAATGCTTTACAGGGATGACTGACTGGTCCCAATGCCTGAGACAGGCTCTCACAACCATCTCCTGAAAGAGCCTCTCTCTTGTCAGACTGCACAAGAAGCCAAGACAATTTGTTTAGGATATGGACTCAATGCAAGGGTCTGGTCCCATGTGAGGTGCTCTAATATAACAACTGCTGCCCCAGAAGAGTGACAATTTGCCTTAGATCCTGTGTCATACCTGCCAGCCCTATGGCAGGACCTGAAAGCATCTCAAATGGCAACACAGGTCTCTATTTAGGCAACTGATTACCGCTACAGATATCTAAATAAAAGCAGCTAAAATTAAATGAAATTTCAGCAACAGCACTAATTAGGGAACTTAGTAATGTTAAAAGATCATCACGTTAATGGTGTAAAGATGAGACAGAGAAAAGCACAAAAAGCAATGAAGATGGCTCCTTTTTCTGCTGAGGCAAAATTACTTTTTCCCCTACTACTTCTATGCTTAAACCTGCCTTTCACCCCAGAATCCCCTACTTTGGATGCTAAGGAAAGAGCTTTCCTTGTTTCAATCTGCTTTAACCAGGATCAAACCAAACAGAGGAATGCCTTTGGTTTTGCAGGGGTAGGACAAAATTTGTGTTTGTGTCCTGCAGCAGCCTTGCTGTCACTGCAAGTGGTTTCAGACACATTGCATTTGCAAGTCCATAATTCCACACAAAGCCTTCATGAGGCCTGGCCCCTCCAGCACAATCAACAGCATGTTTATAATCACATGTAATCAGCTGACCTGATGTGAAAGCACATGAGGTGGCACATTTGCCTCTGCACTTGCAAATGCTTTCAAGGTTTACTTTTAGAGCAGGATTTTGCAAAAACACAGGATAGTGTACACAGTACACACAAAAAAACTCGCATTACTGTTAGAATAATGAGCAGTTCACATTTTCTCTGTTCTCTAAGAGGAAGAAGCATGGCTTGCACATTGCTTTGTTTGACAGCTTCATGGATGTACACTTCATGACTGCAGGAAGTTGGGTTCAGAATAGATTTCATTTCATACTTTGGATACACATCTTGATTAGATTATTCTGCATCTGCCTCATTTTAAAAGAGGTGTTAAAAACCACTATCATATTTCCAAATCTGGTTCACACTCTTTGGTATGCTAAGAATTTTAATATGTCTCACATTCTACACTTTACTGCAAGAGTTAACAAATTTTGCACTCAAAATCCATGCTTGTTACTAAGTATGTGATTTAATACTGAAAGAGAGAGCTGCTCTATATCATTTTACACAGTATGAGCCATATAATAAATATTTCTGCCCCAACCATATCAGAAAAGTCTGCTTTTACTCACTGAAACGTGAGTGTTTGAGGGCCCTGGGATTATAATCCCATTTTTAAACCACATTTATCTGAAGATATATTTCTTTTCTAATATATAAGAATGCATTAAATCTAACAGACAGTAAATAAAGCAGATGTGAATCATGAACACTCGCTTAGAAAATGTGAGATGAGGTAGGATGAGATGATGCTGTCTGTAAAGCTTCAGGCACGCTTGCCCAAGATTAAGAATAGATGCTTTAAAATGCAAGTATTTATTCTAAATTACTTGGTCCTCCTTGATGCTCAGACAGATTTAACTGCAGTGCAAACCTTTCATATGCCTCCATATGCTCATTTTAAGTCAGCTTTGCATCTGATGAACAGTACAGCGCCGCTCCATTTGCGTAGTTGGAACCTCTAAAATGTGAAAATCCATATTGAGCAGTAACAGGACAGGCAAGCCACCCACCAAAGAATATGTCCTTCTTGCCAAGAACAAGGAGAGTCCTATTTGAAGTAGCTCATGTGACGAGAGGGTCACAGGAAGGCACAGTGCACCAGTTTAGCCAGGCCATATTTTCCCTCCAGAATCACACCTCCCAAGTGAAATCAGAGCAGATTGTTTTATACCACAACGGTGCTCTAGAAGCAGTAATAAGTACAGATCAAGCTGACACTGGCAATACACAGATGGGTTGTTATGTGGTCAGCGAATATATTCAAAGTTAATGCCGATCCATCAAATACCTTCAGGCTCCATTACCCTTTCCTTTCCCCCAGCTGCTGTTTACAGACACAAAGGAATCCACTCTGGTTTGCTGAGCAGATCAAAGTGTAACAGGCTATATATGGCCTGCAGTGGCAGAAAGCAGTGTGGTGTGTCATACCACTGCACTGACGTAAGGCCATTACAGGCAGCGACAGTGACACATTGACTTTTGCACCTACTGCAATATTTTAAGCCTCTTTCCACCATGTCATCAAGTACAGAGTTCAGCCACCAGCAGCCTCAGGCAAAATGTGCCAGTGCCAGCCAAAGAGGACTGGGACAGGGGGTACAACTTGAGACGTGGACTTGCGAGCTGAGGTCTGATTCAGCTCTGCCTAGGCAAGTGACTGACAGGTAAGGAAGGATGTGCCACCAAAGAAAACTCAACACCCAGCAGGACACCGAAAGGAGAAACAGCAAGTTTCAATCACAGTTTACTGTTGATAGAAAACTTGTGTAAAATGCTCCCTTTGCTAATGGATTCTTAAAACACATACATTGCACAAGAGTTTTTAATTACTCTCTAAAGTCCTAAATTTCTCAATTTAGCTAGTTTGGGTACTGCCAGAGTAGAAAGAGAACTGTGCTCAACTCTCTGTCAGGTTATGGGAGCACAGAGGAGGAGGTGATTTATCCCACTCCCCATATCCTCATTGTGAAAGTTGAATTCCAAACGCTCTACCAGGCCTTGCAAAGCACAGGAGCACACGAAAAATCTACTGCTTCATCAACTATGGTCAGCCTCTTTCAAAGAAATACAGCAAGAAATATTTGGTTCATGGGCTACTTCAAAATCTTTCCTCTAGTCCTGTGGGGTAAACAGCACATCTTGGGAAGACCTGCTGTGGAATTGAAGTGAAATTTAGAAAATTCACAGGAGTAAAGAATTTTGACCTGCAAATTTTCTGTCACTGAAGCATTATGAGGCATCTGGACTGGAGAACCTGGACCCTATGCAAAGTAAGTTCTGTAGGGGTGGGTTCACTCTTTTACTATTTGTACCTCAAAGATGTCGTGGTAGTCAGAAATAATCATTACACCGCAAAATGGAATTATCCTCTTCCTTTCTTAAGGTGTTATGCTAATCACTGAGTGTCCTGGGGTGATTTTATGCTCTGTATTTCTCTATCATCTGCTTATGGCCAGGAACGGGTCCTGTAACCTTGAGCTGGCATGGAGAAGTAGCCAGAGAAAGTACTGGCATGGTTTGTTTTTATCTCTTTGAGATAAAGCACAAGTTTTTTTGGTTTTCTTTTCCTTTTTTCCCCCCCAGTAGTCTGTCTGTCTGCGAGTTAGGACAGAGGGGGGTTTTTCCCTTCTTGCTGGGACTGAAGGGTTTTTGGGGTTTTTTCCCCCTCTTTTTGGACTGTTAGGCTAGTTTTTTTTCCCGTCCAGAAAATCAGACCATCTCCAGAGTAGACAGTTGGCGGGACCCTCGCCAGGAGCTGCCAGACCCCCGGCCCAGCCAGGCTGAACCTTCGGGAGGAGATAAACCAGAGAAAGGAGAGACTCTAAAATCCACCATCTTTCTCCACAGCAGAGAAGGTTTACTATCTAATATTATTCTTTTTTTTTTCTCGTGCCTGCATGCACTTTTCTTGTTAAATAAACAGGTTTTTTTCACTTTCCTCCAAGAAGATTTCCTTTTTGAACCTTGGCTGGGGGGAGGGGCTGAAATTCTGCCTTCTAGAGGAGACGCCCTTTCGGAGTCTCCTCCCAAATTTGTCTCAAACCAGGACACTGAGATACGTGACCCCTGCTCCCTTCAGTATAATTCTGTGCATAAATTATGGAAATGGTTTGTTCATAGCCATGAGACTCATAACAAAGAAGTGTAACTGTTTTGTACTTCATTTGATTTTCTCTGGCAAGCCCTAAAACCATGGGTCTACAGATTGAATGGAACAGTATTTTATACATCTAATCGTTTTCAAAAACTTTTTCTCCACATCTGACATGTCTTCTTGTCTTTTGAAGCTGGAACACACTGTCATAATTTGAAGCTCTCTTTAACAGTTGGACATACTAGTTTTGCAGTGGCAAAAATCACTCACAACCACTGTGTATAGAGGGTACACTCTACTATTCTTTTGCAATTGCACCTGGTCCTTCCTGAACAGCACAAAGAAAAGCATTGTCGGCTTTGGAGAAGCCTAAATATGCATGAAAGAACAGAACTGTATCAATGAGGATGAACCAGTATATACAGACCTGCCTAGAAATGCCAGAAAGATTTTTAAATACTTCAAACCTACCTGAATGGGTTTCTTTTTGCTTTAGCACTGAATCTAAGAGGAAGAAAATATTTTCGGTGATGATATCAGTAAATAGAGACACAGTTACTGTCTAATGAGGTTCCCATCAGAACATTTAGGTTGTTAGGAACTGATCCAGAGCACTCCTGTGTATTTCTCATGATTCCCTGTACTGTAAGGTACTGTGTTATAACACGGTTCTTTGCAACAGTACCCAGCTTCTGCATTTGCCTTCCCTAAACGCAATGAAACAGTTACCTACAGAAGGACAAGAATGTCAGACGAGCAGAAAAAAGATGCAATAAAACAAAAGACAGGATGTGAAAAACATACCTCTCAAGGTGAAATAGGCATTACTTGTAGATTTAGATCACTGGAGAATAAAGCTAAGCTAAATCCAGTGACATTGCAAGCTAATTAGCATACCCCATGGAGAGAAACATTGTTTTATAGACTGGCTTATGATTAATAACACTCTAGGAATGGCACACTCCAGCTGACATGCGCAACTCCAGCTTAAAAGATTACCTTCTTTTTTACAGTCATCATTAGAGTAAAAGTTTATGTTAGTCAAGCTACCAAAAGGAAAGAGGATTTGTTTTAAGGGAAAAAACCTCTTGCATGATGAATGTTTCAGAATGTTTCAGCTTTCTGTATTTGATCTACATGACTGGTTTATAAACTGCTTCTAAAACTGACAAACAAATCTTGTCAGAGAATAATACAACACACCACTAAGCTGTAGCAAATTATTTCCCTTAGGGTTTGGTTTTGCCATGTGTCCGGAAAAGACCAAATAAAAACATGTCCTTGCTAAAACAAAGCAGTTTTTCAAAATTCAGCATCCTTTCCATACACAAAGGTTTCATTTTTTGTATGAAGGCTTTGCTGCCCTCTTGGTTTATGTGCAGCATATGGCTTTCAACAAATGTCAGTAAGAAAAAAGCAACTTCACCAGACTCCTCAGAGAGTGTTTCACCTGGCTGTGTAACAGCTGCATTTCTGTGAAAGCTGAGAAGCCCCAGGTTTATGATTAACAATTTAATGTCAGTTACATCATGGGAGAGGCACCTTGTGCAATCTTCTTACATAATTTACTGTACACAGTATTCATTCCAGCATGAGTTATAAGTCATCCATGAGTAAGTCCTGAAGAATTAGAAGAAGCTGTAAGCAATACACAGAAAAGCCTAACAACAATGAGCATTTGTGATTCGTTACTGACTTGGTATTAACCTTTAAGTTTTGGGTTTTCAACTGCTATGTGTAATCATCAGAAACCCCCAGACTGATGTAATCTCTCACATTCCCAAGTTGCAAAATGGGCCTTTCAGACATTTTTTTCCAAACTGCTTTCTTGTTAGTGCTTGCTGCAGAAAATTATTATGAAAGCATTAATATCTTTTGGTGGCAGAACAATGCATTTCTAGCAAAGCTGGTGTTCTGCACAGTCATGATCACCAACACTTTATATGTGTGAATGAACTGATTAGACTCTTTCTTATAATTTGTGGCTTCTTATTCTCATTTAACTGGGACTACTTTTATCTTACATTTGTAAGGTTGCTAATGCATTTGGATGATTGAAGATTTCATTGAAATTAGTAGTTTGCAGTGACATTCATAATACTGCAGCTACTTTCTAAGCATACCAGCAACAGTCTACACTTCATGAAGTTTGGTGTATGGGAATGGTACAAATAGAGGTAGAGAAAACAAAATTTCCCAATTGCAGGCTTTGTGCCAGAGGCTTTCAGAGGCCCTTTGAATGGAGCGTTGTTCACGAACTGAGGGAGAATGATTCACACTTGAGGAATATGATTGCAAGACTCAAATGTTTGCTATCAAAAGTAAAGCCAGTAAATATACCATTCAGCAAATATGGGCACCATGAAGACAAGTGCAAAGCTTTATCAATCACTTCATCTGAAAAAAATGAAAAATTCTCACATTCCATCCATCCATCCATCCATCCATCCATCCATCCATCCATCCATCCATCCATCCATCCATCCATCCATCCATCCATCCATCCATCACATGTGGAGGATACTCCTACAGCCACTTTCACTCATAGGCCTGCAAATTTTTTTTTGATTATAGGTTTTGGATACACTTTGAATTACAAACCTGATGGAAGTAGGAGTTTTCTTTCTTTATCTCTGCTTACAAAAGGTGAATTACACATAAGAGTATCATAACTGCATTTTATGCCTACTATATATAATGTATTAAACTTATACTACAGCAGAGAAAGGCGATCTTTCCAGTTAAAACCTGCAGGCACACTCCAAGTGTTACTGCAGTTTCTAAATAGAAACAGGAATAGTCAAAGTTGTTTTGATCTGTTGTGCCCTCTTCATCCATGAAGTGCTTAATCCAAACATCTCTTTTCACACCAAATTTATCAAACCCCAGAGATGCCTTTGGCGTCAGGAACCCTGGCTCAATAAAGCAATCAAATGGAATGCAAGAACTGGGTCACTGATCAATTTGTTCTCTGGGATGCTCAAAACATCCTGAAGTCGGCTGAATTTGACTGAGCGTTCTCTGTTGTACAAAGGGAATTCTCAGAGGGCATGGAGCTGCATGAGTAGCTTGTCTCACCATCTCCTGCAATGGGTCTCTTTTCCAGCAAGAGGCACAGCCAGGAGCAGGCAATGTGCACTCCCTGCTGGCACAGATCCCAAGGGCCGTGGCTGTTACCACGTGTGCTGGTGACCAGCCTGACACTGGGACAGGCACAGCTCTGCAGCCACAGAGTGGAGCTTTCTGCCAGCTCCAAGCAGACTCTGGACTGCCCTGCTGCCACGTCTGTGCAAGCTGCCAAACAGCCACTTCTCCTTCATACTCGATCGATGTTACTCATGGCAGGTGCGAATGTCAGGAGTGACTTACGGCACACTTGCACAGCCAGAGCACAATGATGGAAATTTGCACATGAAAAGGTGGCATTGCAGGTGTTTTTTCCCAGGAAGCTCCAGATTCTCTGTGTATGGATCTATTTTTCCTTTACATAATTACTTCAAATGTAGGTTGTTTGAAAGAAGTTGCTGCACACTGCAGCTACACACTGTGTTTAACAAAACCCAAATTTTGTTCAATTTTCCACTGCCTGTTCACTGACCTGTGTCTTTTCATATCATTTCTCTAAAAGGCATAATGCACTTGTGATCTTAGAGTATGTCTGGAACCACAAATGAATACAGCAAGATATTCCATGCAGGCACCCATAGAACATGAGTACATTTACAAATGGCAGAACCAGGCAGAGAAGAAAAACCCTAACAATCACAGGCAGGAATTAGTGATTGTATCAGTATCAAGGGATCACGCAGCCAGGCTTTGTGGTGGAGGAACATGTGACCACATTCAATGTTCTTCTTTGAGATGGCCTGTTCACTCTGGCAGAGGTAGAAGATGGATCTTAACTTCTAACAGAATGAGATGCAAGACCTGCATCTCAAGGAAAGTATAAGCTATGTTCTTAGTCTGACATTCCTGTTTCCAGTGGATCTCAAAGGCCATATTTTATTGGAGTAGGACTCTATTTCACTTGTTTTGCTTCTGGGCTCACAGTAATTCCCTATTTTGCATAAAAATGGCCTTTGTGAGTCTGAACAACTATACTTTAGTATCAGTAATTAAGCAAGTGAGGAGATAGGCAAGGCTACTACAGGTACAAAACGTGTGTGTTCCATATATCTCCAGCGTACCTAAGATATTTAATTAGCTTTATCCATATTAATAATGCTGAGAAAAAAATAAGGTTGATAGGAGATCCCCACAGCCGCAAGTGCTTTCTGATCTACTACTGCACGAGTTCCTTTCCTCATTATTTTGGACTACGTTCTTTCCAGGTAATGTTACTTCTGCCCAAGCTCACAAAGCATCAAATGTGCAAGTAAGGAAATTACATGCTGTTTTATAGAGTACCATTTGGAAAAACTGGATTTGGTATGTAATTTCAAGCTTATGGAGTCAACTTGCCGTGTTCATTCTGGGTTCATAAGCACTGCCTTAGGTTTGATTAATGTGGTTTTGTATTTTAATATAGAATAGAACAATAATGTAGCAGCTCTGCCTGAGAGAGATTTAAGACTTAACTAGAAATTCATGATAAGGAAATTCCCCATGGTGCAATGTGAGGTCACCAGGGCTGAGTAAAGGTAATAGCCAGGATTCTGTAGAGTACCTTAATTTGGGGATGTCAAATTTGACACATCTTGAAAAGCCTGGGTTTTCAAAGGACAAGTATTCCACTGTTTTCAGAAAGAAGGTAGCTTGAGTGCCACTAAAAGCAATGAGTCAGTAAATCTTAGGAAAAGTGCTTTATTCCAAGAAGAAAAATTGTTTACTTTAAGGACAAATGTCCTTTTTCCATTTTGCATTAGGCAGTTGAAAACCTGGCCAGCATTTGCAAAACATACATGATTTAATCATTGTATGAGAAGGGACAGCTGTAAGGAAACTGACAGAATCAAACTGGCTATGAAATCCTAAAGTAAATTCTACATAAGATACCTTTATTAGTAGCTGGAAACTTCTGTATTTAGAGGACACTCTCCCTTGCTCTGTCCACTGAAGTAGACACTTTTCATAAAGCTGCCCTAAATCACGATATAGCAACAGCTACAGTGGATGTCACTAGACCTACACAGAGGAGGATACCGTTATTCCCCTAGTTAGCTTATATGTCCTTTCTGCTGTGCTGCACCCAGTTATTGTGTGCAACTAAATAGAACAAATGTAATCAAAGACCTCCTCTGTGATGGCTCCTGGTGCTAAAAAGGTTTGTGGTTTACTGGAGGGTGGGGAGGGGCAGGGCAGGTTGAGGGGTCCAAGCCACCTCTAATGTCTTTCTCTGATAAACCGTATTTACCTTTCCCCAGTGTCTGGTGTGCAGTGACCTTGGAGCCCGACTGTTCTCACAGTAACTGTGTCAGGTGTGACAGCAGATGTACTCAGCTGCAGCAAGATAGAAAGCAAAGGAGAGCACAGGCCATCATTCACTTTTAAGAGGATAATATACCTGATTATACATCATTTTGGGCCTGTGCCTTTATTTTGTACCTCTTACACCTTGTACAGAACTGCAAAAATGCTTAGGAGTGCATTGTCATCCACAGCTGCTTCATAGCCGCTGTCTCACCTCTCCTCAGGTTCTAAATCACTCTTGGTATCCCTCCAGAGGCTCATGGAAATATGAATTTCATGCCTCCTCTATTAACACCTCCACTACCTCTTCTCCCTCAGAAAGACCTTTTCCCAATCAAGTATACATTTGTGAACCTACTGGCAAGAATATGAAATCTGTGCTAACCAGTAGGAAGCTACCAATATGCTGAGAGCACTTCACTGAAACAGTAACTGGAAAACAATGCAAAGGGATTTTCTGCCTCTCAGCTTAGGGTTTGAACTAATTTCTTTTAGCTACTGTACAAAGATACCTGTGTGGATACCATTGCTAGAACTGGCCCATTAAACCCTGAGCTCCATGCTGAACAGAATTTATAAATCACCCTTAGAATCTTCTTTGGACTATTTAAATATTGGCTTTCTTGTGTATTTATGAACATCAAAGTCTTTGATGCATTTCAGCATCTTACTGCAGAAAAAAGTACCACATATTCTTTATTGTTATACTCTCTGGCTTTGCAAGACAGCACAAGATGCATAAAGCAAATATATTTGACTCTTCTGTGACCATGCAAAGAAACAGTGACTGTTTCATAGGATACAGCCAAGGTCCTGGCTCCCTCCCCCTCCGCCTTCCACCTCAGGAAGAATGGGAACAGGGGTTTCTGGATTGCAGCCCTTTCCCCTGTGTTCCTGAACACTTGGGCAAGCACTCAGCACATCCTCATACCTGCCAGAGACCCAGCTGCAGCCAAGAATCAAAGACCAGATCCTTTTTTTTTCTTTTAATGCAACGTTTGAAAACATATTAAAAAGCCTCCCCTTCATCTTCCTCCTCCCTTTTCTTCTCCCCATGACTGTCAGTTCTTTTGACTGAGTATCATATCACTGGGATTGATTGCACAAGAGTCACCTGAATGCCAGTCACAATGTTTAACCTTCCATTCACCTGCATGCTCTGAGACATATGATCTTCTTCAAACACGCGCCCTATGATTTAAAGGTAGGGAAAAAGTGAACACTGAAGTAGCAAAGTGCAGGGCTTAAAATGAACTGAAATGAAATGTTTCATATGTGCAGGCATAGCTAAACAGTAAAGTCTTTGTTTAAGATACACCTTATTTTACCTTCAACCCACAGTGACTTTATCACGCTTCATTTGTAAATTCTGGGTATAAATTCTCACAAACACAATGTATTTCATTTATTCATATTGATAAATCTTTCCTTAAGGAAGTTGTCCTGCTAAATCTGTTAGAGTTGAGACAATGCCTGTAACTGTGCATCAGCTTAAATAAAAGCCTTAAGAATGTGCCAGTTTTTCCCGTAGAATATAGAGAGGAAATCAGCACTACACATTTCCAGGAAGCCTACACTTTTCCAGTACCAAAGCAATGTAACTGCATTGGCCCAAGACAGCATTTGAGCTAATGGCAACTGGAGCCTATGGCAGTACCCTTATTAATACCTAAACTACTTGGCAGGCTGCTGCTGCTGCATTCTATGAGGGGACAGAAGGAAAAAAAAAAAGCTTTATCCCAGATGCCCAAATCCACTGTGCAGCAGAGAAGTAAGACACAGCATATTTCACAGAAAACCTGGCTAGTAAGAAAAGAACACTTTAATAAACAATCACTTATGGCATGATACTTTCTTTCTATGCACATACCTAGTCCCACCCAAACATCTCACCATTTCAGCCTATGCCAGCTGTTGAGTAAGGTTTAGCCATGGTGCCGACACTATGAGATCCCCAGAAGATGCAAACATGAAATTGTATCTTCCTCAGCTACTCACAGATCTGTTTGTAATTCAAGAGACATAAACTAGACAAGCTGCCCTGGCAGAGCCACCAAAGTTCTCACTGACTTTCTTCCTTGGTAGCTTTCTAGTTTCAAAAATTACAGTTCTCTTCTCCAGGCATTGGATACAGCAACTAGTGAAGATGTTGAGTTTATCAAAGATACTCATTCCAGACAAAAAAAAAAAAAAAAAAAAAAAAAAAAAAAAAAAAAAAAAAAAACACNAACCAAAACAAACAAAAAAAAAACCATGCTGCAAAATTTATCAGATTTACACCAATTTGTGCCATGGGATTTTTACTTTTATTGACTCATTCTGCCACTAAAAAGTAGATATCAATCCCTATTATTCTCACTATCCAGGTAGCACTGTCTTTGCTTTTACTTCCTGTCAGGATCAAATAAAAATGAAAAAACATTAAGAGTGCTTGAAAGCTCAGAAATTCAGCCTAAGAACTAAAATATTTTCAGATGAATGCATGTGGTCTGTGAATCAAATTTGTCAGTCACCAATCACAAACTGCTGTTTACTTCTCTAATGGCCCACATTAATACCAAAATACAAATGCCCTTGCCAGGTAATTCACGAAGTCAATCATGTCACTAAGACTACAGCTTTTTTTCTTTGCCTCACAGATCAACTCTGGACTAAGAAAAGAAAAAGTCATCTATTTTCCACAAAACAAGCCCCAAAATTAAAAATAACCTGGCTTTTAACCATGGATTTTGTCAAGTTTTTCCACTTTATTTTCTCTTCTTGGGAGCCACAATATGTAACAGTACAAGTGCTGTGATAGAACAGATGACAGGACAGATTGCTGTGTTATCTTTTAAAAGCCAAAATAGATTTGGGGTTAGAAAGAAAGGAAACTTTCTATAGTCTGAAGTATTGACACTGATTTCCTATCTCTGCCTTACTTGCCAGGCTAGGACCTTGCAATGGATTTGCTACCAAGTAAAAGGGTCTCTGACCTGCTGATGAGATGGGGAGTCTCAAAACAAGACCCTGCACAAGTGCTGCTCCTCTGCAATAGGCAGAGAAAGTGCATATCACTGCAAGTTCAAATCCCTTTCCAAAGAACTGAATTCTGATCCCTTGTAGGCACTGCTGGTGACTGTAGCATCAGGGATGCCTGGCCCTTGAAGCTTAGAATCTGACTGTGTGTTGAAGATTCACTGACAGACTCAAAACCCCTTTGGCCCTGTGACTCGGTTTTATTTAGGGAAATTGGGATAACTGAGATTTATGCAGATAATTTGTAACAATTTCTCACAGAAACTCAAGTTGCTACCATCTAAACTGGTAGGATGCTTCTTTTAGGTTTCTCAGCACAGGAAAGATGTGGACATGCTGCAGTGGGTCCAGAGGAGGCCCACAAAAATATTCAGAGGGATGGAACACCTCTCCTCCAAGGAAAAGCTGAGGCAGTTGGGGTTGTTTGGTCTGGAGAAGAAAGGCTTTGGGGAGACCCTACTGTAGCTTTTGAAAACTTAAAGGGGACCTACAAGAAAAATGGGGAGAAACATTTTAGTAGGGTTTGTACGATAGGATAAGGGGTAATCGTTTTAAACTAAAAGAGGGAAGATTTAGACTAGATACAAGGAAGATATTTTGTACAATGCAGGTGGTGAAACACTGCCACAGGTTCTCCAGAGAGGCGATGGATGTCTCATCCCTGGAAACATTCACAGTCAGGTTGGACAGAGCTCTGAGCATCCTAATCTAGTTGAAGATACCCCTGCTCACTGTAGGGGGGTTGCAACTTTAAAGGTCCCTCCTAATGCAAACTGTTCTTTGATTCTGTGATTATTTTACTGTTTCAGTATTTCTGGCCAGATTTAATTCTTCCTTTTCCCCTCTGTCTTCTGTGGATTGGTTAGTGGCTCTGTGTACACTCCCAACTGCATAAAATGGTGCACACTTGTGTTGAGAGGCGCAAACATCCATTTATTCTTTTTATGGCAGTGGATTGTGTTAACCCTAAACACTGACAAGTGCCAGGGTACAAAGAGTGAGTCACACCACAGACAGTGTTCTGCATCTTCAGAACATGAAAATACTACCAAGAACTCCTTACAGAAGTTATTAAGAAGTTTCCAAAACTCACATTCTTCATAATAGACTCTAACTGAAGGGGCAAAAAATACTTAGACATTTATCACTAAATGTATAGAATTCCCTAAATGGAAAACAAAATAGTTCATAGTTTATGAACTATATAGAAATACCAATATCACACTCAAAAGTTCTTTAGATGATTTACATATGTTCTAAGCATGTCATGGACAAGGAAGTGTTATCCTGTAAAGGCTGAACCAAACGATCAAGTACTTATAAAGTTTATTAACTCTTTATAAACTGTTGAAAGCACATGCTTAAAAGAAAGTAGTTCAAGTAACAACATTGCGTACACCAACTGGTTGGCTCCTTTCTTAGATTTCAAGGCATCTGGATTTTCATGAAATATTTCAAACTATGATTCTTCAAACACTCTGGTGTTTTCTGGAAGTTCTAGCAGAAGAGCAAGCAGTATCTAGGAACACTGATGGAAAGCTGACAGTGATTGATCTCATTAGAGACAATGGAAAACTTTCTTGAGCTTAGTGCCATATGCACTCAGCCTGAAAACAGTAACTGGTAACAAAGCACAGGACACTGCCAAAATTTTCTACCTGTACTAAAATTATCTTCACATTTTTCTTTTTTTGAGCTACAGGAGCTAGTTATGTATTCAGAAAACAACTTTTCTATGGTTATCAAGACACATAGATCTTAAGCCCAAGTGAAGCTCTGCAGATGAAATATTAGTTTGGCATCATTTAATTAACTGTTTTCATTAAAATCTAAGTCTGAAAATTTGAAAGCAATACTCAGTTTTCCCTTTATTTTTTCCTCATATTTCCAAATTTTCTAACCTTTTTAATAGGTTCATTTAAATGTATCTGGCATTTTTTCAATGTTTCTCTGTTGGAAAATGCAGAGAGTTTCCTCGTGCAGTATACCACGATATCTTCAAATGCAGAGGCAATACAAAAATCATAATTCTCTTTCTTGACCCTCTTTAGCTCTCCAGCTCCACAAACAATTTAAGTCCAGACCATCAGATCCAGCGTCTTGCTAGAACAAAGAGGTCAGAATCTGAATCCAGCACAAGGATTATTTACTGAGACTGCCATTGTAGCAGACCTCTCTTATTTACAGTGAGACAACTCTGGTCTCCACTAGTGAAACACTGCAAGGTGATAATTCTTAACTTCTCTTAGGGTCTTGTAAGCTAGCAGCAAAATAAGGATTCCAAGAACACATGTAGCAAAGGAGAAGGTCTACTCGGCATTCAGGTCCTCTGTGGTCTCAGAAATAGCTTTGTGCTGTATTGACTTTGGCTTCTGAGGAACTGTGATGCTTACAGCCCATGGCAAAAAGGTAGCATATAAACCTGAGGTTTGAGTTTTGGCCTTTTCAGCAGCAAAAACCTACATTTTATTTTAGTTGATAAATGGGAGACAAAACAAAGAAGTGAAAACAGACAGTAAGTAGATTAAACTGCATGACGAAATACTACTTACAGTTAAATATCCTTTTATGGATGGCAGCCTATTAGCAGGTCTGGAAAAAGATGTTCACGTGAGGTTCAAACACCCAACAACTAAGCATACTTACAGTAACATATTGGACCAGCTTGAGAACTATCAAAATTGCCAGTGTTGCCATTTCAGATCTATGTGTGCATCCATTTTTGCATGCACAACATTATCTGAGCTATCAGAAGGCACTGTTTTTCCTATAGTTATATAGACTGGCTAGTTTTGGCCAAAGTCCCTTGGTACTGTAAGTGGTATTTGTGAGGATAGAAACAAGGAATCCTTTCATAGCAACCAGCATTTGAACTGATGTATAAATCACCACAAAAACATAGCTTTTTGAGTGTGATGCTTGTGAGAGACACACTCACACTACACTACACAAGAGGAGTTTGGGCCTAGATGACAAGGAGTGGGGGTGGTGTGCTCATTCGATCTTCCACACTGGTCCAGACTTCAAGATCAGGAATGGAAACACACAAAACAATTTGACATTTGAATAGTGCTAAATCCAGGAAGGGAGATAAAATTGTATCTTTTTCTTGGAAAATCATGGTCACCAGAAGAATTTGTGCCAGCAAACAAGTGATTGGATTAAGTCCAATGTACGTTTTCAGCTAAAGAACATTTAATTCACAATGGGCCTGCTCTCCATGAGTTACAGCTGATCACAAATGCTTTCCAAGCAGGGTAAAACTGTGCTGTTCTAGTTTGGTAGCATTTCACATTCACTGCATGGGGAAGGGTGATGGTGAAAGGGTGTTGAGAACTAAGCCTAGATGGTGTCACAGGTCTTGGCTTGTTACACAGAGGATTTGTTAGGAAAGCAGCTACATTGGTGCAAATCCTCTGTATTGGCAGAGCAAACAGCCACACACACTGCACAGTGTTGCAATCCACCTGGGTTTCAAGTGGGGATTAAATTATGCAACTCAGGCTAGACAGAGGAACTGTATAGCCACAAACTATAGAATTGCAGGAGCACACACAAATGGGGGGACTTAGCCACTTCTCCTTCCCCACAGCACATTCATCCATGAGCTCTGTAGTTACTGTGTAGAAAAAGGACAGTACAGGAGAAAGGAAAGGGAAAGGGTAAGGGAAAGGAGAGGAGAGGAGAGGAGAGGAGAGGAGAGGAGAGGAGAGGAATATTTTGGTCTGTTCTTGTTCTGCCTCAGTTTTACATTTGAACATAAGGATGGATAAGCTCCAGACAGTTTAACACTCTACATTATTCCATGATCTCTTTTTCCTGTATAAATTTTGTGTAATTTTGAAGTCCTACAAGCTTTCCTTGATGAATTTGGTGCTTTACAAAAGACTGGTTCAGTGTGGCTAAACATATTCACTACATTTAATAAAACTGTGAAAATAACTGAGTGGAAAGATTTATCTTTATCCTCCTTCCACAGCATTAGTGTTCTTTCCAGTGTTCTTTGGGGTGTATTCTTCAAAGGCTTGTCCAAGCTGGTTATAAGCCTTTTTATTTAAAAAGAACGAACTGTATGAACACATGATTTTGAGCAATGCTGGATAAACAGGAACTGTCCATCAAACCAGAATTAACAAATGTTTATTTGTTAGAACCACTAGACCTTGGGAACTCTGCTGTCACTTCACTCCTGATATTTCTGAGCCCAAAGCAACAGGAGATTCAGGTAGATTTTTCAAAATCAGGAATGGATTACTTCTGCATTACTTCTGTATAATATAGATTTGACATTTCCACAATCTATTTCTCCTCATGATAAAATATTTCACTGTCACAACAATCTGCCAGTGAAATCCTTCCTCTCTCACAGTCTCCAAGTCAGTATCTTTACCCAGACAAACCTTTGCCAGTCTCACGTAGGTTTGTCTAGTATGAACACAATGTGATTCATGGTGGTGATTGCTTCAGTGTTTATAAGATTATTTTTATAACAGTCTATAAGGATGAGGTAAACTTTCACCAGAAGGTTATAATGTGCCTCCTGACATTTTATTTGACTCCTGCTCTGCTCACAACTCCCACTGAACTATGTATAATGTTTTAGGTGTGGACTTGCCAAATCCTTATAGGGAAGAACTAAAACCTTTCACTACCCTGATTTGTTGTATTGTAGCTTAAAGCTGTAAAAAGTCCTTCTAAAACCGGCCCTGGAAGTCCTCAGTAGCTAAATGACTGTGATTCTGATGCCTCTTAGGACAAAGAAGCAGCCTTCAAAGCCAGTAAAATCTTTGCTCCACCTGCCATAACACCAAATGACAGGGAATAGAATGTAAGCCAGAGCTAGCCACAGCCTGCTGGAGACTGTGGGCAGAGCCAGAGAATGCTCACCAAGAGAATGCCACTATCTGGAGCCTGTTCCAGGCCATTGTGGCAGTAAAGGGCTACAGTAACCACAGTCATAACCCTAAAACAATAGAGGATAAAACATTAAAAACAGCTTAATAAATAGTAGCATAATGAGCCATTGGCTTCCAAGCCTGTCTGGAAGGGCCTGGGACTTGCTCATCACCACATCCCGTATGACCTCCCATGTCACCACAGGTCACTTGGCAGAGCTGAGCACACGAACACTCCCCGTTCCCCCACAGCACAAAGATCTGTGCTCGACTCACTGTCAGGGACACCCATTGCTTCAAGGCGCTGGCTGAAAACAGCTGAGACGACTTGCAGAAAGCTCATAATCTACCTCCATCCTATAACATGTAGTGAGTGCTGAAGAGTACAAATGCACTAACTATCACAAAACAGATTTTGTTTCATTTTTCTGCACCTCTCCCAAATCTTTTATCCTTTAAGAACTCAGACATATAATGAAAGCCATGAGTCACCTGGAGCTACTATAGTCAGACTAATGTAACTGCAGCTCGATAACAATGGTGCAGCAATAAAAAGACTCACAATAATAAACATTTTTGTCACCTTGGTATCTTCTGTGAATGAGGAGCAATCACAGTCTTGACATCATGACTGCTATCAGTCTGTCTTATGTCTGGGTTCAAGAGATACTGTCATAAAAGTTACACAACTGTCACCCAACAATTATTCTTAACAGCAAATTTAATTAATTGTTTTGGCATCCATTCCTGGAAGCCTAGAACTTACATAGCTTCTCCTCATCTATTCCATGTGCACCTTGAAGGATAATGGCACTTCATCTCTGCCTATAGATTCAACACCTGTAATTTTGCACAAAAATAAGCCCAATATTAAAAGCATAAATTAATTTTTCAAAAATCAATAAGGACTATAAATGAAAGTTCATGTAAAGAGAGCAAGTGTTCTGTGACGATCATTAGCTCTCCATACTACTGCCTAATTAATTTAAGGCTGAAATGGAATGATCCTACTTTAAAGAGCAGATGATTTAATAAATACTTTCTTTTTCTTTTTTTTTTCTGAATTAAACATACAGTCTTAGTATCCAAGGCATAATTTTAATGCAATGAAATTATCCTACAGCAAATAACTACAGAGCAGTGAAAACCAGGAAATCCTGCCTTTGCTGGCATGAGAAATAAATGAACGGGACTATCCTCAGACTAGCAGAGTTTCCTCTCTGGTACAATTGAGAAGCTTCCTTATGTTGGACCCAGCCTGGGATTAAACATGGAAGTTCAATTTCCAAAACCATCCGTCAAGAACCTTTCAAACAACCTAAATTCATTTTGAAGTGCTAAAGGAAATATATGAAATAGAATCAAGCCATTCAGAGTTCACAAAACGCAGCTGATTTAAAGCAATCTATATAACCTGTTGCGTGGGTGGACTTTTATCTCATGTGGGTTTAGTTAGCAGAGCTAAAAATGTTAGCCAATACAAGGTTGGAAGCTGTCCTCTGAACAGATGCAGATGATAACCCTTGTGAGCTCAGCTGTCTGCGCCAATTGCCTTGCAAATGATAGTGTGTTTCCAGCACAAATTACAGGAATTTAGACAGTTTGTTTGTACAGAGTGAAATTGCACAACTATACAATTCTGCACGCAAATACTGTGGAAGCACAGTGGAGGCTTCCTCGTTGGGGCTCTAAATACAAGTTACCAGAACTCTGTATAAACTCCTCCCAAATGAAATAATCCTTCCAGTTCTGGGGAGTAACTATGGCCTAGCAATCTTTCTTTGCCCTTGGTACCACATATGCAACAAAGGCCATTATTTTTCAGTATTTATTCTAAACTTAACATTTAGCCAAGTTGCTAACAGTTTCTGTCCACTTAATGAGGGGCTCGCAATACCAAGTGTAATTTATTTCAAAGGCTCAGCTCTCCTAGAATGCTGTCATCATTCTCCCACATTTCTTTTACAAATGTAAAGCACAGGGTATGCTAGTGTTTGACAGTACTCTAAAGCTGATTCATGTGCTGAAGGCAGTCTGTCCATGGCAGCATGGAGCTCCACACAGGCTAATTCCCCTTGCTGCACAGTTCAGCATACGGGTACAGCATGCATGTATATTGCACTGTTGATACGGTATACAGCAGGTACATTTCAAGCCTTCATGACTCCACAGGGAAGCACATGAAATAAAAATCATCAAAAGAAGAAAGAAGATTCAGTGAACCCTGCTTCTCTTGTGGTTTTCATTATCTGGGGGCTAGGTTCATTAGCCCTGCACAGAATGCCTGATCTCTGCCATTCAGATAGGAGAACAGTTTGGCTGCAAGCCCAGCCTGCCTCTCTACCTGCAATACTGCCAGCTCCTGCTGTCCTTAGGCCCTGTATCTCAGCCCTTCACCTTTCAGAAGGGCTGTGTTGTCAGAAACTCCCCAGAACCAACATTAAACAGCACCGACGTGAAGCACTGGCAAAAGGGCTGAGTGCCTGGCCCCACAGTCCTCCCAAATCCTCCTCAACAGCACAGGATGACCCAGGGTGGAAAACTGAGTCCAAGACCCTGAGCAAGCAGAAAATTCCTTTAACACCAGGCTGCTGGGCCGTTCCTCAAATTTACCTAAGCATTTCAGCAATATGCCCTACAACCCTTTTAAATGCCTTATGGAGCTGGATTACTTACGGCATCCCACTATTGTTCTCTTTAAAGACTTCTGTTAGAGTATTATTGGTAAAGAGGTCGGACACCCTGAGGACAGTGTAAATAGAAAGCATCCTGGGTGGAAAATGGGCTTAACGTTGTGTTTTAGTTACAATTCAGCATGAAAGTTCTGTGTGGGGAAACCGAGGCGAGCAGTGCGGTGGGATTTACTCGTTAGACAGCAATTTTAAACACAGGAGTATTCACAGTTCGGGGAGGCACACACACCTTGATCCCACCTTAGGGCTCCACATTTCATCGTGCGGATGCTCACACGGAGCACGGAGGAGGCGGCTGGGGACCCCACCCTCCCTCGCGCGGAGGTGATGCCATTGCGGCCGCTCCCCGCACGGGGCCCCGCAGGATTTCCTGCCTCCGCAGCCCCTCAATTCCTGGAAGCGATCTCTCCCGAGGGCAGGAAGGGCGAGCGCGCTGCCGCCGGCAGCCCCAGAGCGCCGTGAGGGGCGCGGCGACCCCCGGCCCCTCAGAGCACAGCAGCGCGCGCACCCCCGCGCGCCCTCCTCCGCGCGGGCTTCCCGCCGCCGCCG
>VYZT01017208.1:260634-276759 GCA_013400735.1 Pomatostomus ruficeps
TGAGACGCTGCGGCCCCGCCGGCGGGAGGGACGGAGGGACGGAGGGAGGAAGGAAGGGCGCGGGACGGGCAGACGCCGCCGCCGGTCGCTGTCGGTGACCCAGCGCGGCCGGACGCCGTGGGAGCTGCGCCGGAGGAAGGAGCGGCTGGGGCACCGCGGCGCTGGGACCGGCGGGCCGGGGGCGCTCCCCGCTCCGGGGCAGCTCCTGACAGGAGCCCCCGGCGCCTGCCCCAGCGGGGTCTCCGCACCTGCCCGCCTCGCCCTGGTGTCCCGTTCCCTTCCGCGGTAAGGCCAGAAATGCTGACAGCTCGCTCGGGTGTCAGGCGGTGCTGCTGCATCGCTCCCGAGCCGTTCCATACCGTTAGACGGGCTCATTGTCCCTCTGGCTTCTCACGGGGCGCTGGGGTATTTACCGCTACACCTGGCGTGACTTTTACTCGCTCGTGCAGAGGGCTTCTTTACAGAATTTATCCTGGCTCACCCTGTTTGTGAAAACTAGATGGACAAAACTAAAATCTGTTCGTATTTCACTTTCTGGGTATTTGTTTGGCACATTTGCCACGGAAATGAAACTTTCTTCTTGCATAGAATCTCCAGGCACTTTCTGAATGCACTTGGTTTGAAAAGCAATTTGCTGAATTAACGTAGCATGCACAAAGATAACTTGAGTTGATGTGCTGGCAGAGTACCATCTATCTCGTGAGCAAAAATGGAATATTCCTGCCCTTAGGTTCCTTTTTAATCTTAAATTATTAATGGTTCTCTGCATTACAAGAATGAAATTTGTAATTGGTACAGAGTGCAAATGCATGTAGAGAACTGGATACAAGAGGAGCTGGTTATAAAGAAGAACGTGCCTCCCAAAAAGACCTAGCAGGAGAATGAAGTTAAAGAGCCCCTTCTCTTCCTTACGGTTGTTGAGAACCTCTGGGGAGAAGCAGCAGGCCATACCCAGCCCAACTCTTTTGCAGCTCTCAGAAAAAAGGAATGAGAAAAGGGAAGAACTTTTCCCTCCTTGGGGAGCATAGGAAAGTAGGGCTTTAGAGTTACTTGCACTTTTGTTTAGCAGCTGTTTAACTGAGTCGTGGTGGCTGCTCCTAAGATAGGGTTAGTGACAATCGTAGTATCCCATCTTCTTTTAGAACCTGATTGTCAACTTCACACCAAATGTTGTCATTTGTACTTAGTTAAATTGAAATATTTGTATCACATGTCATCATGCTGTTGTGTGTGTAATCAATACAGGAAAAAGTTCATTTTTCTCTGAGAGAGACCCCAGAAAAAAGCATACTTACCTAAACTGAAATAGAAAGGGCAGAACACTCGCATTTACTATGGATTCAACAACATTAAAGGTTTGAAAATATGTTCAGAGGAAATGTTGGTTTAGGTATCAATGGGAAGTAACATTTCTACTGTCTGTTCAACCATGTAATGTAGAGCAAGTGAGGTGTGTCATAGTAAAGATTACAACAGTGAACTAAGGTTCTGCTCTTTCTTTTACTTAAACCTCTTCCAGTATTTGAACTTTTAAAGGCAAAAGTTTGAAGAGAAACCATATTAAGCAAGTCAGAAACATAAGGCTTAAAAGCAATTTTCTTCCATGTAATCTCTTAAAGTTTGTTGAAGAGATTTGGGGCAGATGTACTGTGAATGTGTGGTGTTACAGAAACTGAAACCAATGCACAGAGACGATGGGCTGGTAAAAGGAAACTTATAAAAAACTTGAGAGGATAAAATTCTGCAATATTGTTGGTTTGGTAATAAAAATAAAACCCCCCAATAAACCAAACAAAACAGGGGTGGGACAAAGACTGGATAAGCTAAGGCTTCTGAACAATGCTGAGGTGGATTTGAGGGGAAGACTGGGCTGAGTTTTCAGTAGTGTCAGTGTGTTAGAGGAGTGTCTTGTCCGTCACAGAAGAGGCTTCTAGACCAGATTAGACATGACTGTTGGCTACAAGGAGTCATCCAGGGGGCCCAGTCTTCCACCTGGCCTCTCCTGCATTCCTTCTGGGCCTGGTTTGCACTGCAAATATTTCACCTGCCAACCTGCAGCAGGTGTTCCTGGTCCTCACCTTGCTGCCTATTTAAAAGAAATTCCCTGTTCTGGAGAATTAGACCATATAAGCACATCCCTCACTGAATTACTCTGTGTTCCAGCTGCGTTTAGTTTCCCTCAGCCCACGGTGACCTTGCTGCATGTCCTGCACACAGTATCGTGGTGTGCTTGCTGCTGGGGGTGAGCTTTAGTTCAGGTAATGCCTGCCTGGGTGCGGAGCAGATGGCAGAGAGAAGGAAGTGTGCACTGCCCCGGCCAGAGCTGATACCCTCTCTGCAGGCACACAGGGTGAGAGTCATGGGAAGCCAGCTCCCTCCTCAGCTCTGAGCTCCTCAGGACTCTGAGAAGGAAGGTGCCTGTAAGGTTTAGCTGCTCTGTTCTTCTGGGTGCAGATCATCATCACAGAGACATCTGCTTCCACTACCATGGTGTGACAGATGTTTGTATTTTGGAGTTGTAATAGGGTAGAACAATGCTAATTAAGAATTATGCCTTTATTTTGTAGACCCAGCTGTCTTCAAAACCAGAAAGTGGAAAACTGAGGGGCAAGGGGATGAAGGCCATAAACTTTTATCTGTGAAGTGGAACTTTTAGGCTTATGCTTTAGTAATGGTGGAAATCAGGTTTAGCTACATTTCTGTCTGGTTACATTCTTCAAACAACTGGTCTGACTTTACAGTGTAACAATTAAAAAATATGTCAGCAAGCAGGAGAGTATTAATGTGGCCTTTAATAGGACAATAATGTAAATGATTAATGATTGATGAAAAAGAATTGTGAATGAGCTTGTGGAAGAGCTCTGCATGTCCCTTTGAGAATAAGAAGGATCTTGATATATCCTTGGAGGTCATGCTTGTAGATTTTAATGAGGGTGAAGCAGAGAAAGGCTGTTAGAACTGAATGAGATCTCAGTGAAATAAAAACATAGAAAGCTCTAGGTTTATGATCAGATAAACCGAATCAATTTTTTTTAGTTTGGTTTTTTTGAAAAGGGATGTTCTGAAAGGAGCTGCAAGTAACTTCTAATCTGCAATCGATACTCAGGAAAAAAGTAAACAGTTACGAATGGTACAGTATCACATAAGTAGCTATTTAAACAGTTTTAGAGCCCTGAGTGTGCTAATGTCACTGATTAATAATTTGGGTTGTTTCATTGTGGGTTAAAACTGTTATGCGTAGGTCTCACCTACGTGTGTGGGCCTGCCTTGGAGGAAGTCAGGGCAAACACAGTAGGAAGGATGGTGAGAAGATTCTCCACAGCTGTAGCTGCATGAAACATGGCAGTTCAGGAAGACTGATGTGTCTTTGCTCCTAAAATGCTTGTTAATAAGTAGCAAAGGGAAGGGCAGGACTTCCAGAGGATATAAACATCATGCCTCTAGCTCTAGCGTCAATTCTTGTGGCTTGCCTGTTCCACAGAGGTGGAATGAGGTGTTACTTCATTTTCTGTGTTTGCTCTCCCTGTTGTGTTGTGCTGAGTATCTACAGAAGGTCCTAAATTCAATTCTGAAATGATCCTGTTAAGAAGGGAGAAATGCCTAGGAAAGCTAAGTGGGCCACTACCCTGTTCATGTGAAGACTCTGCATTCCACTGCTGCTATTCAAGCTAGCGTGAACCTCTGAAACCTACTTGTGCCATTGAGCATTGCTTTTAGGGCAGCAGCTGAGGTGAAATCAATGTTGCTCCCACCTTTGGTTCTTGGAAAACCTCCTTCTTGCTCCTGGATGGAAACCAAGCCACAATAATGCAGGCATTTACCAAACCCAATGAAGTACACTTATAATTAATTTCATTTTTTGCCAAAGGGGGAAGAAGCAACACAGAATTCCCAGTTCATGTGTCATCAGGCTGTCAGCTCATATTTTAGAGTCTTGTCACCTTCTTGAAGGTAGACAAAATCCCCTCCTCAGTCTGTTGCCTAAGAGAGAGGAGCTGGTTAACTGGGATACAGCAGTGTTCGATTCTGACACCTAAGGTGGTTTGGTTTTTTTTAATCTAAATCCAGAGGGAAATTTTTCAAGAACAAGCTTCATTTGACAGAGTTGTGTCAATCTCCAGTTATGCTCAAAAGCTCATCGACCTACCCATGATTTCTTCAGTGCATTGGAACAAAGAGTGTTTTAGTAAAGATATACAGTTTACCTGTTTGAAACTTTGAAAGACTGTTTTGTTGACCAAGCAGGCCTGTTTTACCGTGTAAAATGGATCATAAAAGATGTTGTTGCTGTTGCATGTGTTGTAATTTTAGGTTGAAAATAGTAAGATTTATTCTCTCTTCTTTTCTTTTCCTTCCTTCCTTCTTAGGAGTGCCACAGTAAGAGAAAGACATGAAGTATTTTTAATGGAATTCTGCGTTTGATCAAGCTGCTAAAAATGGATGTGAACATTTTCTCCTGTGAGGTGAGTATCAAAAGGGAGAAATAAAAGAAAACCTGACTCGTTTCACTTAGTGTTGCCTGTCACCACTCTTCTGACCAGCAGCTTTTGGTCAGGTATTTTTGAGTTACAGCATCTGTGTCTTGGCAAACTTTGTACAAAAAGTCTTCACTGAGAAGTCCTACAATTAATCGTTTCATTTACACAAGTAGTCAGCTTTGTTCTGATATGCCAGCAGATAAAAACAAATGTATAAAGGCTTGGTGTTGCAGGGTTGGTAATGAGCAGCTTCTGCACAGAGTAGCTTTTGACCCAATGTCAAGCACTTTTTTAAAGCATCAAAGAAACGGAAGCTGCTAAGTCTGATTTTCAAGAGTGAATACTTCCACAGACTGACTGCAGGTGCAGGAAATGAGTGAGATCCTGGGATGAAGAAAGAGTTTGCACCACAAATATGTAGGTACTTTTCCATGCATCCAGGCAGCTTTCTGAGTTCCTGCTCTGTGCAGCCCAGGGAAAAGTGGGGCTGTTGCCAGCCTGAGTTACAGGTGTATATTTATGTTGCTTTTGTCAAGTATCACAGCCAGATCCTCGCAGTTCCTGCAGTAAGTATGTGAGTTTGTAAAACCGAATACGTCTTTAATTTAAGATCATGGGAAAATTCAGATTATAAGGAACCTCAGGAGATCATAGTGTCAAACCCTCTCCTCAGAATTTGGAGTCGTCAATGAAATTAGGTCATTTTCACCCACTGGCCTTCTCAGTCTGTTCTATGTTCAGAAGTATTAACAAAAGATGGATTTATAGCTTGCCATATGTATTACATGTACATTATAATAATGCTGAGAGGAACATAACATGCTACTAAAATTTGTCAGAAGGAAGAATGTTTTAATTAAGACAGGATTGCACAGGAATGGTCTGTTTCTCTGAACAAAGGGAACAATAAATCTCTGATGTGTTCATTTCTTGCAATTGCAAATGAAACCTCCACAGGTCAGCTAACACAGTGACATGCTGCCAGGATTTTCAAGATGGGTTCCCTGCAAGAATTACCCCTTCCCAGGCATCTCTGGGGAATCTATTTACTTCCTCCTGTAAGCAAAACTGCTTTCTCATAATAAAAGGAAGGGAAGTGAACACGTTGCTTATCCTGTCTGAAACATGTTACTGAAACATTTCCTCTGAAGTATAAATATTTGTTCATGGGAAAACATAGTGACAATGTGAATAAAAATAAGCATCTTGTCAGGAAGCTTAGGGAGCAATCTCTCCCCTGGGCTCTAAAAGTAAACACAAACCAAGCATCCCTCCTCCCCCCATTATTATGTACTACCAAGCAGAACATTTTGTGAGTCCTAGGAACAACTACTTCCACTGTTTTGGCCAGGGAGGGTTATACAATGAAGGGGTTAATCCTGTCAGGAGAAAGACATTTTAGCATTCAGAGCCTCATGGGAGGGTCAGTGAAGTGAAGAGACACTTGATTTACTTTGGATTTATGCTTATCTCAATGTGCTTTGAATTGATCCCTCAAAATTGGTAATTTAATAGCTTTAATAGTTACATTAGTAATTTAATGAGCCCCTTTCAGGACATCATCAAAGACAAACATATACTTAGTGAATAAAAATAGAAGTCATTTTATAGGTAATGCAGTTCCTGAAAGCCAGTGTACAATATTACACATATGCAGGTTGCGGTTTAACCCCAGCCAGGAGCTAAGTACCATGTAGCTGCTTGCTTATGTACCCCCAGTACATGAGGGGAAGAGAATCAGAAAACAGGTAAAACCTGTGGGCTAAGGACTGTTTAATAATTGAAATAAAATATAGTAATCGTTGGAATGAAAAGGGATACAAATCAGAGAGAGAGAAATAAAAGCCCAGAACAACAAGTGATGCACAATACAGTGGCTCACCACATGCTCACTGAGGCCCAGCCCTGAGCAGAATTTGGCAGCCCCCGGCCGACTCCCCCAGTTTTTATACTGGTCATGACGTTTTAGGGTCTGGAATGTCCCTCTGGCCAGTTTGGGTCATCAGTCCTGGCCATGCTCCCCCTCAGGTTCTGGTGTAGAGCATGAGGTACCGAAACCTCCTTGATGTGGAGTGAGCCAAGCAACACCTACAACCTCAGTGTGTCATCAGCATTCTCAAAGTGAGTCCAAAACACAGCAACTAGGAAGAAAATTAACACTATTCCAGCTGAAACCAGGACTGTGATGCTATGACTTATTTAATATGCACTGACTGATCTCACCATCAGAAAGCACTTCTTGAGGGAAGTGGCACACCCAAGAACCCCAATATCTCTTTTCAGCTCTGCTCCCAGTGTCAAGCCTTGCTTCCCAGCCTGTTTTTAAATGAATTTCTGAGTAACATGTATAGCTCATGTAGTTAAATTACAGAACAATATTCTCCGAAACTTGCAGTTTCCACACCATTTCCTGTTGCTTCCCTGATTTGGTCTCACTTCGTAAAGAGAATATATCTGCAGGTCTGAAAAAAAGCTAACTTGTGGATTGGTGCATGCTTGAGTCAGCAACTGCTACATCTATGGAAGGTGTATCTTTGTAGAGGTGTTATTTACTCCTTAATATCCCAGTCATAGCTTATTTGCTTATGGGCTTCTGTGTCACTTGAGGCATTATGAGACAAGCAGTAGTAAATTTAGCTCTCTGGGTTAAAGCAGCTACTGCTCTCTCAGAGATTACTGTCTTCACAGCCAGTGGAATAAAATAGCTACGTGTGTGATTGCCTCTACAGTGCAATCTGGTGCGTGAGTTTAGCTGACAATTCAGATTGGTAAATACAAAGTTCTGGACTGTGCACAGCCAGCAGAGGGGTGTGTGTGTGTGTAACAGTAACCTTCAGCAGAATTAAATTTATCAGAGGAAATTTTAAATTTTAAAACTGCTTGAACTAGTTCTTCTCAGGCTTATGTCTGCTTGTGATTAGAGATTAGAAACCTGAGGGACTGTCTTGTGTGGGTGATTCAGGTGTGAGAAGAAGGGCAGTGTTCCTGTTTGTTGCTTTTGATCTTTGTAATTAAATTTATGTTCTCTAGCACTGTTTATCAGACCGTTGAAATACATGTTTTTACCTTCATTGTGGGATTTCTTGTGCTTTACATAAAGGAGAATAAATGAATGATTCTCACAACACCTATGCAGGATCAGGAACAATTTGTTATTGTTAAGTTGGAAAGAAAGAAAGAAATTATGCAGTTCTGAAATGTCCATTAATTCAGGGAGCTTAAGCATCAAGGTACCCAACATAAGAAATCCAGGTTGTGATATAAAAGCAGTGCTGTTAGGCCAGAACATTCTCTTGCCAGCTGGAATTACCTGTCTCTCACACTTCTGGAGGCAAGGGCCTAGCACCCTCAAAATGAGGATTTGCAGTAACAAAAACACAGTATGGGAACAGTACCTGAGCTTTAGCTATTCCTTGTTTCTACCACTTTGTCAGTGGTGAAGTGTGCTTCTGCATGGGCTCCTAGACGTGCTCAGCATGGGCAAGTGTTCCAGTGACTGTCCTGAGCAACAGCTGCAGTTTACACATGAGATGGGTGTACGTGTTGTGGCCCTTGCGGCTGTCCGTGTTTCAGTTCTTGATTTATGGCTATTGCTTAACACTTGAACTCCTTGAATTTTACTCTTCTATTTCAGAGACATATTTTTGACTGTCATGTGAGCTTATGACAATAATGTAGATTATTGGTCACTAAATACAGAAGAACATTTAAAAAAATAATTTCCAGTCTTCTAAGAAAAATACCTGTGGGTCAGGCTTTCTTGAGGCAATCCAACTGTCTCCATTGAATTTCTCCAGGGGTGAATTTTTTTCTTTTAATTCTCATACGTGTTTGCAACAGTGCTTCCCACTGGCAGCACTACAATTAAGAAACTTTTAACATTTCTCTTACTATAAGGACACAATAGTCTTTTAGCTGTAGATCTGAATTTCAGCTAGAAGCCTAATGTAAAAAATTGGAATAGTGGAGAAATGTTTATCTTCTGTAACAGATGCAGTTTGATGACATTTTATAGGCAATTGCTTCTGTAAATAACTCATACCTTTTCCTGCAAAAATATTTTAGGGATGAGGTGTGGGAGGAATTTAACTCTCTTGAGGATTTTATAATGCTACAAAATGCACCCTGCTCTAGCAATTTTGTCAATATGTATGGGAGTAAATAAGATTAATACCTTTGTAGTTCTTCTTTTCTGCCTTTACCCAGGAAAAGAACTCTTGCCTGACTCAGAAAAGACTGTAAAAAAGTTTAAAAATAAAATGCTACGTCTTTCTACTTTATTGAAAGAGAAAGAAATCCATGCTAGTAGAATTCATGATACTTTGGCAATATGACTTTCAAACAACGAGTGGATAAGAAATTTCAAGGCACTGGGATATTTTTGATTTTGTTAAAGCTTTCTGAATGCCTGATTAATTTCAAAACCACTACTGCTGGTACTAGTTTGTTTTTAATTTAACAAAGGTATATTGTGTTCCTGACATATTTAAATGCTGCAGTCATCAGTGTATGTGTAATTGGAAAGTGATGTCTTTTTCTCAGTACTTTGCAAATTACACAGACTCCTTTAAGCTCTCTGATTTGTGCCTAACCTGTTGTTCAAACCTGTAACAATGATACTTTGGCAGGTCCTGGAAGTAGTGTCCCACACCCTCTGTGAAAACTGCAAATATGTGCCAGAAGTATGTGATTTCATGGTTGATAGCTTTTGAATAGTTGCATTTAAAAGAACAGAATCCTTCTTGGTAACTATTCCTAATAAGCATAATTAGGGAAGTCTCATCAAGCAGCCTGTGGTGAAACATGCAGACTGTCTTTATTGCCTGCTTCTTAGGCTTGGAATCACTCGTGTGTGTTCTCTTGTGTGGATCACTTGTGTGCGTTCCTTTGCAATTTCTGCAATTACCATCATCCTTCAGCTACACCATTTTGATAGAATTTATAGGAAGTGTTTCGGGGAGTGAAAGATGTCCATCAGAACCAACCCTGGTAATATTCTTTCTGCATATGATTTACAGCCTTAACTCATTGGGGAAACAAAAAAGTGGTAACTAGATTTGTTTAGACATATTGAAGTAAACCACTAAAATATGTGAGCGGTGTTTGGACAGTAGAAACCTCGTGTTGATATAATCCAGTCCAACCCACTGAATTTGTTGTGTTGCAAAAATGCAGGCTTTGCAAGGTGGTCTTTGCTAATGTGACTAAATCATGTCAGTAAACTGGTGTAAGGTGGTGGTAAGAGGCACAAGGTTTTACCTACCTGGAAAAGCTTTCTCCTTCAAAAATGAGTGGTTTCAAGGTATAGGCTATGGAGAATGTAACAGAGTTTGAATTTTGGTCTTGAATGAGTAAAATCCTACAGTGTTCCTACTGTGCAGAATCACACTGTTCAAAATGAATGAAGAATTGTACTGTAATCTTGGGGGGGATTGTAATCCAAATAAGTACACTCTTTGAACAACCTAGTGAAAAAATATCAGAGTTACAGGTGCTTCATTCATTTCTGTTTGGTTTCAGCTGCTTTATCACCTTACTAAGACAGGCATGTAGCAACTAATTCTATGGACCTTTTCTTCTTGAATTACTCCCAGAATTGAAGCCCAGAGAAGTCACTGGAAGCCTTTTCTCAACACTTTCAGTAGGATTTATATCAGGCTCTTAAAATCATAATTGGGTCTTACTTTCGTGTCTTGCTCACTATGGGACAGGTGCAGAAGAGTAAGTTGTAGCTATAAGGCTGTTTCTCTAAGATCAGTGATGATGAGGTTAAGCTGCCTTTGATTCTTCTATTTAATCGTGCTCTGTTGGTTTGACAGCCAATAAAGATTAGAATATGGCTGTTGGCTGCTGTTCTTGTATATAAGCAGGGATGTAGAGACCAATAACACTAGGCTTTGGCAACTATTGAAAAGGGCAACAAAATCCACTTTGTTTCTCTTCCCCTCACTGCCCCTACCTTACCTTTTCCAGTTTCTGTAACTAGTGTTCAAGACTTGCCCTCATGATCTCTTTATAGCACAATATAAGCAAGTGGGACCACGGCTGGCACATTGTTGCAGAGATCTCTATTTGTGTATTGCTCATGTCAAATTTCTGCAATCTTTGACCAATATTTCAGTTCCCGAAATTTGATCTACATTAGGTATCCTCCTCTGTATAAATCTACTAGGCTTTTAGTAGATGGTTTATGCAATCCTCAAAAGACAGGGAGAGCATTTATAATGCTTGGAAGAATAAGCGCTGATCCATTTATGTATGGTTTTTAAAGCTCAATAGCTTAGATAAGAGTCAGAAGCAAAGACTGCGTATGTCACTGAAAACCTCCTGTAGCTGTATTATAAAGAGGTTTCAAGTCTCTTGGAAACTCAGTACTCAGAAACAAGTGAATTTTGACTGATCTCCATAGAGGAGAGATGGAGACTGACAGCTAGCCACAAGGTCAGACAGACAGAAAATCTTCCTCAGCTGACTGTTTGCTATGACTCTTACTTCATTCCACAAAGGAGTGCTTTCCATTCCATTAACATCTGATTAGATGGCAGAAACATTTTAAGAAGCTCTGAACGGTTATGCAGATGCCAGCACTATTACTTCCAGATTCATTCCCTTGCCAAACAGCAAAATGACACAGTCAAGAAGAAATCCTCCTACTAGTCAATTTTTCCTATTTAGTTTTTGTTTGAAACTGGTTTTGTAAGCTGATTAAATCTTTTGTATTCATGTTGTAGTTCTGAGGAGCTAGAAGTGTGGAATATAGCAAATACAAGCTGTTGCAAAATTGCTCCCATTAGAAAAGATTACACATGTGATACAAAACTCTGCCATGGAACCAATTCTTAATTCAGCCTTGTCCTCTCTGGGTTGTGAACGCAGTGAGCCATAACTCTGCCACTTCTTCCCTTGGGAGTCCCTTACATAACTGCTCAGCTGTTTCTCTTGCTGTTCTTCTTATTAAGCCAAATTTTGTTTTGCTTAATTGTATCCTGGTACACCTAACTTTGCAAACTGGGATTGTTCAAGTGAATCCACTCCCGTTTAAAACCAGACTCCTCAGTCTGTAGAAGGAGAAGTGCAGCAGTGAAGGCAGCACTAGAGTTCCGGGGTGATCAGAGTGACTCTGCCAGCCCAAGAGAACAGGCTGGGACATACCTGGCTCAGCTGAGCGCCCTTCCAGCAGCGGGGCTCAGCCGCGTCCGGGGCTGCCTGAGGCGGAGTGCAGCCAGCAGGGCGAGGGCAGGGATTATCCCCTCTGCTCGGCGCTTGGGAGGCGGCTTCCGAGGAACTGCGCTCAGTTTCAGGCTTCACAGCTCCGGAGAGAGATTGACCAGCTGGAGAGAGTGCAACCAAGAGCCACTGATACTGTGGGGAAACTGAAACACGAGATGGACACAGAGATACTGAGGGAGCTGCTTATCTGGCCTAGGGAAGAGAAGGTTAAGAGGGCATCTAATTACTACCTCAGGTACTCAGAAGGGGTTATGGGGAAACCAGATCTTCTCACAGCTGCGCAACAAAAGGACAAAAGGCAGCAGTCACAAGTAGCAGCAAGGCAGGTGTAAAAAAAAAGCATTTTCTCACTGGTTGTCAAAAAAGCCATTTTCATAGCGAGTGGCTAAGCAATGGAGCAGGTGGATTGGAGATTGTGGACTGACTGTCCTTAACGTGGTCAAGCTTTGTAGTTAGCTGTGCATTGAGGAGAAGGTTGGGCTAGAGGACTCTTCCCACCTAAATTGTTACTCTGTTTTGGAGTGAGGTGGAGAGAATCAGGGTCTTGTAATTAACATATTAAATATGGAAGCAGGGAAATGCAAAAGCCAATATCCTACACATAGTTAAACTGAAAACTAAAGCATTGTTGAAATATAACCCTCTGAAAGAAATGTAGATATTTAATCTTTATTCCAAATAATAAGTATTGGCGTTTTCCTTCTGTAGATGGTTCCTTTCCTGTTTACTCAACTGTTCAAAATGTATGCCAATATTAAGCCTTCTATATCCTTTTTCTAGTGAAAAAGAATGGGGAAATACAATTAATGAGGTAAACCATTGGTGCTATATATCATTCACAGAATGCTTTAATAAAATCTGGTGCACTGCGGGCTTCTTAAGCGGTGATGGTCTTGCACTACATTTAGCATTCAATGAAATAACTGAAAAAAACCCTAACAAATAAATGAGCGGT
This sequence comes from Pomatostomus ruficeps, assembly GCA_013400735.1. NCBI lineage: Eukaryota > Metazoa > Chordata > Aves > Passeriformes > Timaliidae > Pomatostomus > Pomatostomus ruficeps. The sequence continues at coordinate 273,298 of VYZT01017208.1, forward strand.
GGTCTGTGTTGGTGTCTAATGAACACAGTGAAGGTACCATCGTGTGTGTTACATGCCTTCATCTCTGAGAATCACGGCAAATGTGGGATTGTAGGAAACGGGATGTGACTGGCCTAATCAATTTACATAGCTGGCCAAGAGCAGATGTTGACGTCACTAAATAGAGACACCTTACGTCAAATGCTCACCACAGAGAGGAACGGACCGGGTACAATGTACAATAGGTTTGAAAAGAAAGCTAATTAGGGATGCATGAGCCTTTGGCAAGGGTGCATTGCAGCCCTGAATGCAAACCTTTTAATACAAAAATTGTACTGACAGGAAATGAGTTGAATTTTATTTCAATGTTTATAGACTATGTTCTTACATAGTTTTATTCAAGGTATTTGCTCTCTTTATGAATTTTTTATGGATAAAATCTAAGGAAATATATTCTATCCGTTAGAAAAGTAGTTAGAAATTATTTTGATCTACCCACATCATTAAAGTCTCTAAGCCTAATTGTGGGAGAAAAGTAGACTTCAATGACAGGAGCTGGGTAATTCTGATATTTTAATTCACATGCTGCCAATTGGCTGAAACTACATGTATCACATACAATGGGTGGATGGTGAAGTCCATAGCTGAAGTACCACGTTTCCTTATTTTGGTTGTACAACATTCACTCATGTTCTCTTTGTATTGTTGAAAGCAAATTTCATGGACTGTAGAGAGCATCTTCTGTCCCTGTGACATTGCCGTGTGCAATGTGGAGCCCATACAGGACAATTTAACTTACTTTGTTTTACTTAATTCCTTGTGCATTTAAATTATCTCCACAAACAATTTTTAAATCTAAACATGCTTCTAAAGTCTTCTAATATGAAAGGCCCCTGCATTCAAGGATAAGGAAAAGAGAGAAACTCTAGGATTTCCTGTACTATTGGGTTTTGGTTTTGGACAGTCCCAGGTGGTCTCTGCAATGTCAGACCTGCCCTCTTTTAGTGGACAAGCTCACTTCTATAAGTGTCCCTGCTGAGTGTTGGTGGTGTAACTTATCACAGGAAACTGCATTTGTGCTTGGATGTTACTACCTAAAGCAGAAGGGAAATATTTTCAGTTGTCCTGAATTAAAAGCCTGAGTGGGTCCTCAGAGGGAGCAAAGAGCCACATCACTGCATTTTTTAAATTCATTTTTTTAGCAGACGGTACCTAGACCTCTAATATAGGGAAGAACCTCTTGGTACCACATGGTCCTTGGGTCAGGGATGTAGACTTTCTCATAATGCTGATAAACAGAAACGTAAAATCCAAACCCCAGAGTTGCCATTCTTAGACTATAAATTCTCTGCAGATACAGCACACTTAGGTTATGATGGGGTGGTAAGAAGTATGGGCTAGTCCATCTCCTCCCCTTCCAGATGAGTTTTGTCAAAGAAGCTGAACCAAGTGCTTGTAGCCCCTTCTTCCTGCGCTTCCTGTTATCCTTGACTGGTATTATTTCAACCTCTCTCCTCCTGAGCCTTTCTCTGATGTCTGGGGAGTGCAGAGGATGGAAGGGCCTGGGGGCACTGAGCTTCAGCCTTTTTGAGCTGGTAGAAAGTTCCTTAAGGAGTTCTGCTAACACTGCAGGCTGGAGCAGCCTCTGGAGTTAAACCAGCTCTCGAGATCCAGGAGTAGAAAGGTTATTTGTAAACTCAGTTACAGTCTATGCACAACTGGTGCTCTCTCCTGATGTTTTTCAATCATCTGAGAAATAAATATAGTCTGGAAACCAAAAGGTTAGTTTAGCCCCAGAGTAACAAATAATATATTGGAGCATATGGGGATGTACATTTACATTTACATTTGTGCTTTCAAATACATTTTGTAATTTAGCAAAACCAAGATAATTCTAAGTAGAATTCTCCATGGGAGTGAATGCATTTTTTAATTGTTATTTTCGTCTTCCTTTATCCAGTTGTTCTCTCAGTTGTGAGATAGTGTTTAAAGCCCATAACTGAGCTGCAGTGATGGAGCTCGCTTGGCAGCCCATAAACATGTTTTGGAAAGCTGTATCGACTTGGCAGAAGCAGACTCTGTAGTTAAACGCTACCATGGTCCAGTGCCATGTCCTTTAGGATTGCTTGCAAAGACAGAGCTTACTCCCTTCTCCCTTTCCCTCTAGCTGTTATTCCTCTGCAAACAAACAAATTAAAATGAAAAATCCAAGCTGGTTACCTGGAATAATTAAAATCTAATTGAGTAAAACTTTGCCATTCATGTATTTTTAATGCTTATGCAAAGTCAGTGGGAATACTTGTGGTTTATTACTGTGCTTTCTTGTACCAAAGCCTAGAAACTGTCAGTTGCTCTACACCCTATTAGAGATGCATTCCAACCGCTTCTGAAGGTGTCACTCAAGTTTACGGTCAAAACTCAACTGTTTGTTCAAAAAGTTCAGGAAAATGTAAATATGCTTCAATATAGGATTATGTATCAGAGAACAGAGAACTTCTGATTGTCCTGGGGTTTTATTCTATACTTTGTTGGAAAAGCTGCAGCCTGAATTATGTAAGAAGTTTTACATTTGTGGTGGGAAAGCACTGAATGGTAAAAGTTGCTATAGATGGTCATTAAAATGGAAACTATGTAGTAGCACGTACCTATTTCCACAGCAGCAGAAGCCTTTATCACCCTTTGAAGAAACAGGAAAAAAGAGAGAAACTTGAGACCTTTTCTTTATCCCCATCAAAGGCAAAGCCCTCTTTCTCTTTTTCCCATTTTAACCACCTGACTAATCTTTGTCATTGCTGTATTCTGCTAAATTTACTATTGTGCACTAAAAATAACACTTTCTTCCTGTCCTCTTCCCTTTTTTTTTTCTGTAGAAAAGCTCTGTAAAGAGCTGGCAATCAGATCTAAAGGTTTGTGGGTTTTTTTATTGGCTTGGTTTGGGTTTTTTTTTTTTTTGAATTGCAGTCCAGTACTTCTTAAGTCAGTGTCATGGCAAGTCTGGTTGCTTTGTATCAGTTTTCTCTCATGTGGTGCTAACTTACCTGTTCTCACATTAACACTCACTGCTTGCAGCAGTGATAGTCTAGGTATTTTTAATAGAGACACGGGTTCTAGCTCTGATTTGTCTTCAGAAAGTGATCGTTTAGACTGTAGAAAAAGTGCACCAATAAGGAATTAAAAATTGCCATACTGAAACAGTTCAGTGAAAGGAATACCTTTCATATAACCCTGCTTTGCTGAGCATCCTGAATTGAGTGGGATGAACATGAGTTTTTTTGTTTTCCTAAGAATTGTGTGTCTGAGAAACAACTGAATACATGGGGTTGTTTTCCTTGTGCAGAACAAATTTTTTTAGCCCTTGTTGTGGGGCTAAAGTAAAAATTTTTTACTTCTCCTTTGTAGAGAAAAGAAGTTCCCATAGAAATTGAAACTTAAAACCCAGAAGGTTATTATAGTATGCATTATAAATCTGTTGACTTTTTTTTT
>VYZT01017209.1:0-14131 GCA_013400735.1 Pomatostomus ruficeps
CACCTCTGAATAAAGATCCACTTCGATATCCCCTCTGAATAAAGATCTACTTTGATATCACCTCCAAATAAAGATCCATTTTTATATCACCGCTGAATAAAGCTCCACTTTTATATCCCCTCCTGTACTAAAATTACCTCGAGTTTCATTTCCAGGTTGAAGAAAAGGCAACACTGGGGGTGGCCGGCCGGGAAACTCCCTCCAGGAGCATCCCAAAAATCCTCCTGCCTCCTGGCCAGTGACAGCTGGGGAAATTAGGCCACCAGGCTGGGCAGGAGATTAATTAATCCCATTAATTGGACAAAGCCCTCGGCCCCTCTGGCATGGGGTTTGCAGCCTCGTTCTGCAGGCAAACCCCTCCCGAGATGTTCAGGCCCCACCTTAAGCAGTTGAAATCATCCCAGGGGCTGAGAGCAACAGATGCTTTTAATCAGAATTAATCCAGCTCGGAGAGACATCCCAGAGCTGCAGTATCCCTCAGAGCGGGGACAGCCAGGACATTTCGGGATGGGACCTGGACATCGGCCCTGTGAGACCCCGTGAAGACTCAGACACTCCAGCTCAGCTCGCGATGTTCCTCCTCTCCTCCTCCTCCTCTTTCTGCATCATTTATTGTCCTAAAAGCCAAGATTTTCCACAAATGGTTTTGAAGTGAAAACAGCAACTTCATTTCTAGTGAAAATGACTCAGCCAGTAAAAAAAAGATGGAATTAGGGTCAGCTCCTGCCCTAAAGTGTCAAATCACATTAAAATCCCCTCGGAGTGGGGTGAGGCTGCAGGAGGGGAAAAACCCCCAGTGCAGGCCGGGAAAGGACGGGTTTAATGAGAGTTATCGGTGTCAGGAGATGGGATCTGAGTGTCAGGATCATCATCCCGATCCCCAGGGCTCCCCCTGAGCCACAACAGCCGCAGCAGGAACAACCCCAGCCCTCGGGTAAATCCCACCCTGAGCCTCGGGGGGCTGCAGGAAGGGGTTTGGTGTTATTAAAACACGGAAATCAGGCAAACAGACCCCACCCACTCCCTGAGAGCACCACCGGGATGGTTCTTATGGAAATCACGGATATTTTGGTTCAGAATCCACCTCTCTGCCCCCTGGATCCTGCCATCCTCTCCCAACCCTGAGCAAACCCAGGTCTGGCTCTGGGGCAGCGGAGGGTTAAACTCTCCCTCGGAGGTTTCACAGGGACGTTTGAGGGGGAGATGGGAACACCTGCAACCACTCCAGCGAGCTGCAGAGCAAAAAACGTGGATTTTCCCTGATTTTCCCCGATTTTCCCCTTTGCTTAGAGCTGAGCTGGGTTCTAATCCCAGCTGCGGCCCCGCATGTGGCGGCTCCTCCCGAGCGCCGACAGCGGCTTCCTGCCGGAGCAGGGGAGGCCACGAACCCACGTTAAACCGGCAAAATCCAGCACGGAAAATCCATCGGGAAGGGCATCCAGCTGGAATTTCAAATGGCATTAAGGAGCATTCAGATCCCACACACCTGAACTGCCAGAACTGCCTCATCTCCCACAGCCCTCTCTGGGATCCACCACCCTCTCTGGATCCACCACCTTCTCTGGATCCACTACCTTCTCTGGGATCCACCATCCTGTCTGGATCCATCATCCTCTCTGGATCCACCATCCTCTCTGGGATCCACCATCCTGTCTGGATCCATCACCCTCTCTGGAATCCACAGCTCTTTCTGGGATCCACCACTCTCTCTGGATCCACCTTCTCTGAATCCACCACATTTTCTGGATCCACCACCTTTTTGGGATCCACCACCCTCTCTGGGATCCACCATCCTGTCTGGATCCATCACCCTCTCTGGAATCCACAGCTCTTTCTGGGATCCACCACTCTCTCTGGATCCAACTTCTCTGAATCCACCACATTTTCTGGATCCACCACCTTTTTGGGATCCACCACCCTCTCTGGGATCCACCATCCTGTCTGGATCCATCACCCTCTCTGGAATCCACAGCTCTTTCTGGGATCCACCACTCTCTCTGGATCCACCTTCTCTGAATCCACCACATTTTCTGGATCCACCACCTTTTTGGGATCCACCACCCTCTCTGGGATCCACCATCCTGTCTGGATCCATCACCCTCTCTGGAATCCACAGCTCTTTCTGGGATCCACCACTCTCTCTGGATCCACCTTCTCTGAATCCACCACATTTTCTGGATCCACCACCTTTTTGGGATCCACCACCCTCTCTGGGATCCACCATCCTGTCTGGATCCATCACCCTCTCTGGAATCCACAGCTCTTTCTGGGATCCACCACTCTCTCTGGATCCACCTTCTCTGAATCCACCACATTTTCTGGATCCACCACCTTTTTGGGATCCACCACCCTCTCTGGGATCCACCNCAGCTCTTTCTGGGATCCACCACTCTCTCTGGATCCACCTTCTCTGAATCCACCACATTTTCTGGATCCACCACCTTTTTGGGATCCACCACCCTCTCTGGGATCCACCTCCTCTGGGATCCACCATCCTCTCTGGAATCCATGGCTCTTTCTGGGATCCACCACCCTCTCTTGGATCCACCACCCTCTCTGGATCCACCTTCTCTGAATCCACCACATTTTCTGGATCCACCACCTTTTTGGGATTCACCACTTTCTCTAGGATCCACCCTCTCTGGGATCCACCACCCTCTCTGGGATCCTCCTTCTCTGGGTTCCACCATCCTCTCTGGATCCACCACCTCCTCTGGGATCCACCATCCTCTCTGGAATCCATAGCTCTTTCTGGGATCCACCATCCTCTCTGGAATCCATAGCTCTTTCTGGGATCCACCACCCTCTCTGGGATCCACCATCCTCTCTGGATCCACCACCCTCTCTGGGATCCACCTTCTCTGGGATCCAACCCCCTGTCTGGATCCACCACCTTTTATGGGATCCACCAGCCTCTCTGCAGCCAAGGGATCTGGATGATCCCAAGGAAGAGGCAGCCTGAACATTCCCAAACCCGCCTTTCCAGGCAGCTGGATCCCAGTCCCGTGCAGAGCCTGGAAATCAGCTGGAAGGAGCTGCTCTCACCTCCTGCCCGAGGTCAGAGGCAGCAAAAGAGGCCGCCCGGAGCTGGGAGTTTTGTAGGAATTGGATTCTCGTGCTCCTCTGCTCCAGGACATGGATTCTCCTGCTCCTCTGCTGCTCCAGGGGAACCACAAAACAGCAGCAAGGAAAGCACCCCGGGGGCCGCCTCATCAGGAATTCCAAAATCGCTCGGAACAACAACTCCGGGAGAGATGGATCACTCTGCATCACGAACTCTGAAGCCTACGGATGGCCCCAGCACCAGCTGCTGTGCCCTGGCAGCCCTAACCACGCGGGCAGAGGTGACAGGAGGCGGGGACAGCACCGGGGCCAGGTGGGGATGAGGTACAGGACATCCCAGACGCTGAGGTGGCAGCCAGAGGGGGAATATTACTGGAAACAGCGGCGACACGCTGGGATTAGCTCAGCAGACTTAATCCCCCACTGGGATTATGCCACAATTTTTTCCATCCTGGACAAACCTCCCGGGATTGCTGGGTCCACCCAGGTGTGACCCGGGCTGTGCTCAGCCAGAACCCTCGGAAATATTTAAATATTTTTTCCCCTGGGAGCAGCTGGGAACCGGCTCTGCCAGTGAGGAGAGCGTTTGATATTCAAATCCCAGTTCAAAGCACAAACACCTCTACTTAAAAGGCATCCAGGGGAGGCTGAATTTACATCCTGGCTTTGAAATGCAGAATCCCGTTTCCTAAAGAAGGAAAGCAGCATGGGGAGGAAAACAGCTCCCACCTGGGACTTCCTCAAGCACCGGGGACAAAGGCCCTGTGTCCCCAAGGAGCTGCTGAGACCCACAGGGCGAGAGGATGCTCATGGACAGGCCCCTGTCTCATCATCCCCTCCGGGATACAGCTCAGGTTTTGACCCCAAAAAGTTCCCTCTGTACAAGTGTTCCCCAAAATAACCCTCGTTGAGGCATCAAACGTCTCTTCCGCTCCTTTTTTTTTGTCTGTCACCACCTCCAAAATCATCTCGCACATTTAAAACACATGCTCTCAGTCTTAAATACTGAGAATAATTTATTTATTTTTTTTTTACCTCATGCACTGGCTCCACGGGGTGATTTCCTTGGACGTGATGCCCAGGTGGATCTCAGCACGCTGAGGGTGGGGACGCCCTGTCACAGGGTGCCCAGAGAAGCTGTGGATCCCTGCAAGTGTCCCAGGCCAGGTTGGACAGGGCTTGGAGCAGCCTGGGACGGTGGAAATGTCCCTGCCGTGGCAGGGGGTGGGATGGGATGAATTTTAAGGTCTTTTCCACCCCAAAGCCATGGATACCCTGAGCTGCAGGACTGCAGGACGCCTTCAGCCCCCCCGGCAGCTCTTTGAGCCCTGCACACTCCAGGGACAAGCAGGAGCTCCTGGCAGCACACGGATACCTGGGTACCGGGAGCCAGAGCAAACAAAACAATGGGAGGGAGGAAAAAAAATATCCCAACCTCATCGTCCGTGTGACCTTTACAAGCAGCCTGGAGAAGAACCAGCTCACAATTTCCTCTGCACAGCTCCCCGTGCCGTGCCAGGGGCCGTTCCCAGCAGAGCCGTGTTTTTCCCAACAGCAGGGCCTGGGGGACGGTGATAAACCAGAGTGTGTCTGACAAACAGAGAGGGAGAAATGCTGTGTCCCAGGGCAGGTGTAACCCCACGGGCAATGAAATCTTCCTGAATCTGGATCAGAGGCTGCCCAGAGCAGAGGCCAGACAGGATGGAGAGAATAAACTGGGGATTTATTGCAGGGCCTTCAATAGGGACACCTCGCGCACTCAGAGCCTCTCCGGGAGAGGCCACACCCAAGCTGGACCCCGGGGCACGAGTTTGCTCCACTTGGATCAGTTTGGATCCATTCCCAGCTCAGGGTTCATTCTCCAATGACAATTGCAGGGGATGATGGAATTGAGCCCAAGTCTGTCCCCCCTTTTAGAGGCTCCGTTTCCATCTTTGGGGGCCTGGGCCAACGAGGTGTCCTTGAGTGCAGCCTGGAGAGGATTTGTTGTGTCTGAGCAGGATGGGAGAACAGGAGCTCCCGGCCTGTGGGGAGTGGGAGAGTCCCACACTAAAGCAGGGCAAGAGAATCTAAAATATAAAAACTGAATTTTAAGGCATCAAATCCATGCACAGCTTTTTTATCCATGTGCTGCCTGCTCCCATCGGGCAGGGAGAGTTTCCCTCTCTGCCGTGACGAGCAATTCCTCAGCCACATCCCCCCAAGTCACCTCCACACTCCACTCCTGGTGCCTGATTAGAAAAACAGTAATTAAAGGCAGATTACTGATTAACCAGGCATCATGACTGGGCTTTTCCTCGCTTGGCTGCTGGCGCACGACTCCGCCAGGGGCATTTCGTGTACCCGACGCTGAACTCTGATAAACCTGATTCCATTTCTCCCTTCCCAGTCCTTCTGAGGGGAAACCAGCAGCTCTCAGATCAAACAGCCACACTGGGGCTTGGCGCAGCTGAAAGCCAGTCCATTTGCTACAAACAAAATCAGATTTAAACACAATAAAACCCATTACTGCTCCATTGCCATCCCCCGAAACGTCATTATTTTCTTCCTTTCAATGGGCCCAATCTAATTTCTCCACGGGCTAAGGAGGATTTGACGGCAGCGAGGGGTTTGGGAGCGGCGTCGTGTTCCACCAAGAAGGGAGCTCATCCTTTATCCAGCAGCTCAGCCTCACGGGGAGCAGGATTAGAGGAAAAAGGAGAATAAAACCTGCCCTGGACTCTGCTCTCCAGGCAGCCCCAGGGGAGCAGGATGTTTTCCCGCAGCTCCCAGCCCTCCCCTTGAGTCAGCAGCTCCCTGAGCCTTATCTCACCCTCTGTCTCCCTTCTCCGTGACCTGCAGACCGTCTGGGATCTCTGAGAACAACGGGAACAGATAAAAGCGACACCCACGGGGTTTGCAAACAGGTAAAGCAAACAGCACAAAGCTCCCGGCAGCCTCCAGCAAGAGCAGCACGGGTTTCATCCCAACATTCCCTGAGCCTGGGGATTAATGAGCAAACCTGCCCTTGGGGGAAACAGGGGATTTCCCAGCCCTGGATGAGGAACCTCGGCATGCTGGGCATCGTGTCCAAGGAAATCACCCCACGGAGCCAGTGCATGAGGCAAAAAAAAAAAAAAAAAGAAAATCAGTATTTAAGACAGTGTTTTAAATGTGCGAGATGATTTTGGAGGTGGTGACTGACAAAAAACGAGTGAAGGAGACGTTTGATGCTTAACAAGGGTTATTTTGGGGAACACTTGTACAGAGGGAACTTTTTGGGGTCAAAACCTGACCCAGATCTCCTGATGGCCAGAAGCAGCGTTGGTGGCACAACCTGGAAGCTGAAATTCAAAGCTAAACATCGGCCCACAGGCCCCAGAGTGGTGCAGGGAACCCTCGGGACAATATTCCCATAAAAAACAATGGATTCCAGACCCCTCATAAAACCTTCTACTCCTTAAATTCCCCCTTCTCCCTAAAAGGCGTGTGGGAACCAGACTCTTTCATTCAGCCCCAGCCCCCTTTGCCCTGATTTCCATTTGGCTGCCGCCGTTCCTTAATCCAATGGACATTTTAAACCACCCCATTCCCCGTAACTCGGTTATCCTGTTCTCCAGACAGCTGCAAATCTCTTCCAGGCCGTTTTACCCTGTGTGTTTTCTTTGGCTCGGCTCCTGTGAAACGCTAGAAATGATCACGGAGGCGATGCGTTGCGTCAGGGAGTCACTGCTGATGGCATCCTGGCAGCGCTCTCCCGAATTCCTTTCGGGACAAGGAGCAGGCATTTCCATTTGTAATATATAAAAAAAGATTCCCCATCATTCCCCATCCCTGGGAGTGTTCCAGGCCAGGCTGGACAGGGCTTGGAGCACCCTGGGATGGTGGAAGGTGTCCCTGCCCACGGCAGCCGGTGGGGATGGATGAGCTTTGAGGTTTCTTTCAACCCAAATCATTGCGTGATTCTGGAATTCCAAACACCTCGTTACTGCCACGATCCTACTAAACCAAGAGTCCACGGGGCTGGAGTCCAACCTGGCAGTGCCTTCGAAAGCCCTTAAAGGTGAATCAAGAAACTTCCACCTCCCGTTCACCCCGATCCCTCTGCCCCCCGCCGGACCTCGGACTCACCGTCATCAGCTCCTTCTGGAAGGACTTCCTCTCCTTGTTCTCCACGCTGTTGCAGTCCTCCTTCAGCTTCTCCAGCACGGAGGCCACCCGCTCCGGCTCGCTGTCCAGCTCCGCCCGGCAGAAGAAGGTGAGCGGCAGGTTCAGGTAGCCCAGGGCCTCGGCGAAGGAGCGCCAGCTGCTGAGGTTCTCCATCAGCAGAGTCCTCACCGAGGCGTAGATGTAGGTCAGGAACTTGCAGGGCCGCAGGATCTGCTCCAGCAGCAGGCTGGTGGTGAGATCCGGCCCAGAGAAGTAGCTGGGCTTGACTTTCCCCACCACCAGCACGTTCTTGGTGTGCACCAGGCCGACCTTGCCCTGGTAGTAGCCGATGTACCACTCCTTGGTCCACAGCTGCCCTTTCAACCTGATCTTCTCCTCGCTCAGGAGGGCGATGACGTCTCCCTTCTTGTACTCCAGCAGGTAGTGGTTCTTGCTCTGCCTCACCACCGTCTTCAGCAGCTTCCCGTACTTCAGGCTCAGCACCGGCCGGTCCTGAAAAACCGGGTACTTGGCGGTGGCGGCCAGAGGGGAGAGGATGATCTTGCCCACCTCGTTCTTCTTGAGGAAGCGCCTCTGCCCCGTGGGTTTGATGGCGCTCTTCGGCGGCGGCTGCGGCGTCTGCACGCAGAACTGGGTCAGGATGGCGTCCTGGTCATCCTTGACCTGTATCCTCAGCGTGAAGTCCGAGAGCTCGTTGGGGTCGTGCGACGCGATGGGGAAGATGAGGCGGCTCACCTTGCCCAGCTTCATCTGGAAGCCGCGGACCACCTTGGCCTGCTCGCTGGCCTTCACCTCGTAGTTGGTCATGTTGGAGAACATGCAGAGCTTGAGGTCCTGCGGCCGGGACAGGGCGAACTGGTGCTTCCCCCAGAGCTGCAGCGCGACGGGAGCCGCGCCGTGGCACTGCCGGGTGACCTCGTTGACCAGCAGGGTCTTGGGCGCGCACTCGTGGCCGAACATGGCCACCACGGTCTTGAAGGAGGGGTGGATGTGCTTGGGGCCGTAGACGCCCACCGTGATCCTCTTGCTGATGTAATCCCACACGGTGTAGGGGTAGAGGATGTTGTGGCCCTGCGCCACGGCCGCGATGTACATGCAGGGCTCCAGGTTCTCCAGCTGCACCTGGATGGTGTCCCCGTAGGAATAGCTCGGCTGCAGCGGCGTGTAGGGCCCCTCCTTCACGTCGCTGCGCAGGCACTGCAGCCCCACCAGGCTCTTGCTCACGAGGTCGTTCTTGACCTCCGCCGACACCTTCATCTCCAGGACGATGAAGGTCTTCACCTCCATGTTGCTGAGCTTGATCTGCAGGACGGGGCTGATGGTGCTGCACTTGTCGCTGTTCAGCTCCAGCGGCGGGTCCAGCATGGCCTTCATGGAGATCTGCTGCGTCTCCCCAGGGCACACGTGGCCCTCGGGCACGCGGATGCTGATGTTGGTGTCCGGCAGCTGCACGGCCCCGCCGGAGCTGTCCAGCTTGCACACGATGTTGGTCTCCACCGGCTGCGTCTGACCCCAGCCGGGGTTTTGGCCGAGCAAATCCAAGTCGTGGCAGGACCGAGCCAGCTTCCTGTGGTTCAGCCACGCTGTCCTAAAATCCTCCCGGCTCTGGAACTGCTCCGGGGTGGGCGACTTCAAACCGCTGAAGAAACCAGAGGACGCCGGCACGTCCGACTTGGCCTGGAGGACGGACAGCTCCGACAGGCTGTAGGAGCGCTTGCTTCGGAAGAAGGGGTTGTCCCTCCTCACGGGCTGCTCCACGTCCAGCCTGTTCGCCGAGGGGAACTCCTCAAAAAGGTTCCCCAGGCTGCTGTTGGCAGCCGAGCCGGGAAGCGCCGGCGCGGGAGCCGCCGTGTCGAAGAGCAGCAAATCCACGGCCACGCTGGAGTCGGATTCTTTATCGGAGCCGGGCGCCGGCTGCAGATTCCCATTCAGGAAGGGGTTGGTGTGCGCCGCTCCGTTCAGGAAGGGGTTGTTGTGGTAGGATTTGGCGGAGTTCCTCTTCCCGTCGCTCCATTCCCCGAGCAGGTCGAGCTCCTTGACGCCCTCGTCGGGGCTCTCCAGCAGGTGGTCGATCATGCCGCTGTCGGTGAGCGAGGAGTTGCGCTGGTTCACGGGCTGCACGTAGGAGGACGGGATGTAGCCCATCTCCGTGGTGTTGTGGGCGTACCACCACTCCCCTCCCGACGTGTCCAGCACGTACAGGTGGTCGCCCTTGGAGAACTTCAGGGTGGTGAAACTCGTGGGGCAGTAATCCTTGATGGCCACGACCTCCTTGGCGTTCCCGAAGGACGTGGGATTGTCCACCAGCAAGGCACTGGGAGAAGGCACTGCAGGGGTGAGGAGGAGACAGCGCCGTCAGAGATGGAGCCACCACTTTTATTCGTTTATTTATTTATTTATTCGATCTTTTATTCCAGGCCACCATTCCACGCTGGTTTAAGTGATTGAGCTCCTTTCGGAATTAAAGTTGGAAAAGCCCTCCAAGATCGAGTCCAACCGTTAACCCACCCCTGAGCCGTGTCCCCAGGTGTCACCTCCACGTGTTTCCTGAACACTCGCAGGTGCACTGATTCCCTCAGGGCAACCTCTCAAGCCTGCAGGTTTTCCAGAAAACTCCACAATTTCTGCTACATTCGCATCTCTCTTCCCTAAAAGGTTCATCCAAACCCAAAATAACTCTCCCTACAGGCTCAAAGCCCTCCTTGCTCTGCTGTAACCCCTCTCCTGCACACGCCAAATGTGCTCAGAGAAGCTGTGGCTGCCCCTGGATCCCTGGAAATATTCCAGGCCGGGTTGGACGGGGCTTGGAGCAACCTGGGATGGTGGAAGGTGTCCCTGGTTTCAGGTCCCTTCCAAATCAAACCCAAATCAAATTCTGTGTTTCTAAAGGTCACCCAGCTTGAACCCTTCACAGAATCCCAGCACCTCCAACCTCCCTTTCCATGGTGCCACTGGAAAGCTTTTCCTGCCAGGGGATCCCAATTTCCATCCAGGCTGAGCTGAGCCTCCCCGTTTCTTGGCTCTGCTCTCATTTTCAGGACGTGTTTGTGTAAAAAGCACTCAAAACGAGCTGCAGGGGAGGTTCCACCAATGGTTAAATGTCGTGCTGTCTCCCCAGGCTGAGGAAAACAAGGCAAAGCTGGATTTTCACCAGCAGGGAGCTGCGAGGGAACTGGGACAGCACCTGCTCCCGCAGGCTCGAGAGCTCTCCGGGAGGAAAAGGGAGTTGAGCAAACACAGGAAGCCCTCAAAATCCCGGAGACAAAAGGGACGGGAGCTCAGCCTGCACATCCCCGCAGCCACTGCTGCTCTCCAAGGCGAGGGTGGATCCAGCTGAGCAAAGAGGAGCCTTTAAATACAGCCTGGGGATCAAAAACCGGGAGGAGAAGAGTTTTGTACACATCCTGAGCGCCTCACCCGCCGGCAGGCAAAGGCGTGAGGACATTTAGCCACCGGGAAACTCCAGAGAAACTTGGAATTGGAATTGTTTTGGCAGCCTTGAAGCTGCTGTTAACTCAGTCCTGACTTTGTGGCAGGTTTGAGGCGGCACGAGGGGCATTTTTGGTGTCCCCATCCCTGCAGATCACGCGGGCAAGCGGCTGTTCCCGTGTCCCTCCAGCTGTGCGCGCAGGGGTTAACAGGGATGCGCTGAAACCCCTGGGAGGAGAGGAATAATTCTTATTTTTGCTTTCAAACCCATTTAATTTGCAGCCAGCGTTTGATGTTCAGGTGCTGCTCCCGCAAAAACAACCCCATGTTTATTCTCAAGGCCCTCAACAACCCCGTGTTTATTTCTTCCAAGGCCCTCGGCGCTCTCCAGCTCCCACCTGGAGTTTTTCCCTGGGCTGCTCAGGAGAGCCAGGGGGAGCAGCAATTCCCCTCCCACCTCCCCACGGCTTTTGTGCTGGGTAAGGACAACACAGCAGGGGAAAAAAGCAACAAGAGGTAGAAAAAAAGCAACAAAAGGTGGGACAAAAAGAGATTATCAGAGCAACCCGCAAGCTCTCAGTGCTGGGGGAAGGGAACACCTTTGTCACCGCGTTTTTGGTGTCACTGAGCCTTCCTGGGGGTGGTGGGGAAGATGGGCCCAAAATGAGGAAGGAAGGAAGGAAGGAAGGAAGGAAGGAAGGAAGGAAGGAAGGAAGGGAGGAAGGAAGGGAGGAAGGAAGGATCATCCCCACGCACCTTTGACGTCGCCGAGCGCGCTCTCGGCGAAGGCCTCGCCCAGGTCGATGAGCGTCCCCTCGGACCTGCAGCGCGGGAGCCCTCCCGAGTTGGCCGCCCGGATCCTCTGCGCCGCCATCTCCGCTCCCGGCGGGCCCTACGTGGCCATGGCCTCCCTGCCGCCGATGCGGACCCCGGCGTCACCTTTGGGGGGGACAGAAATGAACGCCAGGGCGTTAGAAAGGCTCCGGGTGCCACTCTCGCGCTGATCCCACGGTGATGCCGTACGGGACAGAGTCTCCCCCCGTTCTCCCGAAACCACCGCGGAATTCACCCAGGAACCACAAATCCTCGGAGAGCAAGGACAGCCTGGTCTGGCACCGTGCTGGACACGACCCCACAGCAAGCAGCCCTCCGGCCTTTAAGGTTTTTTTGGGAATACGCCGCTCCCAGGATCATAAATTGGTCCTTTCCCCTGTTTCCCAAGGAATTTCACGGTGCTGTAGCACAGTTATAAAACCACGGAGCACTGGGCTGCTCTGGGAGCAGGGGAGACCTGCAGGACTGGGATTTTTCCATGTCCAAGCAGGTCATCCCTCCCTCCCACAGCATCCCTGGGATCTCCTGGGATCTTCCCACTTATTCCCTGCGCTCCCCCCTCACCCGGCCACCCAGCCAGAGCAACACTGGTTGCTGCACTGATTACGACAAAAACAAAGGGGTTTTTCCTCCTTTTTTTCCAGAAAAAGTTGCAAAAACACTTCCAGAGCCGCCGTGGAAGAGCAGCTGTGCCGGAGGGGAGAGGGAAACGAGCCCTTTCCCACAGGACACCCCGGCCAGGCCACCAACGTCGCGGCTGATGCAAGCGTGGGCAAGAGCCGCCCTGACGTCACCCGTGTCCCCTGGAGCTGGGACAGCGGCCAGATGGGCCAGGACGAGCAGGGGAGGCTGGAGGCACGGCTGGAGCACGGCCCGAGCCCGGAGTTGTTACTCCAGGTTTGCACCAGGGAGCAGGAACGTTGTCTGGCACAGCTGGGATCATCCCAAAAAATCCCAGATCCAGCGCCTCCCTCAGAGCTGCCACGAAACCCCAGCCCGGCTGCAGAGCAGCAGCAAAGTTCTAATTAAAAGTTAAATCCAAACCCCTCGTTGTGCAAAGGGATTTTCATCCACCCCCAGCCCCGTTCTTCCTTTCTCCCCCTCCTCCCGTGCCGTTTTTTTTTTTTTTTCCCTTGAAAATGAAATCAAGCAGAAAATAACAGCCAGAGCCACATTCCTCAGGTGGGAATCCAGAGCTGCTGCTGCGAGGGGGAACAGCAAATCCCGGAGGATTCGGTGCCCTTTTCTGGAATGCAGCGAGAGGAAAAGAAGCAGGAGCCAGAAACAATTCCCAAGGCATCCCCGGGGCTGGAATGCCGGGAATGCGGTGGCCTGGCAGGGATGCACCGGGCTCCAGGCAGGAAAAGAAAGGGAAGGGGGAACTTTTGTGCAAATATTTCCCCTTTGGGGAGAGATCCAAGGGGAAAGGGTTGGGCAGGGAATAAACGCAGGGAAAAGCAGCTCGGAGTCAAGGCTGGGCTGGGACAGGTAAGGGAAAGGACCTGGAGCAAAATAAAGGAATAATCAGCGGGAAGATCCAGCAGGAATCAGGGAAGGGATGAAGGAAACTCCCCTTGGTTGGCTCCTTTCACCCTCACCCAGCTCCAAACCTCCACTGCGGTGATTCCCATTAATGCCAGGCAAGATTTGGGATTTCCAGCTGGCACGGAAAGACCCCAAACCCACAGGGCCTCCCTCTANTCACCCAGCTCCAAACCTCCACTGCGGTGATTCCCATTAATGCCAGGCAAGATTTGGGATTTCCAGCTGGCACGGAAAGACCCCAAACCCACAGGGCCTCCCTCTACAGACCCCACAGACACCACGTGGGCTCTTACAGGGTTTTTCCTCCCTTCACAGAGGCAAAAAAACGCCCCCCACAGCACAGAAAGAGCTCAGGAGGCAAAGTTTTCGCCGGTTTTGGCGATTCTTGCACACAATCCCGTTAAAAAAAATAAAAATTTAAAAATCAAAACCGGTGTGGCAATCCCAAAACTCCCCGCTACTTGGGCACAAAGGAGGGAAAAAACCCAAGTGTATGTCACAAACAGGTTTTGAAACACCTGCCTGATGGTCCAGCAGCAAATGAATTTTATATTAATTATGGCAGCTACATGAATTTTGTATTAATTATGGCAGCCCTGACAGCTCTCCCTGATGGATCCACGAGCCCGGAATTTGCAGGGATGCTCCCCCTGCCTCTGTTTCTGTGAGGAGCTGGGAAGTTTCGTGCTAAAGGTCTCGGACAGATGTGGCCGTGCGGGGAAACAGCTGGAAAAACCCAACCCTGAGGCCTCAAAAGGCAGCAAAAATCCACACACAGGTCGGGGATAATGAGAAGGTATTTCCTCCCCTGACAGCAGCATGCTGGATCCGTCTGTCCCTCCTGGATCCCTCAGTCCCTCCTGGATCCCTCTGTCCATCCTGGATCCCTCTGTCCCTCCTGGGTCTGTCTGTCCCTCCTGGATCTGTCTGTCCTTCCTGGATCCCTCTGTCCCTCCCGGGTCTGTCTGTCCTTCCTGGATCCCTCTGTCCCTCCTGGATCTGTCTGTCCTTCCTGGATCTGTCTGTCCCTCCTGGATCTATCTGTCCCTCCTGGATCCCTCAGTCCCTCCTGGATCCCTCTGTCCATCCTGGATCCCTCTGTCCCTCCTGG
>VYZT01017212.1:6075-60756 GCA_013400735.1 Pomatostomus ruficeps
CGCGGCGCGAGGGCCGGGGCGGGGCCGGGGCGGGGCGCGGGTCCCTCGCACCTGAGGGGGCGTGGGGCGGCTCCATCTTGGGCATCCCTTCCTCCGTCCCTCTTTCGCTGACTCCCTCCGCCACCGCGGTTAAAACCGGAATGGAATTGCCACTGCAGCACCGCTCAGGGACTCCCGGACCTACCCGGTGACCGATCCGGCCCTGAGCCTCCCTAGCAGCGCCGTTGCCCGGCAGCCCCCCGGGCCCCGCCTGTGCCCTCCCCCGGCCGGGCACAGCCGAGCGCTCCCCGGGGCACTCCCAGAGCTGCCCCCCCCCGCAAGGGTGGTGTTTTAAATAGCCGCATTATTTTAGCCCAGCAGTGCCCCTCTAAATAGATGGTTTCAGCGAGTTCCCAAACTGGAGACAAGGATATTATTTTATACTCGAGAATTGTCCTGTTGAACTCGTTAAATTTACAGTTTACAAGTTCAGGAAGGCGGGCATTTGGATGCAATCACTGAAAGGGAAGCTCTGGGTGACACCATTTGGAGAAGAGTCGGGAACGGGGCTTATTTCAAGTAAACCTTTCTGCTGAACACACCTGTCACAGACCTCTCCTTCCTTTTCACGTCTTACTGTTCATTTAATGCACGAAATTATTTTAATCTAATTTTGAGACTTCTATGGGCTGTGCTCAGTATTGCTCAAAATTAATCCAACTATACTTTTAACATGTAGTAAATGTGATTAACTGCTGCTGCTGAACTTGCCTTTGGATCAGCTGCTGTAGGAATAGGCTTTTGTGTATTGCAAGGTGGCAATTTTTGTAGTGGTTAACCATTATACATTTCAGGGAACAGCTCGCAAGGTGAACTCTACAGTGATAACTTAATAGTGCAAAGCACAATGCCTAAGATGAGCAAGTGGCCTTTACCCTGCATCTCTGCAGAAACCACATTACTACTCTGGCAAGTTAAATCTGAACATCTGACCTTCTGAAAACAACACTCGAGATGAATAACAGATTCTGTAAATGATATAGCACATGCATATAAATACCCAAGGGTTAAACAATAAGTCAAACATTACTGCCTCAGACTCTGAGGATATTCAAAATCCTATCAATCTGTGGCCAGGATATTAATGTTTGAGACCAGAATATGCAAAGAAGTTTCTATGAAAGTGAAGAAAAAACGTTTCATACAGAGGAAAGTGCTCCAATGTTCTTTACTTTCATTTGTTTGCTAACATTTTCTTTTTTTGCTACACAACTCCCATGTTCCCAACTGATTTATTTAACTACAAAACCACTACATTCTAAGTAAATGTGCATCAGTGTATACACAGGTGGCTTTAAAATGCTAGGATATTGCCTGACTTTTCTTCCACAATATTGTGTTCCATCAGGACATCATATAGCCACTCCTGACTTCGAGGAAAATATAGGTATAAAATGCAGAGAGAAAGCTGTCTGAGAAATCATCTGTCTGTTTGCATCCCTGACGGATTCCATAGGGAACATGGTGAGCCAAACCTTCAGAAGGTGGACTGTAGAACCGCAAGACACTTGAGGGGAAAGATTTGTGTTGAAAGTTTAACTTTCCTAAAATGTAGGATCAAAGATCTGGTTAGTATTTGGATGGCCAGCATACCATACTTTATAAACACAAACGAGTGGGCTGTGGTGAACAACTTGGTGGAAATTAGTCCACAAAAACTAAGTAAATGAAGAGATTTCACTGTTGCAAGGAGGGTGTAATAACTCTATATTGATGTAATAAACAGCTCCCCTGATGTATGATGAAGCTGAAGTGTTGCAGCTGGTATGATTACACCCTTATGATTCCCCTGAGAATTTTGACTCTGTATTTTTTAATTTTACTGAGATAAACAGATACATTCAATATCACAAAGTAGATCTTTCCAAATGGTAGCATACATGTAATTATTAGTAAACAAATAAATTCAAAAGTTTATACAGCTAGGAGCTACTGGTCATGCTGGTGATAGCATCTACTAGTCTGGATGGCTGCCACCCATACTGACAGGAGGATGGTGACACCGAGCAAAAAGAAGCAGGTGAGCCTGGTGGCATAGACAACAACAGCCATTATGATAAGCAGAAGCTGTGTGGCTGAAGGAATATTAGCTTTCAGAGTTCTTCTCTGCTGCCTTGCATCTTTTCTTAGCCATCATATTACTTTTTGTAGCCTTTCTTCTCACTTTGCCTGTTGCAATTATACTCATGGATTGGCAGTTACAAACATAATGTCTCAGTCTTCATGTTCCTTTATTACCAACCTTGGTCTAGTTAGCTGTTATCTACTGCTTTCTTCTATATTGATCTGTTGGGGTTTTTTGTAGTCTTTGTTTAGGGAAACATTGATCAGATACACAACACATTTATCTGAGATACAAAATTTATTCATGATTGTAGTTTTGTGACAAAGGAAAAAAAGCTATCAAAAACTTGTCTGTGGTGGGTATCAGTTGTGATCTGGATTTTGAAAAATGTTTTTAGGAAGAGGTTGCAAATAAAATAGTCAGAGAGCAGATACATTGGCAAAGGCTAGTGTTAGCTGAAAATAATTCTTTGACATTTTTTTCCTAAAGCAGACATTTTAAAGGGATATGGAAAGACATCTTCGGTTGTTCATCTCACCTAACTTTAAATGTCTACTATGTGAATGTCTGCATCTGAGCTAGTCACTCTCTCCACTGAGCATAAAGGGAACCAGAAATAGGCACTTTAGGGTATGATTCATCTAACCTATTTTAGATGTCTGCATTAGAATAAGCCAAGTTGCATCCTAGAAATGCCTGTTTCTCTCTGTTGACTGTAACAGGACCAGCGGGTGTCTCATTTAGCTGTAAATGTCTACACTGTAAGAGTCTGCATTTACTCAGCTGAATGCCATCCATGTGATTTTAGCATGAGTTATCCCACTGTCCAACTGTTTCACTTGTTTTGAGGTCTTGCAATGGTGAACGGAACATGGTGTAGCCCGCAAAGTACTTTGCACAAAGTAAAAGGGTGAGGTATTGAATGTATACTCCAATGAATTTATTGAAAGTCAATAAAATTTAGACTAATCATATTCAGTAGATTGTGGGTGGCCCCAATCAAAAACTGAACAACTTTTGAGATTAATTTTAATCTAGTTTATTTATGGGCACGTTATATTTCTTTTGGAGTTTTTTTTTTGATACCATAGTAGTAAAGTAAATGCACTTAACTGCTGGACTAATACTCTTCAGAAGCTAGTATTTATTTATTATAGCAGCATAAAATGAGAATATGTCTAAGCAGAAAAGAGACCAAAGACAAGATCAAAAGCTTAAGTGATAATGTCTAATGTTAAATGCTGTGCTGCTTGGTATACAGTAACAATCAGCTTTCACAGAGCACCAGGCAGAGGATGTGTTCTGATGTAAAATATGTTGAGAATTAGGGCAGCAAGAGGATTGTACAGGAAAGACATTGCACAGAAGTGTTGTGATGTGCTGTCGAGAATTGAAAAATAAGAATTTAAGGCTTCGGAGATATTCTCTCAAAAGACAACTTGTGACAACAGTTAGGTACTTGCATGCCTGATTCATAAACTATCACCTAGGTTTCCCTTACAGGAAATCAGAGTTCTCCAGGAACCCAAGATGGTGGACAGGCTAAGAAAAGAACCAGTTGGAGACAGCCACATGGAAATGCCATGGTTTGAATCATGCCTGTTTAGGACTTTTGATATTCAAAACTGGTGGCAAATATTGCCAGGGATTTACAGGGCAGAAAGTTCCTTCAAGAATTAGATGCTTGAATGAAAAATGAGAGGCCATGATCCTGTTTTTTGAGAAGCAGGTGGAGATGAGGAACTGTCGGTGCCGTCACCTGCCCCATCTTCCATTAGCTTGATCATCAGAGTGCTGATAAAGCAAACAGGAGCTCTGAGTTCAGTCGTTTCTTTTGCTTAATGAACTTGAACTTCTCAGGGCACAAACTTTACAAGACATCTGAGGATGAAGATAGAGTTTTCAATCCACCCTTATAGGATAGTTAATCACTGAGAGGAAGTAAAATTACACACATAAAATACATCTCACACACAGAAAGAAAAGTGTAATTGATATGTTTGATGGTGTATGGGGAAACTTGAGTTTTACCCTACATCTGCACATATTTCACTGCTTTTTGTGTGTGTGTCTTTTTCCTTGTTGTTGCTGTTGTTAGATTTGTAACTGGCCTCCCATGTCCCCAATAGTTTGAGTGTCTAGATTATACCTTGACTAATGATTAGAGCATTCTCTCTTGTGGCTATGAGTATTTAATAATTCCCTGGAAAGTGAAATACCATCAGAAGGAGAGATGAAAACACCATTTTATTTAGGAATACTCCATTTCTTAGCTGCTAGTTAGCAAAGGCTGGAAAAGGAGTTAAGCATATGTCAAACACCCTGGACAATTCTAATCACAGGAAGACAGTACCATCAGCTTAATTTTGTGTCATGTTTAATCAATCAGGTGCTCTGAGAATGCTTAAGAGATCAAATTTTCCAGGTAAAATGGAGAGATGAACTTTTTAAAATATTCCCAGATACCATCATATGCAGACACCAGTACTTCTGTCCGTGCTCCGAAGGTGATCTCAAGGGATATGAAGGACCATTGGAACTTTTCAGAAACTTGAGAGAGAAAGGATTATAAAATCTGTATTTAATATGATCCCTGTCACATTAGAGAAACTACATCTATTTTTGACAGCTGTGTTCAACATGGTGAAATGGCTAAAGTCAATGGAAATTTGGTATTAATTTCAACAGGACCAATGTTTTATCTCATGTATAAATAAAGGAAGGAAGTCCTTCACACAGAGTGGATTAAACTGTCTACAAACACCAAACACTTTTTGTATGCATGATTAGAGTTCACATTTTTTCCATTAGAAGAGGTAGGCTGAGATGGTTAAAATCTCTTAGAAGCCTAATTCATAGTTCAAGGTTCTTGAAAAACTGCTCCACAAAGATCAAAAGTCTACAGACACCAGGCAATTTGTCCAAAGGACTTCTAAAGTGTTGAATACTAAGCAGCACCATTTTCAAAAACAGGAGCCTAACGAGAGGCTTGATATTATGATTTAACCTGTTTCATCCTTCAGCAAAGTGTCTCACATGTTAAGAGACTTTGTCTTCAGTGGAAGTTTTTCCATTAGGGAAATGATCTAGGAAGCAATGCCAAGATTCTGGAAATGCCTAATAATAGCTATTAAAGCTGTAACTCTTGCTTTAGTGAAAATTTATTCCTTTCCACCAAATACTAATGCATTTGTTTATTGTGCATATCCATAATGTGAATGAACTTAATGATTTTGACACACACAAAAGCTAAGCATGTGCTGAAGTCTTTTATGATGACAGAGAAAAAGAGCAAAGTTGGTGAAAAAGTAAGGGCTGCTCCTTTTTCCAATACATGAATATAAATTTTGATCACATGTATAAGCCTTAGAAAAAATGTAAGGTTTTTCCTGGGAAAATGAGAAGACAGAGAGGGAAACTTTGTGAAAAATTGAATCAATTGAGTCCTTTTGAAGCTCTCCTTTAGTCTTGAACTACAAAAATACCCAAAGGGCTTCAGTCCGCTTGCTTAGGATACACCTTGTTCTTTGAATCTGCTGGACCTTCTGAGGAGGAAATTAGTTTTAAATTACAAATACACCATTGCCCTAATGGCTTATGTTTGGATTTTTTTTAGCAGTGAGAAAATCTTTGGATAAATTGACTGGCTCTACTGGGTTTCTAGCAGAGGGATGTCAGATCATGCTCCTTGTAGCTTTCTGAAGTGGACAATCAGCTTTATTGTTTTCTGCATAACCAAACACATTTCCAAGATTTTCTTGTATTGGTCACCATATCAAGATAAAAATGTATTTTTAAAGGTCCAGGAAACCATAATTACTTTAAATGAAAGATTTCACTCTTCGTGTTTTTATTCATGGTAATCCAAAATAGCACAGAAAAAAACCTGATTACTGACCCTGAAAATGTACAATTCACAGAGACAAAATATCCAGGATAGGAGGAAAAGCAATTCTTGTGCAGCCCATCCCCTCAGTTACAGTGAGTACTTGTGTGGTGTGTGAGTATTCTCATCTTTAAATGGCACTGAGATTAGTTAATAATTCCTACTGTTTCCTAATTCCTAATTCTGTCATAGTTCAGGCACCAAATGGTGTTTAGAAGATGTGATTGATGATCACTGGAACAGCCAACCAGTAGCCCTTCTGAAACCAGGAAGAGGACCTGAGATCCCATGGGAATGTTCTAGTTGCATGGACCTCTAGGTATGAAGTGGGTATTTAGAAGGGTTCAAGAAGTCTGCCCCAGATGAATCAAATACTTTAAATTACTCAGAAAAAAAAAATTGCTGAAAATGGTAATTAGGGAACATAAGAAATTAATTAAACCCAATGCATTTGTGCATCACAAGAAGTGTAATCACACCCGTTTAACAAAAGAAAGGAATTTTAAGATTTTAAAATGCTGAGATTTTTCCAAATGAAATCAGGTGACACGGCTAGACATAATTTCCACATGTCTTTGAGGTTAACTTGAGGTGCAATGAATTTGCAAAGGTCCTATTTCGTGTGCAGTGGGAGCATCAACACAAACAGAAGGAATACCTTTCTTTTATCCCCTCATTCCTAACAGAAAATTGCACTGATACATAAACAGCAAGTATATCTATTTAGTTTTAATATTCTTTCTCTAGCAGATGAGCTTCTGCTTGTGTTTTGTGTTTTGCTTAATCATTTCCAATTCATGGTTTACTGGCATTGCACTCCTCAGTACAGCACCCAAATGCTTTGCTATGTTCTCTTCTGCTTGATCCCCCCTAACCCTCTGCCCTTTGCCACACAGTCCCCAAGCTTTGTTATTTTTCCATTCTTTTCTGGCAAGAGCATATAATTTTCTTTTCACAAACTAGAGGAAAGTTACACAGTTTCTAAGAATACTGGAACTTACTCTTCTCTGTCTCACTATTTATACTTTGCTGGAAGAGCTATTATCACATACAGCAATTATCGTGAAGTTTGGGTATCTTCCATTTCTGTACTGTGTGTCACTCAAATACACAAAACCCTGTGATTATGAGGTATGATGCCTGGTGTTCACACTTTCCTCTCGCTGGAAGTGAGCCCTTTTCCAATTTGTATTCCTAAGATTGTCAGCCTTTCATTCTGTAAATACCCTTGCGCCTTCCAAAGTGCTCAGGCAGGGCTCACATTTAAAGGATAATCACTCATCTCTTCCGGTGCCAGAACCTGCTTCCCTGCTTGCTGTGATGCTGACTGCTACAGCAGTTTCCTCAGCTCAGGAGTTCCTCTGAGTATTTTGAAAACCTGCAGAAGCAAATTAGTGTAGTTAGCAGCTATATGGCCTCAAATCAGATGGCTGAAGTGACAGAGCACAGACTGTGATAATCCATCACCCACAGAGAGTGGTGAAAAAAGGTTTTCCTGCTGTACTCAAACTGACTAATACCAACTGATTTTTTTTTATTATTATTTTTTGTTGTTGTTGTTGCCAACCAGTTGAGGGAGGGGATTGTCCCACTCTGCTCTGTGCTGGTACAGCCTCAGCTCGGGCACTGTGTGCACTTTTGGGAACTACAATATAAGAAATATATGAAGTTATTAGAGAGCATCCAAAGAAGGGCCACAGAGATGGGGAACAGTCTAGAGGGGAATAAGGGAGGCCTCACAGCAGCCTACAGCTTCATCATGAGGGGAAGAGGAGGGGCATGTGCTGATCTCTCCGTTTTGGTGATCAGCCATAGAACCCAAGAGAATGGTATGAAGGATTAGGCTGGATATTGGGAAAAGGTTCCTCACCCAGTGGGTGGCTAGGCACTGAATAGGCTTCCCGAGGAAGTGGTCACAGCACCAAGCCTGACTGAGCTCAAGAAGAGTTTGGACAGCACTCTCAGGCACATGGTGTGGTTCTTGCGGCTGTCCTATGCAGGCCAGGAGTTGAACTCGATGATCCTCTTAGGTCCCTTCTGACTCAGGATAGTCTATGATTCTCTGACTCCTTTAATAATAAAGGCAGAGTGGAAGCAAGCCTAAAAAGGTAAAGCATTACAGTTTTGTTGCTCCTTGTTGCTGAAAGTCCCAACTGGTGACGAGCAGGGTGGTCTGCAGGCTGGCACTGGCTCTCACACATGTAGCTGGCAGACTTTGATGCTCACAGCAAGAGGCAATGTGGGTCAACCAGCCTTAGGAGAGGCAGTAGGAAGCTCTGGATCTGTGGAACTGGTTCTGTGATTTTTAAATCTAATACAGTCCCTAAAATGGAGTCAGGAGAATGCCTGCACACTTTACAGGGAACTTCTAACTGGGTGTGGATACATTCAGGTGTTTTTCTGGATGTATACATGCACATGTTCACTATTTTTCACTACCATGGATCACAGAAACAGCTTTAAGTCTGAGTTTCCTTCCATATTTAAATATGCTAAGTAATAATGTCATTTAGTACATTCAATAGTAATTTGCATATTTGACATATGCGTATCTGTAATCAATACACAGATGAATTTGCGGCTTATGGTTTCAATCTGTGCCTTCAAATAGATTAATCTGTCATCTAGATTTCTCTTCAAAAATATGGTATATATATTACCTTTGACATCAAACTTTGTTTTTTCTGCTAACTTTCACTTACATTCTGAAGTTATTTTTTGTTATTGTGATTAGAGAGGAACCTTCTACCATAAAAATCAATCCCTTGGCACCGTCTATGTATGATCTTTTGTTACTATAGATATGTAATAATGATTTTCTCATTTCTTCTATCATCTCTTGTTCTAATAAACATTTGTGCTCTGCTCAAAGGTTTAGAAATGCTGTAACAGACATTTTTTAACTACAGCTTTTTTTCTGTAACACTTCTATCATTTTATGTTATGACAGAAATTCACGAATTAACATGAAGAGAGCTATCTTAGGCAAGGCCACTCTTTTCCAGAAATAAACAGAGAAATAGATGAGCACAAAGGCTGTTCTATAAACCATTAACAATTGTTTATAACAGCATTGGGTTTCAAAATTAGGCATGTGATCTTTAAAGACAGTACTTTACAACACAGCATTGGAGGTAGAAGGGCGTCAGAAGTCAGACAAGTTCCAAGGGCAGAGCTAAAAAATATAAGAGTTCTTCAGAATGGGGAACAATGACATAGGAAAAAATTAATCTATTTTGGGAAAGAAAAAGAGAACATCTTGAAACAGTACCCAGGTCGGAACTCCTACAGAAATGCTATGATACCTTTTGTCCCTAGGGGAGTAAACCTAGACCTGGTTTCACAACAGCCATTGTTCTAGACCTTGAAAGCAAGATGAGAATAAGGCAGGTTGACTTGTCTGAGCGAAACTGTGAAACCCTAGACATCTTCATGGTTATGTGGAAGGGTGGATGCAGCTGAGTGCCACTTGCCACCATCTACTGTGACAGTTTTAGTAACAAGAGACACGCTTAGAGATGAGAGACAACATGGCTCTAGCACATATACCTGGATGAAGATGAAAAACACTGACATTGAGCCTTCTGTGATCTGATTTGTTGACCTTCACAGCAGTGACTGCAGACCGGAGGTTAACACTAAAATACAGACTAGCTGTAGCAGCTATTGTTTAATTCAAGCTAAAGGAAGGCTGCAGTGCTATATCTCTATAAAGCTATTTGAGCATGTCTGCATCAGATTAGAAAATCAACTGCATTCAATCATTTTCTAATCTGTTGTTTACTGTTGTGGAGAAAGAGTTTATGAGATGCAGTGTGTGTGTTTTTACAATTACAGTCTGACAGGATGACTTACCTTCTGAAGCAGCTCTTTATTCTCAGTTCTTTTTAGGTAACTAGGGAAGAAAAGCTGTCCAGAAACTGTCATCATAAAAAAGTACATACTTCTGAGCATCTAATTAGAAGTTTTCTTTGCTACTTTGAATAGGCTTTGGCTCTGCTTTATGCAGTTTCATATTCCTTCATCATCTTCCCTTAGAAGGCCTCTGGCTGCCTCCCTAATGCTTTGGGGCTCTAGAGAAAGTCTCAGCTGATGTCCAGAGGATCCATGTTCCTCAAGGGACATGACTTTCACAGTTCCAGTCAGAGCACCTCCTTGTGCTCTGCAGTGATTTGAGGCTGCCAGCATATATTCCATGTTCCTCCATGAGGCGTGCTTTCCAAGAATCACAGATAGCACTTCTCTGAAAAAGCATGGCAGCACAGGGACATACCAATTGGGTTTTACCACCACCAGCAGCAGAGTGCCCTCTCACACAATAGAGAAATAAATTTGGAATAGCAGCCTGCCTATCCCCATGTCACCCCATGATGACAACCAAAGTCATACAAGTGGCTTGTAGGGTTAGCAGAGCAGCAGCCATACTGATCTTTGGACTTGTTCAGGAAACACCCTTCCACACACCCCTGAGAACCTGATCTAACACCCCTCAGCCCAGCTCTGAATCTGGCTTGGGAACTTTGTTGTCACATTGAACAGTAGATTTCCCTGGGACAGAAGGCTGGCATGGGAGTCTTCTTTTGAGGAACTGTCCCAGGCAGAAAGGGGAAGGCTTGGCACCATCTTCCTGCCTAGAATAGCTGCCTATTTCACAAACATCCATGTCAGCTGGGCATTTGACAGCAGGCCTGTCAGGTATCATACCTTGCTCTTCATAGCAAAGGTTACTAGAACAAGGTACCTGCTGTCAGATGGATTTTATTTCTTCTGGAGACTCCGAAGTGCTTTTGCAATGGAGAACTTACCATGGGAACCTTCTGCAGAGGGACCGCTTTACATTGTTAGTCTCTTACAATGCCTTCTGGGTTTGGCATTATAAGCCCAGCTGGAAACCAGGCATGTCAAGTATTTTAGGGACCTGAGAATTTGTCCTTTCCAGTGCTTTTAGTGACTTTGAGCTGACTGTGAGCTATTGTGAACATGGAGTATTGTTTTCTGAGGCCTGGCTGCAAGAGCTTCTTCTTTACAAGGAGCTATTGTGAGGGAGAAAAGCAAAGGCATTGTGTCCTGGACGGTAATAATGACCAAAGTCGTCGTCTTCATTATCTCCAGATGGAAAGAGAACTATCTTGTTCTGCAAGCTTTGATTTTTTAAAGACTGGTCAGAAAGACCACTAATATGAAGTGGCTCCAACTCCAGTGTGAATGAGGAGTATCTGCCAAATGCCCAGTTGCTGCCCATGTCCAGCAGCTGCAGTGTCTTGTGCCAGCAGGGCCGTTTGCAGGATGGCCAAGCTCCCATGCAGCAGGAACTGAGGGGAAATGATGCTGCGTTCTGGGTGTGCCACAGGGACAGCACCTCCCGCCAGTGACCAACTCATACTGACAAAAGACATGCTGGATATATTCAGTTTAGGAAATCAATCTCTTTTTTTAACAGTATTTCTTTTAAATTATGATGCATCTACTATAAATGTATTGTTTTGAAAAGGGGTAATGTTTACCTCAGAGGCTGCAGTATGCTAGGCCCTGTGTAATGGAGGAGGAAAAGTTTTCCATTTCTCAGACAGTCTGAAGTGAATGCACTCTACAGACCGAGCATAAAATATATAGGAACAACATCATGCTGGAAGTATTTTGTCTTGTTTTTTTCTTTACTATCTCCAATATACACAACCATTTATATATATATATAGGAACCCACGCAATAAACAGCTGTCCAGAGCACACTTGCTTCTTGACAATCTCATCTAAGATTTGCTTACTGATCTGTAGCTTTCCCAAGGATTTATGACATATCTACTGTGTATTATTTTAAACTTATTCTGCTATAGAAATATTGTTGTCTTTCCTGCTGTATTCATAACCAGATTGTTTAAACCTGCTTGGAATGGACACAGTGCTCAAGTCTGGAAGTTATGGCATACTTATGTCCTAGTAGATTCTGTAAAGAAATGCTTTGAAGTCAGATTTAGCAGTGTCAATGATTTTGTCCTCTGACTCCACATATTAAACAGTACCTGAAATACCTACTTTTCCTTGTAGGATGATATAAACATTCCCTACTCCCCCTGTAAACTCTCCAACATTTCTGCTTCTTTTTTCTTAGCAATAGAGGTTTTGTTGTTGTCCCATTGTTACAAGTTTTCTGACTGCCTGACTCACTTGCCTGAAAATACAGTCAAGTAAGGTTTACAAAAGGACGGAAGCGTATTACTGGTTTCCACAGAGCAGCCAGTGAGGAAGCACGGAACAGCAGCTTTGCTGAAATTATGCTCTGGACACAGGCCAGATTTTTAAGGAGTTATTTTGGGAATTTGCTATCTAAATTTTGAGACATTCTAGAAGATAATTTCCCTGTGATATTAGTGTGATGATTATTACATCATTCAATTAGAAAATAATGGTGTAAGAATAAAAAGCTGTTCCCTTTCCAGTTTCCAAGGTCTCGAAAAAGAAGAGCTTTTAAATGCTAACAGCATAACTTTGCTGAACTCAGCATTGCACTTTAAAGGTATTACTTATCTGTCCAGTTTGTCTCTGTGCTTTTCCATGGAAATGTTATATTACAGCTTCTTCCTGAAAGGTAAAGATTTCAAAATGCTCCTGTGTACTTTTTATGCTATTGCAACTATGTGAGGAAATAGCTGTTAATGACATGAGAAGCCAATAAATAAAATTAGATCATAAATAAAAATTGAATTGTTGCCATAGATCAAACATGCATTACCAGGGATATAAATATTGCAGGGTTTCAGTGCTTGTTTAATTTTTACAGTGTGTTGAAAATTGGTAATACTGAAAACTGCCAACTATATTGAAATAAAGAATAGAATAGATAATAGAATTGTTAAATCTTGAAGAAGGAACAATTAAAACATTTGTTCTTGTTATATGAGCAGCTGCAAACAGTGAAGGCCATCAGGACAGTATCGGACCAGGTGGCACACTGGAATTAATGGGCACGCACTAGCAGCAGACACAACTGCAGGTATGGGAGTGAAGAGGCTGGGAATGGGGAGGCTGAGCAGCAAACAGGGGAACTGGGGAGCAGCAGCTCCTTGAGTTCACACCTCAGTGATGTGCAGCTGGAGCTAGGAAAGAGCCTACGCATCTTGTTCCTGCAGAATTTGAGGAAGAGGCATTTAGCATGCTTGTTGTTCTTTGTAAATGAATATGGTTGCACTAAGAATATATCTTACTTCTAGCACCAAACTGTCCTTCAAACAGAACAGTTCTGCAAGGCCTGAAAATCTGTCTCACTGTTTAAGCAATGGTGTGAAAAATCCCAGACAACTGGATTTCCCTTCTTGGCCTTATGTAGTTGAGTGTAAAAGACTATGGGTTTGTATCACAGCTAGCCTGCAGTGCAGTCCTTAGGCTGAAAGAGGAGGCCTTAACACATCCTCCCCTGCAATAGATTATGTTTGTATTTAATACTTGTCATTTTGAGAACAATCTTGTAGTGGAAGAAAACCAGCACAATTTATTGACCCAGCAGCATATAAGTATTTTAATCTCTATTGAAAAATTAATGTCACCAATAAATAGTAAGCACATACCAGATTTTTCTTTCACCTGTCATGTGTCTTGTATTACTTCAGCCTGTATCAGCTCCCGTTACCAGCTCAGCAAGAAAAGCAAAAAAAATGAAATCTAAGTAATGGATCAAAGACAAGACATAATCCTTATCTATTAGACCTAATGAGAAGAAGCTGTTAGACACTTCCGCAAGCCTATGGATTCTGCTACATATGAGGGATTAATGAGTTCTCACCTGCTTCATAGGTTGAAGGGATTCAGTTGGCCACAGAGACTGGTAGGCATAGTGCATTATAGAACCTCCTTCAGGAGTTCAATTTCTAAAATTTACATTAAATCAGTTTCTTTTACTCTTTTAATTCTGTGTAACCATTCTGTAACCTTATTCCTCAGGGGTTTAGCACCTTTTACTTTCTGGTTAAATTTACCTTCTGACTAAGTCTGAGCACTTTTGGGTTTATGCAAGTGTTATCCCTTAGCCTACTATCTTTTCCTTCTTGAAGTATTTTTAAACAGCAGCAGGTTCCCTCCTTCCAGCCCTTGTTTTGTTAGATGAAACAAACCACACTCTTAATCTTCCCTTTGGCAGCCCTTCTTTGCATCTGTTTTAGTCTGAATATCTCTTTCTCTAATAGTACTGACCAAAACTATAATTATATTCAACAGCGGCTGCCTGCAGCTTGTGCAGTAGAATTGGTATCTTCCTTTCACTGCTGGAATGGACACTGACAGGAAGTATCTTTAAAAGTGATCGCAATTCAACATTTAAAAGTTTTATTTTCTTTCCTTTGGTAATGAACATCCTTCAATTAATATCTCCTTCTGCATAAATAATTAGAAACTAAGAGGTGACCCAAGAGGTCATGTAAGAAAACCCAAGAAGCTTTTCTCCTTCTGACTTTGCATAAAGGGAGATTATTTTATGTCTATTCCTTTTCATTTCCTAGTCTGGACTCTTTCTTTCTGCCTTTCAAAATCAGAGCAAAGACATTTTGTCAATTTTGCAAATTTGATATTTACACTTTCTCAACTAAAGCCTAAACTCATCACAGAATCATAGAAAGGCTTGGGTTAGAAGAGACCTTAAAGATCATCTAGGTCCAACCTCATTGCTGTGGGCAGGGACACCAATAGAGTTCCCGATCTTGTTTCCAGGATACAGAGCTGGCACATTTTCAAATGGTAACACTCATCTGGTCAGACAAACCTTGTAGTTGTCTCTGAATGCTTATCTACTTACTGTCTTCTTGTGATTGCTTATTCTAGATTCAAAATTCACATTGATCTAATTCTTTCAGGTTTGTTCACATTTTCCTGGCTGGGGAATTCTCGGGTGCACTGATACAGTATTTTTGTAGCTGTGACTGCTGAGTCAATTTCAGTTTTTTAACTGGATAGCCCCAGAGCATTCCCAGGGGTACTTTTACAAAGCAGGATTCCTTTAATGTGATGTTCTGCAGTAGAGTATTCCTTTTCCCATTATTAATATTTTTATTCTTCAGAGGCACTTTTTGCATTCTAGCCTATTCTCTTCTCAAATCCGTGCTGCACTGGAATCATATTGTTCAAAATATTCATGATCCCTCCTAGATTCATCTGTGAAGAGAATTATCATGTTCTTCAGTTTGTCGCAATGATGAGTTAAAACCTGCTTGTATTTGACCCAGTGCTAATTCCCCTGCACCCTTATCAATAAACCCCCTTAATTTTAAAATTCTGTTTCCTAATTTAGCGAGCCCTTATTCTGCAACAGTTATTATTCCATTTTCTGCTGGTAAAGTATGATGCAGTATTCCATGGACAGTGCCTCAAACTTCCTGAAAATAGTTTTACTTTATACAGAGTGCTGTAGGAACACATCTGTAGTAGTTCAGATTTCTGGCAAATTGCTAATTTTTATTGAAGTAACTAAAAACTAATTACAGCTCAAGTGAAACATATATTGCATCTCTGCATTTTTAAATGGTTTAGAGAGGAGAACAAACTCCTAATTAGTGCCTGACAGACAGTGCAGCACTTGCAGCACCAAGGATCAAAGAGTTTAGTTTGAAAGTATTCAATACAACCACCTTGTGAATTTATATACACAGAGACCTCAACCAGTCTGAATTAATTACTCTATAGCTCAACTCAATTCCATATGTACTTTTAAAAGCCACACGTAAGAAAAATATTGATATAGCAATAAAGAGGAGGGGAAAAAGGGGTGAAAGAAGAGAAGACAGCAGCTTCCAGCAAAAACAGTATCATCACAAATCCAGATCTTACCCTAGCCAAAATAAAATCCTCAGAACATGAGGTTTTGTTTATGTAAAAAAAATTAAATGGAAATGTTTTCACTTTGTTCACCTAAGGTTTCCTTAGACAATACTTGCCCCAAAAAATTGTGACTGGAAACTTATGAATTCAGAATAATGCATTTGATATCTCATGGATGATGCAGTGACTTTGCTCTTTGCCAGAGAAGGAAGTGCGTAATGTGTGTTACATGAGACTACCTGATACTGTCTGATTTAGGATGCTGGCAACACAGTTTAACTCTGTACAAGGTACCTCGATCAGAATAATGTTGACATTTTTTTTTATAGGCTTAAATCATCTCACACCTAGAAAGGGAAACATTTGATCTCAGTCTTCTTCTACTCATTCTTAGTAATTGTAATGCAAAATGGAGGTTGTATAAACAGAAGTTGGATTAAGATCATAAATCTCTGCCTTGTGTGGCAAACACAAGCAGGGAACTGAGGGAGAACCAAAAAAAGGATGAATATCTGAGTAAAATGACACAGGTCAATATTAAAAATATATCAAATAATAAAAAAAAGAACATCCCAATCAGAAGTTTGCTTTCACAATCAAGAATGTTATGTAGCAACTTCAAGGATCTCAGCTGTCTGCCTCATAGTTCCTTCCTGAACTGCCGCCTAGTAACATTTTCAATGTTTTAAAACAAGTACAGAAGTGACTATCATAATAAATGTTATTTTTAGTAGATCGTGCAATGGCATGTGATTAGTTCCAAATAGCAAAGTGACAAATGCACTGATTTTGGTGAAACTGGACGTTCTAGCTACTGCATAGAACGTACATTTGATCTAGTCAATACTCTCACGTGCTGTGGCTGTCTACTACAAGGCAAACACTCACCCAGGCACTTGGCAAACAATCTTATCAACAGGTACGTGCCCAACCTGTGACAGCAGCTGTGTCTACCTCCGATTTCACTGCACTGGTTTGAAGAACTCCCAGGTACCCTCCTGTTGTTGAAAATGCTGTTTGACACACTGGGTTGTCCCAGCGCATGACATCCCACACAGCCTCTGCAAGAAGTGTGCCAAAGGAATGGGCAGTAGGACTGGAGCAAGTTTTAAAAATTAACTTCACAGCCGGGACGTAATTTCAGGAGAACACATATATGAAAGTTAGAAGACAAAAGAAAATTTATATAATTTGATGTTTCAAATTCTAATTTTCTTCTTGACTAGATACACCTCAAGTTTGGCACCAAAACTGAAGTTTTCCTAAGTAACCTTCTCATTCATATGAACTATTCCAGGATTTCATTTCTTTTATCCTGTAACTGGAGTAGCTATTCAAGTGAAGTTTTGGGGTTTGGGATTATTTTCAAATAATGAATTAATCAACCTGAAGTTATTCCCATAAAAACAATAAGCAGAAAGTTATAAAAATACCAGTTAATGTTGATAATTTAATAGGCCATTTATAGTCATCCAAACATTTTACTCAATACTGTTATGTACAAAATCCACTAAAATAAAAAAAGAAATTTAAATGTTATCTTTAGATGTAAAAGTGCAATTAACACAGGCAGAGTTTTTGCAAGAACATTACATTTCTATTAAATTCACTGGCTACATAAGAGCCTAACAGGTATACTGCCTACACTAAAGTGAATGAGGATTTAATTTTTTTTTGTTAACTTTGAATAAGCCTGGTAGTTGATAAATAAAGGTTTTCTGCCACCATAATTGTAGTACATACATCCAAAAATGCATTGTACAATTGTTTCCATAATTTTCAGTTTTACCGACTTTCAGAAATTAAAGTAGAGCAACAGGAAGATTCATTAAGTTTCAAAAATAATTAACAACATAAAGCCTTGTAACAAGTGTGCACAAAACAGCCATCCTGAATGGCTTTCTCCAGAATTCTGAGAGCTTTCCAAAGATGTTATTTACCCTGAATAAACGTTCTTCCTTTACAGTACCAAATGGATTTCCTGGAACAAGATTTACATTTATCTTTCATGCATTACTTATTCACAATTTGGAAAGAAATGGCAAGCCTTCATACATGTCAGCCTTTAATCTTATCCAATCCTGAAGCCGCTGCAAAGCTGATTTTTCTTGTGTTAATATTTTTGCAGCTTTTCTCAGTTTTTCTTCATTTCTTTCTAAATAACGAATTCCATCTGTCTGCAGCTGATTGAGTTTCTCTTTACGACTTTCATCCAGATGTATGTCTTCATTCATTAGAGGGTTAAATCTGAAATAGGTATCTGGAGGTAACAGTGCATCCAGCATGGTGTGAACTTCTGTATAGAAAACAAATGAGGAAAAGAGTTAAATTCACATGAAAGAGTCTAACAGTCCTGCAAGTGCTCTGAACAACAACTGCTCTGGAATGACACAGTCAGAGTAAATATGTGCTGCTTGCTGAGTAAACATTTTTCTACCACTGCCTCATCGAAACCTCTTTCTCATTAGAAGGTTTGTAAATGACCCTGTAGCTCTGTTTACTCTGGAAAAGCTTCATCTCTTATTCCAAGACAACTTCACTGGTATGACGATTAAGTAGGCTTTGCAGCTATCTAGATTTTTAATTACATTCCATTCCTTAACAAGAAAGGAATGCAATGTAATTAAAGAGCAAGCTTGTTCCCTGGCTTTTTGCAGTACCAGTTTCCTTTGTAAGGGGAGGGGGAAATTATATCAATATTTCCTGTTTATAAAAACAAAACAGATGTAAACTGCTAGTGACAGAGTTCCAGTGTACTCCCATCTAGGAAACGAATTTATTTCAGAAAACAGATGCTTGGCTCTTCCTGACAGCAATGGAAGTCATCAGCACTGGCACATACAGTATAGTCCTTGGAAAAGTACAGGTATAAAAGCATATATAAAAAAGATCAGAAATTAAATCCTTTTTCTAAAGCTGTTGAAAATTAATGTTCTATATTAATGACTAAGCATTTCTATGTTACGGGAAAAAACAAATATAAGAAAATATGATTTTTGAATGAATTCCTGAATATGCCTTTTATCCTAAAGCTCAAGTAAAAAGATTTATCCTCCAGAAAACATGTCATACTGGTACTAAAACTATACACAGTAAGTTACAAAGAGATGTGCTTCAATTAGTTTCATAGGGCTGGTAGAGAGAAGGGGAAGACAAAAGGTTGAAGATTATTCTCTGAATTGGTACTATAAATCTAAGAAACATAAATAAAACTGAAGATAGTCACAGTACAAGTGTATCTGAAGACACCAACCTTCTGTGTCAGTTGCACTGTTGATAACATTCGTCAGTTTGGCTTTCAGACTGGTGTGTGTGACATTGATTTTCACCTCACTTTCGTACCGACCCGTGCCCAGCGAAATCAGACACTGCAATGGAACATTCGGCCAAAGACACTTGCACTCATGAACTGCCAGCGCAGAAGGATTGTTTAGGAGCAGACCTCCATCCTGTAAATTAAAAAGAAATATAAATATTGGTACTATACATAACATATGGTCATAAAAGAAACGATAACTATAAATTAAACTAGCACAGCCCTAATATACAAACCCAATTAAAACCAATAAGCATTAATTTCCAACTTTTGTGCAATTGCTCTGTTTGTGCGACGCAGCAGCTGCACAGCTTGGCCTCCTGGGCACTGTCAGAGCAGCTGCTGGGGCTGTTCTTGGTTCTGCTGCATCATATAGAGGTAGGCTGAAACAGCAGCATTCACTGGAATATCTAGAGAGGTTATGACCGCATTTTCTCAAGACCTTTCCAGTAAGACAGATATGCATATTGAAAATTTCTTAAACAATCAAAAAGTCTGCATCTGGAAATGCTCATTAGTGATAGTACAAGGAAATTTTCGGTAACAAAACCCAAATTACTACCTGCAGAGTCCAAAATAAATGAAAAAAGAAAAATCACAAGAGCTAAGCTTGGCCAAAGCTTACTTTGTAAGCACAGTCATCACACAGGATGCTAGAGCCCTGATTTAAGAGTTGGAAAGTCATTTACGTTGGAAAGAACTTTGAACTCATCTGGTCCAACCCCCCTGCTCGAGCAGGATCAGCTACAGCATGCTGCCCAAGGCAATGTCCAGTTGGCAGCATGCTGTAGCTGATCCTGCTCCACAAATGGAGACTCCAAAACCCCTGTGGGCAACCTGTTTCAGTGTTTGACCACCCTTCCAGTAAAAGATTTTCCTGGGTTCAGATGAAATTTTGTATGTTTTCATTTGCACCATTGTCTTTTGTCCTACCAGCGGGCACTACTGGGAAGACCACAGCTTCCTCATCTTCATTCCTTCCTATCCTTGATTTGTGCACATGGGTAAAATCCCCTCCTTGTGCCTTCTCTCCTCTTGGCTGAATCGTCTCAGTTGTCTCAGTCTCTCCTCACAGGCAAGTCCCTTAATCATCTTTGTGGCCCTAAACTGGACTAACTCCAATATACTCATGTCCGTCTTGCACTGGGAAACTGGAGACAGCACTTCAGATGCGACCTCAGCAGTGCAGAGAGGAAGGACCATCGCCCACAGCCACTGACAGCAATGTTGTTGATGCAGCCAAGGATGCTGTTGGTCTTTGAGCTTGTTGTCCACCAGCACTCCTGTCTGGCTTCCAACTTGACTTTGTGACACCGGTCCCAGCTTGGGCCTGATCATTCAGCTAGTTTGTATCCACCTCACTGTCTGTTTACCTAACCCACACTTTGTCAACTTGTCTGTGGTATTATGGGAGGTAAGTGTCGAAGGCTTTACAAAGTTGAGGTAAACAACATCCAATGCTTTCTACTTGTCTACCAATTGCAGAAGGCTGCCAGGGTGGTCAGACATGAGTAAACTACTTTGAAAAAGCATGCTGACTACTCATGATCACCTTTTGTTCTTCATGACGTTAGAAGTCTTTTTCTGGTGGATTTCCTTTATCATCTCCCAAGGGATTAGGCTGAAGTCAATGAGCCTGAAGTTCCCCAGAGCTTTCTTCTTGCTGTTCCTGAAGACATGAATGATATCGTCTTTCCCAATAGCCATGATCATTTCAAAATAATCAAGTCACCTCACAATGGCCTCAGGCAGCTCCATCAGCACTCATGGGTGCAACACATCAGACCATACAAATTTACATATGACCAGTTCATTTAACTGCTCCCTAACCTGCTTCTCCTCCACCAAGTACAAGTCCTCCTTGCTCCAGACTTTCACTTCTAGCTGCAGGGGTCTGGGATTCTTGAAAGCCATTTTTATTGGTACAGACTGAGACAAAGGCAGTATTAAGCATGTTGGACTTTTCCAAATAATTTATCACAAGCTCTCTTGCCCCAATCAGTAGCAGGCCCACATTTTCCGGTCTTTTAGCTGTTTATGTACTTGTAGAATCTTTTCTTGTTGCCCTTTACATCCCTCTCCAGGCCAGCTTTTGCTTTCCTAGCCCCACCTCTGCAAGACTGGACAGGACAACTATACTTCTGGATCACTTGTTCCTCCTTCCACCTTATGTACGCTTCCTTTTTATGTCGGAGTTCAGTTAGGACATCCCTGCCTACCATCTTTGCTTCATTTCCTGCTTATTGGGGTGGTCCTTTCCTGAATTTGGAGGGAGTGATTACTGACTATCAGCCAGCTCTCCTAGACCCCTCCTCTCTTCAAGGTCATAGTCCATGAGATTCTTCCAAGTAGAGCTCTGAAGAGGATGAAGTCTGTGTTCCTGAAATGCAGTGCTGTAGTCCTGCTTTTTTCCCCTGCTTCCTCCAACAGGATCCTGAACTCCATTCCCTCACAGTCATTACAGCCAAGGCTTTCTTAAACTTTCATATCCCTGACCAATTCTTTATTCTTCATGATCACCAGGTCCAGCAAAGCACCTTTCCTTGTTGGTTCCACCAACAACTTTGACAGCTGCTGTCACATCAATGCACTTGAAAGAGCTCCTTGGTGGCTTGAGCTCTTCTGTATTGTCCTTTCATCAGGTATCAAGATGATTCAAGGTCCCTGAGGTCCAGCCCTGGGGATATGAGGCTTCTTTAAGCTGTCTGAAGATCAGAATTCAGCCCAATACTACTAGGAACAAATGCTACTCTGGAATTGAGGCGAGACATCTTTTGCTAGCAACATGTTAAAAGTGTCGTTGGTGAGGCTGGGATGAAATAAGACTAGTGAAGAATCAGCGTGACTGACAGTAAGCCTGAGAAGCATTCAGACAATGAGATTTTGATCCATTGAATCTCAAGAAGTATGTTCAGCACTTCTTGGAAGTAAAATGACCTTCACTCCAACTAAGAAATAGATTGATTTGGAATTTGAATTAAACAGAGCTTTTTATATTGGGAATGCCCTAAAACCGGCAGTTATAAAAGCAAAATTTAAGCTTGAGAACCTTATCAATAGCAGAGATGAAGATAGCTGTATCCATTCAGAATCTATACAAGCAGGTATAATATAAAAGAAACAGAATATTTACTGCAGTAAGTATAATGCAAGAACTCGCTATATTCTAAAGTTCTCTGAACTCCCTATATCCCATATATGACCATCACATTACTAGAACAATACGGAAAAGCAACTCTGCTCAGGAATATCTTAGAATAAGAAACGTTTTGGAGATGAAAAACATTTTACAGAAACTCCTTGTAACTACAGCTGTCCTAGATAAGTAAAAACAGGATTACTGAGCTTAGTTTTTTGAGTTTGCTTTCTTTTAATTAATGTTTCATTTCAACCTACAAAAAGCTCTTTGAACTCTTTCTGGATACCATCTGCCCTGCTCAAAAGACTAAATACACTGCTAACATGAATGGTCTCTTCAGTGCCCATTATCCTTTGCTTATGTTTAGTCTAGAAAACCAAATACAAGGATGTTTTTGTCCTCTGTATAATTCCCCATGAATCTTTATCTAAAATCTTAGTAATTATCTTAGTGGTGCTTAATTCTTTCTTTAAATCCTAGATTAAAAACATGCTTACAAAATAATTTCCACTGATATTGTCAATGTAATTAAATTAAACATGACTGCTACACCCTGGGAAAATTAGTGTTATCAGAAGTTTGAGGGTATATAATACTAGAATACTACAATATTTTTGCAATTCTGACAAATAAAAGATCAAAGGTACATAAAATACCTGCACATACCAAATGTGTTTGTGATGATAACTAACACCTTTGTGCAATGATTTCCATATTTAAACATTCTTCAATTTAGGTTTATTGTAATGACAGTGAATTCCTAATGATTTTCAATTTTGACACAACTTCCAGCATTTATACAGATAATAGACATATGTCAGTTTTTGAAAGTTAAAAGCAGGACTAAGAAGGGCAACTGACTTTTTTCTTCTCCTCCAAAGAGATTATGGATGATACTGACCATGTCCTAATCAATACTTCAAATAAAATTACTCTGTTAAAAAAGTGTTCATCACATTGCTTTTGCTTACAATGATCAACTACTAAAGGAGTAAATAATGCTATTAAACTGTACTATTAAGGACTCAGTGAAGGAAATACTGCAGTAATTTGCTTACACCTGCAGCACCAGCAACCATAGAGCTAATTATGTAAAAAGTTGAAATTCTCATGAAAAAGTATTTTCACCAGTTTTAAACTTAGTTATGATTTCACATGTATGTGCATTCTAAGAAAATTGCAAACAACAAAGAATTTTCCATTCTGAAAACAAGAACAGAAACAAACCCTTCTGATTCTGAATAATTCCTCTGACCTCATAAAACTGGAAAAAAGCCCATCCCAAGAAATATATTGAATACAGAATTATGAAAGCCAGATCTAAACTTTTTTAAAATTAATTTTAAGGCATCATGACATACCCTTCTGCATGATGCCCTTCACACACAGGAACAGAATTCTCAAGTGATCAAATCTGCAGTTTTGTACATAAGATACTGAGACCACAAGAAACTTCACCGATCATTGTTTTGGAGAGCTGCTAAATTTGCTGTCTTGAATTTTTTTCTGATTCTGAAGTTATTCGATAGCTAAAAAATACTATCTAAACTCATCTAATTATTTATAAATTACAAATGAAAATATTTTATTCTAAGTGTTCAGCTTTTAAAATATATTTATAAAAATACATTAACCAAAATGCAATAAACGAAGATTGAATGATTGCCAGTAGTATGGAATGTCTTGGTAACTAACAACAGCTTCCTCATCCATGCTAGCTTCCATGAGCTTTCTTTGCAGTCTAAACTTCCATGCAATTAAACAGCTGGAAGTAAACAAGGCCAATTTATCTGATCTACAGCTACAGAGACGCAACATCAAGGATCTTTATACCACACACAATGGTGCGAAAATCTTGTTGATATGAGGTGATATTTTAACTTAGACTATACGCTTCAAGCT
The DNA here is from genome assembly GCA_013400735.1 of Pomatostomus ruficeps. Taxonomy (NCBI): domain Eukaryota; kingdom Metazoa; phylum Chordata; class Aves; order Passeriformes; family Timaliidae; genus Pomatostomus; species Pomatostomus ruficeps. The sequence goes on from VYZT01017212.1 coordinate 30,224, forward strand.
ACAATTTAAATTCTACAGAGCGATGTTAACTTTACACGCAGCCCTAAACCTTTTCGGTTCCTATTATCAGTTCCTTTTTGACAGATCGAATGTCTTCACTGTGTCCCTCCTTTTCTCTGTATTGTTAGCTATGTCCCTATGGAATGGTACTGCCTGTGTGCACACAGAAAAAGAGAGACAATATGAACAGGATATTAAAAAAATGACTACATTATCAACATACACTGGATCTAAAAGCAACACCAGTAGATCAAGTGAAGTGATTATACTTTTATTCAGTATGCACAAGGCCAGATTGGGGATAGGTACTGTGTACAGCTTTGGACACCCTGCTACAAAGCACTGAAGAACTGGAACATGTAGTAAAGAACCCCTACAATGGTTTGGGGGCTGAAGCACATAACATATGGAAAGAGATGCAGGGAACTAGGTTTGCTTACCCCATTAAAAAGAGAAAGCCAAGGAGGAAGCTAATCACAGTGTTTCACTATTTGGAGTAGAAAAAGTACAGAGTAAGAGCCAGAGAAGCTGTGGAATCTCCATCCTTGGATATTCTCATAACTAAGCCAGGCAAAGTCTTGAGCAAGCCAACCCAATTGTGAGGTTTAGCCTGTTTTGAACAGGAGGCTGGATCAGAAAACCACCTGAGGCCTTCTCCTCCTCCAATTTTCCTAAGGTTCCACTCTGTTTAAAGAAATACTATATGAAACACAGATGCATGTAATTTTAGCTGTAAAATGAAATTACATTTCAAAATCCATTCTTATTAGAAACTGAATTTTGTCAGTCAAGTCTCAGTCTTGTGGAAAATGCAAAATTTGTAGTGCCAGGAGAGGTTTTGGTTGGTCATTTATGAAAAATGTCTTCACCAAAAAACCGTTAGAATACACTGAAGAAGGAAGGGGTGGAGTCACCATCCCTGGAGGTACTTAGAAGATGTTCAGATGTGGTGCTTAGGGACATGGTTTAGTAGTGGACTGAGCAGTGTTAGGTTAACGGCTGGATTTTGTAGGTTTCTTCCAACATAAATGAGTCTATGATTCACACCTTGCAATCTGTAACAGAAAGGGTAACTTCCTGGAACTCTTCAAGTGACCAAACGACCAATATCCACAAAAGGTGCAAATGGCCCAAGTTTTGACTAAGGACTCAGTGTTGGGCAAACAGCCAGGGCAGAGCCCTTTTCCTCTCTGTTCTCCCATTCTTGGATTATGTGGCCTTCCCTACATTGCGCCATCTCTTCTCATTTAGCTAGATCTCAATCCAATTGCAAACTCTCTTTTTCACTTCCCAAATATACCTGAATCACCCCTTCCCTTCTCTGCTGCTACACTCAGTGCACTGGCAAGTGCCCGACACTGCTCCATCTGCTGAACTTTGCAAAACCACTCTACACTTGAGTCAACTTAATTTGCTGGTGGTACACCAAACACAAAGGGCTGGAGGAGGAATGCTAAGGCAAGGAAATACTAGAAAAAGGTGCATAACTCTTCCAATGTCATCATGCAGGCAAGCAGTATGGAAAAAGGCTTTTTAAATTTTTCTAAATAAAATATTTCTAAATGAAAAATAATGGAACTAATCAAATAAGTTTATATGAAAATGGAGCTTAATTATAATACAACCCCAGATTTGCTAGGGACAGCAAAGCAGTGTACTCAGGGACTGGGACATTGTTTTCAGTCTTTTGTCAAATGCTTTCCAAGTGGTAAATATTCATTTGTTCTGTGTAATTCAGTATCTTATTCCCAGGTGAAGCCAATTAATTTTTTTCACACAGACTTTTCCACAAAAATTCCTTAATGCAACTGTAACCATATTTTTAGGGCTTGCTGGTGAGTGACCAGGCAGTAACTAAAGCTGTAGCTAGTATTTTCTGTTAGTGTTTTGATAGTTGCAAAATGGTCAGGCAAGGCTCCCTTGTGACCTAACTAATAAGATCTTAAATATTTAAAGCAGGAAAAATGCACCTTTTGTAAGCAAATGCTACAGATGAAGAGGTAAAGAAAGGCCTGGTTAAACATTGTGAAACAGATGGGTGCAAATTCTGCAATCAGAAGAAAAATAGGTTGGGAAGTCTCAAAGAAAATGCTCCAGAGCACTTGGGAGCCTGGTAGCACAGGGCTTTCTGAAAATCTTGTCCTATTAAAAAAATTATGGTGAATGGGCATGAAGTCACCAGTAATATACTTAAGTCAATACTTTGAAAATAATTATTTAAAATTAAGGTATTAAAACTCAAAAGTCATACTGTACTTTACCATGGGAGAGCAGTTGTTTCTCACAAGAACATTCTCTACATTCACAGGCTTTCATTGCATTTCCTAATTCTGTCAGACTCAGGTTGTGCCTTGTAACTGTTCTGTATAACACCTTGTGTGCTGCACAGTTTCACTTAAATGATGCTAAACTTTGTTAAGCAAAATAATCTAGCACTGAATGAAAGATATATAATGTATGAAAGCCAAGTCTAATATTTGGAAGCTGAGTTTGTTGGCTCCATAGTAACCACTTCACCTCACTGCCTATGCAGACATGCTTTGCATTTTAGTTCACTCTTTCAGACTTGCTCTGTTGTTTACTTTCATTGTCTTTGTGAAAAAACAGAGACAGAATTAGTACAAAGCTATCACAGGCTAGGATGAGACAGGCTAAGATTCTGAATGGACTTCTGGAAAGCATTTTTTAAATTCTGTGCTTAAAGTCAACATAAATATAATAAATATGCAGCTTAAGGATAAGTCTTGTCGCTGCAAATGAGGCGTTTGGGGAGTTGATGCATAGTAATAAGGGGTTACTTCTTAGAAAAATTAAAATAACTGCTTCAAAAACATTTACTCTATTTTCCATAAAGTAAATGGGTATGCCTTGCCAAATCAGTCTGTAAAATCAGCTCAATACATTTATGTAAGTAGCAGCCAGTGCCCTCAGAGTAGAAGACAGGAATGAGAAAGGGGAGAATTCTTTCACTACCTGTAAGGTCTATCAATACAGGTAACTTCAAGATGCACATCCCAGCTTAGTCATCTCACTGTTCTGGGCATCCAGGGTCGTTATGAAAATGTCAGTACATCTACCCTAAGCTTTAAGGCTTGCTCAATCAAGCATCGCTGGGCTAAAAAAATTACAGTTTTTGACAAACACTTTGTGAAAAAGAAATCTATACATTTAGATTTAACTGTGCAATAAACTAGCCCCCTATAGCATTCAGCACAAATAAACCCTTTTCAATACAAAGGTTACATGATTATGCTGTTCTATTACATATATACGAATATGTTTGAAATATACATAAATTATGGCTCTCCTCTTTGGAGTAATCAGTCAGACTGGTCACAGCACTACTGAGGATGAACCTGATGAAGAGGAGTTCCCAGTAAGACAGGAAATCTTTATTTTCCTTAACAAACTATTTGACAAAATATGTAATGCTTCATAAACATGATATGGGACAGAAGAAGAACTGTTTCCTCTTTATCTTGCTGATAAGCAATGGACGGTGATGCCAATATTTCTAACAAATCTCTATCTAAAATGCATAGTGACCAAGAACAATTTGTTAAAATGCTGTCTCAAAATTATAATTTCTCTTTAGACACTAGCAAAATAAACACTTAAGAAGTTACTTGTCATAGCCTTAAAGACTGCAGTGAATAAGGAATTCCCCTTGAACAGGCATTGGGAAAAATTCTATAGAAAACATTTGTACAGAATATGAAAATTAAATGCATTTGTATTTATATTATTGAATCACACCAGTATTAAATTTCCATTACTGCATTCTTTTACAATTAAAGAAAATATGAAGGTGTATATTAGCTATATTTGTACTTCTGCCACATCAGTTACAGAAAGACTTTATACTGACATCACATGACAAAGTAAAAAAATAAATCTAATAATATTTGAAAGTTTACTAAAAAGCTTCCTTTTCAGTACAACTATTTTCCCATACAGTATTTATAATTTTTACCCCTAAAAATCAGCAACACCATAATACAATTGGCATACCCCCAAATGTCATGATCAATGCTCCCAAGAACTGTCAATACTATTGCTCTTATATGCAAAACATTTAATAATATATATTACATTCATTAGAATGAATGCCTGGCTGAGGTAGACTCCTAGGTAATTACCTTGAATTATTAACTCATCCTAGTGAGCCATTAATTCACAGAAAATGACCAGCTGCTCTGAAGACATCACTGAATTTATGGGTTTATGTCAGATACAGAAAATGTATGCTTACAGTATACTGAGGAAATTTGCTAAATATTAGTAGACATCATAAAAGAAAGAACTATTTGGCAATAAAATATACTGTCAGATATTTCAATAAAAGCATAAGCTGTGCATGACAGATTTAATTATATGAATTCTGCAGCTGACAACAGCACACATCACAAAACCAGTATGTATCTCAACTGCGTTTCCCAAATGATGAATTGCCTGTAATACTACCAGCAAGGAGCACAGCGTGTAACCTAAGAAAGAAATGGGCTGAACCTACACAGACCCAAACTCAGGTTCTCTTATGACATTTGTGAAGCACAGGCAAGGTTCAACAGTACAGTTAAAAACCCCAAAGCCAAAGCAACCAACCACAAAGATTCCCCAGCCCATGGGTCTGAATAAAATCCTTCTGTATTCTGATGATGCCAGGGTACTCAAGTCTAGAAGTTTTATCGTTTCTGACAACATTCAACTTAGGAAGCTTGTAAATACTCTATTAGCTATGGCAGAATGTACCACACTAAGGAGAAAGCTCTAGCAGCTACTCAAAACAATCACATTAATATAAAACCTCTACAAATGAGCAAGAAATCCCAGATACGGAGATATCCTAATCTTCATGAAATGTGACCATGTTAAATTTTCAAATGTCAAAATTCTTTAAGTTTTATTTCCCAAGATAACAATGGAAACATTTAGACTCAATACATTTTTACATCAATAACTTGATCAATGTTATTGCTATTACATATTGATATTAGTTTTCCTAACTAACTGGTCTCTATTTTTAGCTGCTAGCTTTTAAAACAATAGTAGAAAGTCAGAAACTTCAAAATGCATTGAAAAAAATACAGAAATACTAGCAGTGACCCACAGGGAATGCAGGTGGCTCATTAGTGGATATATCACTTATAAATGCTACTTAAAACATGTTGGTCATTAATCTGTTTAAAACCATGTAACAATCCATGTTGTAAGCTAACTCTCCAGTCAACTTTCAAAACTAAATGTATTACAGACTCCACTAATTTCTTTTTATCTTTCATATTGCAATTTCAAATGAAAATTTGGTTTCCAATTAAACCACTTTATTTATAGAACTATGCAAGCTACTTAAATTTCTTAATACAATTTTATTCCTTACATATTAACTCAAACATTAGATTTCATTTCACTGCAACTGAAACAAAGTATGTTTGCAGCTAAAGGATTTGATCTTAAAATGGACAAAATGTATGAGAAAAAGAAAATTATTTATTGAAGATAATTGCTGTGAAGGGTTCAGGATTTGGACATGAACTACCTAGTACCTGTATCCACAGTGGAGGCAGATGGATGGGGAGAAAAAAACTGAAGGAAAAGCTCTGCACTTTCACAAGTCCCCTAAATTTGTAAGTACATGGCTAGATGCCAAAATACAGCTGATATCAGAACCATCTTGAGAAAGCTCTGAAAACTATCACACAATGATTTAAACCACTAACATATAAAGTTGCTGTTGGAAAAGCAACTGTAATTCTAAGCTGTATCTTCCTCTGAAAAAAGAAATACATTACGTTGTTAAGATAACAAGGAACACTGTGTTCCAGCCTGACCAAATTAACTCCTCTGAACATTGTTTCTGATTTAAACGGCTAATTTTGACTCTGGTATGTAATTCAACATTGCACAGTGTGTCTTGGGTCATGCCAAAAACACACTGAATAGTCGAGTTTCAAGAGGAAAGTTAATTAAACTAGAGAACAGTACTGGCGTAAGAATTTGTATCCATTACCTAGGAACAGACTTAAGAGTGAACATGTGAAATTTGAAAAATGAAGAAATACCTTATTGAAATAACCTTCTGCAAGAGTAGCAACAGCAAACACAGGTTTACATGTTTATCTATTACAGCCTATGATGCTGTTGTAGTGACCATAACAGAGGACTAAATTCAACCTGAGGGAAATTGTTTTGTTCCGCACTGCCTTATCTTTTTCCCTGCGGAAATGACAGCTGAAATAATTACATTCTGTAAGCAAAAATCTACATCTCTATATATCTCCTACTAAAAATAACAGTGTAAATATAACCCAAGTAAAAGAAACATTGAAATGCAAAGAAACTTTGAAGAGATTGCGAAATGATTTCAGATTTGCAAAATTAACACCACAGCTTAAACGTTGTATTGGAAGAGAAGCTCAGTACAGGAAATAGGGCTTAAACAATGTGTCCTATTCAATGACTGGGAATGCACTGGGTACTGAACTTTAGGCACATTTGTATGCATAGTGGAAATTATTCTTATCACCTGCATCCATGGCAAGAAGAGGGAAGTTTCCTAAACTACAACAGAGAAAGCAAATTAGAGGCTTGATGGTAGCTGACAAAACATGAAATGATTTTTCACATTAAGCACCAGACCACTATATATCAAAACCAAACTTTCCTGGAGGGAAGTAAAAGTATATCAATAGTCTCACTACATCCTTGGGCTTTTATTTGAAAATATGGCTCCATTTAAGTCAGTGTTGGACAAATACACAACCTAGGAAAATAAAAACTATAAGCTATGAAGAACTGAAAAAATTTTGGTTTTGATCTAAGAAATGGAGGCTGCTAGCATCAGAACATGAGTGCCGAACCTAGGTTGTCTGTACAGAGATTACTGAATGTACTCAGTTCATATTTTTTCACTTACACAGCCTCCTCTGATTTTACAAGATTTGTTTTTTAACAAATATTAGCAGGTCAACAGTGTCACTTAAGATAGAGGGACTCAGAAGTCTAAGCAAAGAGCAGTTAAATGAATACAGCTTATTTGAGAGCAAGGTTTTGTTTCTTCTTTTAAATAAGCACTCTGAAGATTACATTAGGAAAACATCACAATTGAGTTAAAAATTAGAATGCTTCCGAGTTAAATGCCTAAACAACATACTCTCAATTTCACTATACTAAACAAATCTTCCAACAGCACTTCACTTAGCAAGCCCCTGCAGAGAATCTTTCATGCAGTGTGCTCTGCAAAATCCTACTGGTAGAGTAACCACAGCAATTTCACAAAGGCTGGTAAACCACACAGTGTGTGTCCACCTTCAGAGCTGCTATCCAAACCTATAAAATCCGTAAGAGAGAAATGCAGATATCCATGTAGCTTACCCGTTCAAGTAAATTCCCTTTTCCTTAAACAGTAACCAACACTGCCTTGAGGGCTGTAGGCAAATGTGCATGGCAACAAGTAGACAGAGAAACAAAGAAGGAGTTGTTTCTATCATTGTGAGAACAAGATACACCTATTAAACCACAGTCTGCATAAGCTCTGGCGCATACTGATCACCGTGGTATATCCTAAGAATGAAAAGAACTTCAATGTGACCTATATTCCATGTCTTCTTAGAGCCTGGGAAGCACCCTTGAATCTAATTTTAAAAGCTACTATGTAAAACCAATTAGGGTAGGATGCACTGAGTGAATCACTTTTGAAGGCCTCTCCTGTAACAAGCTACAAAGATGAAATGGCTTTACAGATTTACTGCCTAATAAAAGGAGAGGGAAAGTTTGAAAAATAGGAAGAAACTGTGAATTATCTTTTTCCAATGAAGGTGTGACTTGAAATTTTAGTTATATCGTACTATTGTACTACATACATTTTTTATTTCTAGGTTGTATTGTCATCACACATCCTGTTACACCTGCATTATTAAAACTCCACTAACAGACTAGGTGTCAATTTAACTGCTTTCCTATCTGGTCTTGCCCAAAGAAAACACAATTATTTGAACATTATTATACATTAACATTAGCACTATAATAAATGAAACTGTAATACAACAATGGAATCATGGGAAGCTGTCAAGAAAAAGGTGATCAAGTCCTTTGTATTAAATTGGCTATATTTTACTTGAGAAGAATCTGTGGCTTTGTTGATTTACCACCATCACATACAAAATCCCTGCTGCCCTTTGAATTAGCCCTGTGGGACAAATTTAGTTTTTACGGTAAAAGCTATGAAACGAAGTGCGCATAATGATTTTCTTAATTTTTAAATTGCTCTTCTAATTAATTTAATTAATAATTTCCTCAGCATACTTTATTGTCTACTGAAGTGACATTATTGAGTACCTCAATGTTTTTCACACTACAGGGAAAAAAAAGGAAAAAAAAAGGAAAAAGAAAAGCATAGATATAAGAAATAACACCCCACTGTGGGAAGTAGAGGGAAAAAAAAAGTCACTAGTTGTAGTGGGACTGGGGAGATGTTAAGAGCCTTCAGTGCTTCAAAAATACATCTTAAAATAAAGGAACTGACATGTGGTAAAACAGCTTCTATACTGTAACATCATGACTTGGTCTCTTTTGACTTGCAGGGTTCCTGGAGAAGCATGTTACAGGGATTAAATCCCTTTGAATGTTAATGTGTTCCTCTTTTGAACCACAAAGAATATTAATCCTACTCCCCTCATCTACCAACAGCTGCACTGTTTTTTCCTACTTGACACAGCGGAACCAGATAGCATGGCATGATTGACCTGAATGTAAATATTGCCTGGTTTTGAACTGCTGGCTTTTCACAGAAATTTAACAAACCAAGCATCAGCTCACCTGCAGCACAAATAAGTGTTCAGGCACCTAGAAATGTCTTTCTAAACAATGACATCAGAAAAATGATAAAACTAATTTATTACCTCATTAAAAAAATGAACATGTTTTACAATCCCCTTGAACATTGAGAGTGCCCAGTACAGGAAACCAAACTGAAATGTTTGCAGAGAAAGGGCACGCATGTATGTACACAAATACACATGCATATATACCTACACAATTATGGAAAAGTGAGTCAAAGACAGCAGCTCAGCTCAGCCATGACTCCACCACAGACATCTAGAGTCATACATGAGAACGTTAAGAACTCATCAAAACCCTACACGCAGCTTTCATTCAGCTACTTCATACAGTTTATGAAAGGACTCTGATTCCAATAAAAGCCAGATAACATGAGACAAGAATATACAGGATGACCCTAAAACAAATTCACTAAATTTCCATTATCAAAATAAGTATTTTCACTCATTTGAAGAGTCTTCACTCAGATGAGCTGCAAGAGCATTTCTCATTCAGATTTAAATGTACAACTGAGTGATAAGCTAATACAAAAGCTGGTCTCTATATAATTCTTTAAGAGTTCCAAACTTCAAAGCTAGGAAACATAATGTACTTACTATTCTGAATTTTCACATACATTTTGACTACCTCTGTTCTTGGAATTGTTTAGAAATATCAACACTTCAGAGGTAGGTTATATATAAATTAACAAGAAACTAGCACAGTTTATGTTCAGAAAACAGATTATTGTCAAAATTCTTAAAAGACAATCTTTCTCACACTATACTACAATTTTGAAGCCTTTGGCATAAATTATTATTTACACTTACTGCACACCGTTTTGATGCACTTTTCAAAAATCACAGTACTATCAAAAACGTCTAACAATGTTATGCTTCATTTATTCGTGTAGTTCAAAAGCAGTCCAATCTGTTAGACAGTGCACACACAGAAAAGAGCTAGAATTTCCATATACCCGACATATATACTGCTAGCCAAGGAATTTAAAATTAGACTTCCAAGTGCCTTTTCAGAATAAAGATGCTTAACAAGAATCTACTATTCCCATATTTACAACATGAACTATTGTCATGGTTTGATCCTGGCTAAGTGCCAGGCACCCAGGGCAGCCGCTCACTCCTTCCCTCCCCTGCCACAGCTGGGCAGAGGAGGAAAGGAGAGGGGGGACAAAAAAACCCCAGGGAATTAACCCAAAGGTCCATGAGTTGAGATAAGGAACTGGGAGAAAACGCTCCAAGGACAAATCAGGCTCAACTTAAGTTGCAAAGTGAAATTTATTACTACCAGAGTTAGAAGGAGGATATGAGAAATAAATTAAACCTTTAAAAGACACCATTCTTTTCACTCCCCACCCCTCCCTCTCTCCCACCAACAGTGCAAGTGGGGGGCCGAGTGTGGGGTTTTCAGGTCAGTCCATTTCCAAGATCTTCTTCCCCTGCTTAGGGAGAGAAGTTTTTTTTCCTCTGCATTTGCCATGGGGTCCCTCCCATGACAGACAGTTCTCTGTGAACTTCTATGGCATGGGATTACTCGTCTACAGGATGCAGTTCTCCAAGGACAAAACTGCTCCAGCATGGGAGCAGGGGGCCCCTCTCTCTTCAACCGGGTCTCCCACCTGGACTGCACTTTCCTCTGACACCCACCCACTCCAGCGTGGTCACCTCCTCCACAGAACTGCGGCACTTTCATCTCAGTCTCTGTCTCTCACTGGGCTGCACCTGCTACGGCTTCTTCTGGCATCCACGGCTGCTGCGGCTTCTGACATCTCCCCGCTCCAATGTTGGCACCTCACCCACGGACTGCAGGTGGGTCTCTCCGCATCCCCTGTGGATCCCATGGACTGCAGGGGGGACACCCCACCTCACCATGGGCTCACCACAGCCTGCAGAGGAATCTCAGCTCCAGAGCCTGGAGCACTTCCTTCCCCTCCTTCTTCACTGACCTTGGTGTCTCCATGTTGTTTTCCCTCACATATTCTCACATCCTCCTCCTTCTCTAACTAAAGGCTGCTGTGTGTACATTTTGTTTTGATTTTTCCTTAAATATGTCATCACAGAGGCATAACCAACCTTTCTAATTGGCCCAGACACGGCCAGTGGCATGTCCATCATCTTCAGAGCCATCCGAGACTGGCTCTGCTGGACATGGTGAAGAATTCCAGAAACTTCTCACAGGAGCCATCTTTATGGCCCCCTCCCCTCTACTAAAACCACAACACTATATGAACAAAGAGTTACCAATATTAACATATTTTAATAAGAAAGCTATTTTAAGAAAGAATATGACTGCACTTTGGATTCTATTTTAAAATGTATTTATGCATATGTATTTCTTTCAATTCACATTGGATATTTCAGCAGAGAGAAAACTCTTGAATGCCTTGCATTTTCCAAAGAGGTACTACTATCTCCCAGGTAAATAAGGGTACCAGTGCTACATGCACACAGCCTCTTACTCCACAGTTAAAACAAGGCAATTCAAGGTTGCTTCAGACTGTGCAGTGGTGGATTTATAATCTGAGCTAGAAAGCTGCATGAAGATAGTTACGGGGCATTTGCCATGTAGTAACTTGCTAGCTGGACATCCAAGTACACCCCACACAAACCAGATAATTACGGAAGTAGAGATGTAGTAAGGAAAATGTAATCCACGGAAAGAAAAGCATGCCAGACATGAAAGATGGTTTCTCTAAGAGTTCAAGTGCTTAAATATTCCTGGTTGGGTAGATGTTTTTCAGATTATATGAAAGAGTTTGAATCCAAAAATTTAGTACCTAGTCCTACTACAATAAACTGTTTTAGTACGGAAAACATATTTAGTTCTTTATGGCTGACACAGGTGAACTGCATCCTAAGACCTTGCTTTGTAGTAATTAAAACACATCAAATAGAGATTAATGCTGAACTTGGGAAACAGGTTTTGTAAGATCAGATGGAAGGGCTTTGTCCAAAAGACTCTGGAGCAAGGAAAAAATAAAGTACACTTCATTCCAGCCCTGTGTGTCTGAAAATACTGGATCTGATCTCTATTAACACTAATTATACATTCTCTAGTCTGGTAAACTGGACTTAAAAGTGAACACAGGTGAAATAAGTACCATCCTTACTGCAATTCATACAAGTCTGGCAATTCAGAAACGATGTTAAGACAAAGAATTGTGTATGCACTGTGTAGAAGTTAAAAATCATGTTGTTTATTCAGCTATCTTCCTTGTAAAAGCACAGACCAATTTCCAAGTACTTTCAATTCAAGGAAAGAGGGGGTGGAAAGTTGAGAAGAGAAAGAAAACTTCTTCACATAGATTAACACTGACCCATTCTATCAGTTAAGGAGCAGCTTGGAACACCTCCCAAGTCTAAAGCAGCTCCCTTCCCAGTTTTGCTTGGCCAGATGGAAGATGAACACATTTCAGGATTTCAAGCAGGGCTTTGGCTTGGAATCTGATGTGTTATTCCACTTTGAGGTTTAAAAAACCCTCAAAACTTATTTGCTTATTTCAGATAGTAGTTGATTAAAATGTTTTGAGGATAACAAGATGTACCATACTGTGAAGGCTGTGGAAGGCAGGCAGATAAGGGAAGGAGGGGGGAAGAGTGTCCTAAACAAAAAGGGGAAACAATAAAATAAAAGAAATTTCATAATCTCTTGAACCTGCCCCACCATGGGAGGCCTTCCCCTTCACCCATTAATTTCTATAGAGCTTTTATATGGATGAATTATTTCCTCACCTTATAAATATTGAATCAAAATATAAAAATATGCTGGCTTTTTTTTTCCCAGATGAAATTCTAGCTGTTTCTTTGTACCAATGCTTCTCTTTGCCACCTCTTAATCTAATGAATTTTTCTCTATTTCATCTTATACTCATTTATCTGCTAGCCTTTAAACTTCGTTATTACTCAAGCGCATTACAATACTAAGGATATTACACAGTCTTCCAATGGACACCATCAGAAATTACGTATGATCCAGGTATATCTTATTACTGAAAATACGCTACTTTTTTTTCCAGCATTGGAGGCTAATGCCATCATATGAATTAACAGGACAGAAACATAACAGATGCTTTCATTAAACTTAAGTGATTCAATCCAACGCTCTCTTTCTTGAAGGTCTCTGATTCAGTCACTTAGTAGTCTTTTCTGTCACAGATCTGCCTCAGATATTTATTAAAATAAATACTAATGGTTTTAAATTAGTATGCACTGCAAGAAGTATTCTTTGGTAACTTGGAGAACTGCAGAATAATACAGGGGCACTGGAGGACTAAACCCCTATGGTGAAAAAACTACTAAAGAAATTCATTTGCTTTGTCCTTTACTTATCAGGGTCACAAAGAGAGGCTGTAATACAATAAAATAGCATGCACTGTTGATAGGAGACACTGCTTTATCCTCAAGGGAATTTCTTTCGCAGTTGTCCTCTGAGTTTAATCTTACTGCTGTGGCATCTCTTACTCTTCTTACTAGCTCAGAGCCAGGGTAAAGCTGAATAAGCTATCAATGGAAAGAATTAAAAAGCAGACTGCAAACTGAAATTATGAAGTAATAAAAAGGACACTGAACTGTATAAATTGGTTTTTTCACATTTTGCAATATTGTTAGAATTTTAAGTTAAACCATCTACTTAGTGAAATAATGCTCAGTGAAATACCAATGGTAAAGTCAGAAGTCAGAGGCAATTCACAACTCATATAAGGTTTCCTTTCAGGCAGAGAAGAAAGCAATGGCAGAAGAGCTTAGGTTTGTATTGAGAAGACTAAGATTTTTAAGCCTTTCCAGTTCTGTAAGGGCTATAGAAGCTAAAAATAGCCTTTCTTATCCCATCTGTCCTAGTTTTCCTTTGTGCTACCAACTGGTTTGCTTAGTTTTGACGGTTTGATTCAGAGATTCAGCCATGTTTTTTCTCAGGTGTAAAACTGAAAAATATTTACTCAAGGAGAAGATTTCAACTTACCTGATGAAGATCACTGCCCAAAACATATTCCTGGAAGTAACCTGGGGCAGCAGATGATGCTCTAATTGCTTGCCACAGCTTGTACTGACAGCCTCCAATATAATGGGACTTAACACCAGGAAAGTGGTTGTAGTTTCTAAACACAAATGCTTTCAGTGGTGTTCCTCTGTTTACAATGGTGCTTACTGCAGCTACCTAGTGAGTGAGGAGGAACAAAATTAGTTATATATGATGACGATAATAATAACCATCATATGAGAATGAAATCTTCCCACCATATGAAATTCAATTCATACATTAATGCACCTCTGGAACCTCACTAGGTTCATTATTTATTTACATTTTTATAATGTCTATCTAAATTTTAAAAAGTGAAAGTAAAATAAAAAAAGAGACCCAAATCCCTAAAGAAAATGCTATTTTTAACTTGTAATTAATTGTTTCCACTGGCTATTCTGCTTCTATGAATATCTATGATATTTAAACAAAATGCTGGTATCAACTATATGAATTAAAAATATTTTTCCTTTAGGAATAGTATTTAATTGTCAGAAGTCTGTAACCAGCAATACAACGCCATTAAATATGCATGTCAGAACTGTCAATCGATTTCTTTCTCCAAGAAAATGATTGTTTAATATTGCAACTGATGCCTTAAGTGCTGGTAAAAATAAGAGGCAGACACAGCAGTATAGGGAAAAAGGATAGTACCTTGGGTTTAATAGGATTAAAGATGGAAAAACACGCCGAGCAGCTCTGTGTGTATCATAGAGTCTCACTCGGTCCCCCAAAAAACTCTCAGCAGGAAAAGAAACCCCCACACCTAAAAACCTCCCGCAAAACCTAAAAATCCCTTCACAGGAAAAAAACACCTCCTGTGTACAACATGTATACCGTTTTATGGACTTTACAAATTAGCATATCTACCTAAAATCCCCCAATGAGTAACTTAGCAAATGAAGTAATTGTCCCCCTATCCCCCAACCAAATGAGACTACAGCCTAGCTTAAAAAACATGTTCCAGAGAGGAGACTCCCTCCAAGGCTGGAGCCTGTGGTTTTGAGATAGTAGGGACGTTTTGTCTTCCCCCCTCAGAGAACCTCCAAACGAAGCTAATATCAGACTACAAAATTATAAACATGCAGTACTAATGGTACAGGGTATAAGGGTAAGGGGGACAAGGCAAGGGAAAGGGTATAAAATGTATAAAAAGGGTATAAAAAGAAAGACAAAAATCATAAGGCATCACAACCAGAGTTAAAGAATTGCAGGAAGAATCTCTCCTGCACAAGAATCAAACCTAAGTCTTTCAAGGTTTTTTTGTAAGGATACTGAAATGTCAGTAACAGAAATCACATATGTTCATTATTTCCTGAAAAGTGAAAAGCCAAAATGGTATTTCCATGGAAAAAAACCCCAAGTATGACGGCAAAAATAATGTATCTCACAGATCTAATCACAAAGAGAAAGTCCATGTAGTTATGGGTGAGTGTTAGAATGTGCAAGACCTTTAGAGGTGGTGCAGCCAGCCTGCCTGGCACTGTCAGAACAACACTCTTTAGCAGCCAAGTGGGTGTTCAATTCTATCTTGTTTACTATTTTACAGAGTAGGATGTTTTCATGAAAAGTTACTCAACTGCACAGCTGATGCTGTGATATCACTGTATGCATTGTCACTCTTCAGCTACTTAATTTAAGTAATTTTATTCACTGTAAATTCATCCTTATAAAAAACAAAAGTGTAACTTCCACATTACAATGGAAAAGCAAAACACTGCCTGATTAGCATGCCATCATTTGATGGAGGAAAAAGTCTCCTGTTTTTCTCAAAAGGAGAGTTTACTTCTAAGCACTACCAGAAGCATTAAGAAAAATAATTTCAGAAAATTTAACAGAAAACTTATTTAACAGATGCTTTATTTTTGGCAATACCCATGTACACTCCATGATGCAGTCTAAGTTGCAAAGTGCTCAGCACCTTCTGGAAAAATCCATGTTGCCATGAATTCACCCGCAGCAGAGCATACAACTGTGTGTTTTATTTTCATTTTGCTGTGCCTTGTAGAGAGTGCCACCACTGTCAGCACTATAAAGCGATTACTGGGAACAGCTAGTTTCAACTCTATTTATATTCACATTTTATTACTGAAGAACATGGAAGGAAGCCAAAGATGCCGGTTCAAAGATAACTTTCAAGTCAACACAGGATAGTTTCTCTCTCAGAAAGCAACATACCACAGCAGCCTTTTCATGTCCTTGTTTTAGACATGGACTAGGAACGCAGTCAGTAAGGCACATGTTTCTATGTTTAGAAAAATGTGAATATCTTCCATTTAACAGTAAAGCATTGAATATAGTGCTATGATACCAAAACACCTGTTAATTACAGATTGTTCTGAAATATATCCTATTATACTTCTCTTCTTTCTTCACACCCTATCCTTCACCAAAAATAAAATATCCATGCTTTCTCATCTTTCACTCTCGTGCTGCTGTATGTAACACCCCTCCTATGACTTGGTGTCTTTTCTATCATACAGGAAGAGATCTTGGGGCGTAAGAATGTGACTGGAGAAAACCAGGTACTCCAAACAAAGTGAGAAGAAACCCTGTCCTCTCAAACCACAGTAACACAGATCACAGCTGATAGGACAGGATCTTCAGACACTGGAATTCGTACATGAAAAAAAACAAGCTTTGCACAACCCCAAAATGCTGACCCAGTATTTCTATGCTTACAATCTTCTATGCTTAACATCTGTGCAATATATTCCAACTAGAAGTATTAAAAATATGAGAAATTTCTGCAGAAATTTAAGAACCTAATTCTTTTTTATCCTTTAAAAGCATGGGTAATCACATATGGAAGCCCGACGAGCACTTCAACACTCATGCTGTCCCATATTCATCTAGGTATAGAATTTACTCAGAACTCTTAAAAGTACTTGTAAAATACACAATTAGTATTTACCTTAGAAAACTGTACTTACCTTTGGACATTTGGACTTCCTTGCAGTTTCAATCATAAGATTTGAGCCCATTTTTTCTCTACAAAAAAGTGTAAAAAATTGAAAACGCTCCATCAGTTTAGCATGAACAAGACGTGTATTTTTATCATCCTTATTTCAGAGACCTTTACATTTAAAAGAAGCAATGCTTGAATTTCACTTTAACAATCAGATTTCTACAATTGACCTCCATGGACTGACATTTCAAACCTTCTAGTCTGTTGGAAATAAGTCTGAAGAGTGACTGAAGAGATCTTCATTCAAGCTACTCAGGTCACATACTTAACCATAAATCAGAGGATTACTCAAAGACATAGTTAGACAAAATACTTTGCTACATTTAGAAATCAAAAAACCAACATCCCTATTAACTGGTTCTACAGTAATGAAAAATCACTCCTCTCTAGTTACAGAAACAAAAGCTAAAGAGAGAAAGATGGTATTCCTTATGATTTAGAAGAAAGTTAAAACATCTACATGCAATCTTCCATAACAGTAATCCAATATGTATTTACCATCCCTTTTTGAGGTAAAATTTTTTCCACATGAATACATTCTTATAAATCACACTAATGGTCAGCATTGCAATTTCTCATCATAACAGCATCTGGGTCAGTATTCACATTGCTAATTAGAAGGTAGCCCTCCTGCACAGTAGAGGAGACTGGAAAATTACCATACTAGCCAATAATCTCACCTCACCATCTATTTCAACTTTGATTTCCTTACAATGAAGGTATGAAACTCCTACAGAGTGGGTGGTCATCCATAATGATTCCAAACAGGCTTTCCTTTAAATCTGAAAGCTTTCTTCCTCCCCCAGAACACAGCTCATCCAAACACTGGTGGTGCATCTGCCTTATTGTGCAATGACCGTTTTCTATATTGCCACACTTTCGAAAGGAATTCAATGAGCTGTTGTTATGAGATCACCCATCTACAGCTCGCACTCATGACAGGAGGTAGTAGTGCTTCCACTGTTAAAAACAACACCTTTATTGACCTAGTCAGGTCAGAAGATAGAAGAAGCTTTAAATGCTACTGTAGCAGCAGTCCTCATGCAGACAGCAGACAGTGTGCAATTAGGACAATATGCTGCTCTACTAGAGGATATTTGTGCTTGAAGAATGGCTATGTACATGTCCTTGACAAGGAGGAAGGAAAGGAGACAGGTTCCAGTCCTGCGATGGAAAACTCCTGCTGACACAATTCTTGTACCAGTAGCACTGTTTTATTTTATTTTTGAATTGATTCTAGTCTCAGAATCGCCAGCCAGAAAGGGAAGAGTGCCATCTGCACTTACTAACTGATTACAGAAGGAGACAAAGGCACACAGAACCATGAAGTAGGAATAAAAGAGATGAGACTGACAGAGGTGAGACATCAAAGACAGCTACTGATTTGCATCACTTTCATCTACTTCTGAAATGTCTGTATTAGGTATTTTTTTTCCAAACCCTGAATGTAAAGATTAAAAAAATGCATAAGCAATATTCTCTGCTTAATTATAGGAACCATCAAACTGAGTAACTATCTCATCATATCTTGCTTTTTTAGAAGGCCAAAAACTGATATTTCAGAGTAGGTACAAGAAATCCCTTAAACTACTATGCACCTTTAGACATTACAGTCTAAGCAGAACAGTTTAATATCACCTTCACATTTACTGTAGTTCTGTCGCTGGCATTAATATTTTAATTGCGTATTACATAAATCTATTTGTCTCACTGTTCAATCTTCTTTTTTGAATTCACAGCAGAAGTAATTCCACAGTTTATTCACATACTGTGCTAAAAAATAAAGCCTTCTAATTTTAATTTTATTGAAGAGTCCTCTGTTATCAAAGAAAAGAAAAAACTGGTAATTCTCAAGATGCCTTATTATCTCAAACTACCACTTTAATGTGTTTGCTTTTGTTAATGATATAGACTCCTATATGTGTGTTGTCTTGAGGTCACTGGCTACTTTTTCCCAATCTTGCAACAGAAATATCCTTTAAAATGGGGTAACCAGGACTGTAAATAATATTTTAAATGAAACTGTATTGTGAATTAATATAATGACATTAGAGTATTTTCTGTATTTTCAATCCCAACTGTCACACACTGAATCATCTTGTTTGACCACAAGCATACAGATGTTTCATTAAACCATCCATGATAACAGGGAAATCACTTTTGATATTAAAGTTACTTTAAATCCTGTAAGCATTTTTCCACTCATCGGTTATTACTTTACACATAATTTTTTCTGCCATCCTATTTTTTCATTTATCTACTTTGCTTGTCTCCGTCTGTGACCTATGTCCTCTAGACATGACCTACTTAAACAAGTCTCTTTCACAAACATTGCTCTGTCATTGCTTCAAATCACTACTATTGCAACACTTATTTCAATGATGTTATGAAGAACATATTGCCAACCATGTGCTGGAACAAGCTTTCTAATGGGCTACAGCAGCGATGCAAACACTCTGGAGAAAGAGTTTTGCAAAAGGAAAATTTTAACTTTTACCCTCTTCTAACAACAACAGTAGTACCAGGAAACTATGACATCTTTACCAAAGGTACAGGAGACATGTTTATACCATGTGCTGGTATGAAATGTATTGCCCATCTAGTCACTAGAGAGCAGTGTCAATTTCTATTTCAATCTGCAAAACAAATACTGAAGTATTATCACTTGTATTCCCAAACACATGCATTATCCATTTTCCTACCAAAAGAGAACATGCAATTTTTATCCTACACTCCATACAGTGACTGGTTGCTTCTCAAGACTATAAATTCCCAACATGAGATTTTAGCTAGCTTGTGAAAACCCCTAGCTGCTCACCAAATTTCTCCAGTAGTTTCTTAAGACAGCATGCAAGAAGAAAATTGTATACGTCAACAACAGTCAAAAGAAAACAGAGAAGTTGGAACTATAAGCCAAGTTCTTACAAATGCAATTCAACATAGCATTACATAGACTGGTATGTTGTAAGTAAAATTTTCTGCATAATGTAACTGATTAAAACCAGTCCTCAAATTGCAACTCAAGAAATACATAAGAGAAGTTAAAACAGACATATACATAATACATGAAACCAATTCCCTAAAGCACTCTGAATAAAATGTCAGTTAGCCAAAATTAGTTGTCATTTTCTGAAATGCAATTTATAACACACTCCATTGAATGTATGCAACATTAGCCTGATGAAACATCAACTTAATTATTTTCGGCAAGAATACCTTCTGACAGAAAATACCATCACTGATATTGTGGAAGGACTAAACATGTATTACATGTCTGTACACTGTCAATGGATTGTCTCTATTTCAAGCAAAGCTGACAAGTTACCATTTAAACTACAAAAATGCACACAGCACAAGTAAAGCTTTTAAATTCAAAACAAAACATAGAGCAGTTTCTCCATGCTATGACAACGTTAGACCTGACCTTCAATATTGCTATAAAGAGGTACTACATAACCTTACAATTCCTTTCGTAGCTCCAGGCTCCCACACCACAGGGAAGCCTCTAGGAACCCCTTCAACAAAATGCTCTGCAGGCATAGCATCTCCCTTCAACATTAGAGGTCACCAAGAAATCATCTGTTGATCAGCACATTTAATTTTTAATTTACTCTACAGATAATATACTAATTGCCTGCTTTTGTCTATTGCGCAGTAGAGTCCTTTACCTCCCTCATGTACTACATGTAGCTGCAAAAGCAACAGTATTTTAATTAAAGGCATGTAAAATACTTTCACATGAGGCTATTGTGATTTTCACAAGATTTAATTGGGTGAGGAAGGAAATGAGGGAAGACAGAAAAATCTAATTTCATAAAAAAGATCTCCATATAGCTGAGAAGAAAAGTTCATTATACTAATTTGATAAATGTATTTATTTCTGAAAATATGCAAGAGCACAAAGAAGACGTGCTTAGAAGCTTCTCTCTCCACTCCATCAAAGAAGTAAGATGCTGAAAATTCAGACAGCACTGGTATTCCCACTATTATGCCATGAAAAACTCTCTTAATCGCATAAAACACAGTAATTGTGTTTCCAAAGGAACTTGTTATTACTTATCAAAAGGAACTTTTAACCATTTTACAATTTCTCTTAGAAAAGGTTGTTCCAGTTCTTTCAGTGAAGGGTCCACTTATGCTGGATGGGAAATTATGACATTAGTTTCCTAAAAATTATAAACAATTGAACTGTCAATACAAATACAGATGAATAAAACTAAGAAATAAAACCTGCAATATAATTCTTTCTAGTGGCTTTTCCTGAATAGCCATCAATGCATGTGAATACACCTCATGGGCAACTCTGACACTGCGGATAATTTTTCACTGCAACCCTTACAGTTCATTTCCCTTTCAAAGAAAGTGGCAATGGACAAAGCCCTTCCATATAGCAGGAAACATTAAAAATCCCTACTACAGCACATTATTTCATTACTCACCAATCTCCTTTAAGAAAAAAGGCACAGCAGGTGGCTAGTAAAATTGTAGCAAATCTGTAATGAGTCAGATCAAGTAGAGCTGGCAAGCATACAGGAATATAATCAGAAATCAGTGCAGTAAAGCTTGCTTTATTCCCCAGGAACGTAAATCATTACACTAAAAGCTTACAATGTTTTGGTAAATATGAAAACAGCTATTTCAAAAGAATGAGAGTATATGTTAATCCTTTCTAGTTGTTTTAAGCATCTGCACACCAGTGAAGCAGTAACAAAACCAAATGCACTGAGACATTGCACTAATTATTTTTCACCCAATTATCTTTTACTTACTTGAGCATTTTTTCCCATACATCACTGTCATAAAAGGCGTGGCTCCAGCCCATTTTGACTGTTCCAACAATGACATTCTGCTTAAAAACATCTGATCCTAACTTATGGTACAGTTCTTCACAATCATCCAGGGGGATATGGAACAACCCCAACATAAAAGCTAATATAGCTCCTGAAAAAAACAAATATTTTGCAATGTAAAATGTATCCTGGAGTAAGATTACAAAAACAGATTACCAGTTAATGAAGTTCACAGGTTAGCAGACTGACTTGAAACAGGAAGACCAATTTTATATCACTAAACTCCTGCTCAGAGGTCACAAACCATGTTTTAAAAGAACATATCAAGACAGCAAGAGTCTACTTTCAAAAACAGAAATATGAGAAGTTGAAAAATTACATCATTTCATTTTGCAGATTACAACATATATATGGCAGAAAGCAATTAAAATCCACTGCTTTACTTGGAAAGAGAAACAAGCAAGAGAAATCTATGCTGTCGTATTAGAAATTTATTTGGAGCATTATTTGCTACCTTGCAAACTCTTAAGCCAGTAGAGAAATATTCCAGGAAAATTCTGTAAAAATAAAGGAGCTTTCAGTAGTTTGGATTACATTTGGTTGCAACCATGTATAATTAGTTCATACATGCTGCCATCTAGTGTGTGCCTAACAAAAATTACGACCTACCCTTGTAGGAACAAAATAACAGCATTCAAAAAAGCATTGCTGCTAAATACTATTTAAAGGACTGTGGAAAAATAAAATTAATGCGTTATTACAATTCTTAGATATATTAAACTGAAAGGGACATACATAACCTTTAATTGTGCCATACTGTAAGAACATGTAATTAAGCATTAGAGATAATTAGGACACATGACTTTTTCAATCTGGAAATAAATGCAATAGGCTTGAATAAAATTAGTTTTAAAAGGAGCCAATTCTTGAAATAGAGTAGGAATATAACACATGTGCAGAAAAAACTACATGCAGGAAGTTACAGATGGCTTTAAAGGAAACATTACTTCCAAGCCCTTTTTCACTCTCACAATCTCCACCACTGTGATAGCTGAGCATCGGTGGACTGATGGTCTCACTTTTTAAAAGGTAGCACACATGCTTAAGGCAACCTGGGCCTACTTGACACAAAAGTTTCATCAAGAGAAACTTTCTCAATCGCCAAATCATCAAATGCCTCTATTCAACACAGACTTAACACCTCCCAGTCGAAAACACCATTTTCCCCAAGTCATGCAAGTCCTCCACCACATTTTCTTCCTCTAAACTCTGCAGCACCAGTTCTGCAGTATCGCACATTTGCTATTTTGGCGAGCAGATTCAAGGTATGCAGGGCCCATTACAGGACCACTGCAATGATCTTTCTCTGTGACTGCCTGCATTTATACCCTCTGACCCCCATTTAAGAGAAGTACAGGAAAGATAACTACAAAGACAGTGATGCTGAATTCACAGCAAGGGTATTTCTAAACTTCAAAGGCAAAACAGCTGAACAATAGGATGAAAAAGTGCAGTAGAAAAGAGAAGTGCAGTGTACAAGAGGCATCCTTCCTATAATTTAATACATCACTCTTGTAAAGCACATTTTTCAGCTGCAAGACTACTGGCATATGTACTGTCAATGCAAACAGAATTGCCAGCAGTGCTGGCAGACATGCATGACCTCACCCAGCCATGTCTTGTCATTTATTATTGTAAGTTGAACAACTGCAGAAAAAATCTTAATTGTGTAAACAAAATTTAAAAGAATATGCTAAGTACTTACTAGTAGTCATAAATCCCAAAATTTGAGGAAGAATTAAAAACAAAGTTAGTTCCAGTGACAGCAGTGGGCACAAATTAAGAACACCAGGCCTTTCTATCCAAGGTAAAACACTTTTATTACAATTGAAGAAGACACTGGAGAAGTATTTTGTGGGGAAACTATATTCCAAAGAAACAATCAGTTACTGCTAAATTAACTAATGAAAGACTTATTTGGAAGACTATTAAAAATGCAAAGCAGGGAACTATATTGTGCCTACGAACAAATTCCTTCTAGGAGACCTAAACATTCTCCTCCAGTATTTCGAGTCTATTAAGCAAATCTCTTGAAACACACTTTTTCTACTCATGGTGATCTGTATTTAATATAATTTCTGAATTAAACTGTATAGAATATAAGTATAGCAAAAAATTTGAAGAATGTGGGTTTCTAAAGGAAACTGAGCTAGTGAACTACAGCATACCTCCTATGTTAGAAACATAATTGTGCTGCTACTGGTCTAACATAATTTCTGAAGATGACTGTCTTTTACGGAGACTTATGCTTTGGAGTTTCCTACTTTCTAGGGAGGAGTTACTTATCACTGAATCACAGGAGTAATTAAGACTGGGAGGGACCTGCAGACATCATCTAGTCCAACCTCTGTTCCAACAGGTGTAATTAGAATAGGTTACTCTGGACTTGTTCAGCCAAATTGTGAGTATCTCCATGGATGAAGATTACACAGCCTGTGCAGGCAACTCCTTCCGGTGTCTGACCATCCCTGCAAGAAAAACATGATCCTGTACCTAATTATAACTTCCCATACTCCAACTTGTCTGTTGGATTTTTTCCTATCACTGTGCACCTTCAAAATTATTCTAGATCCATCTTCTCTTTATTTTCCCATTAGCTGAAACAGGGTAAAGGCCTACCCTTAGCCTTCTCTTCTTAAGGCCAAATAAACCCAGTTTTTGCACTCTCCTTTATATGTCATGAGCTCCAGTGCCCTGATTATCTGCTTGGCTCCTGCCAGACTCAGCCAGTATGTACAAAAACATACCCAAAAGATTAAGCGTTTATACAGGAGCCTGTAACAAGACATTTGTGGCCAAACAGAGACCCTTAAATTGTTGGGTACATTCTTGTCCATGCAAAGCCAATGTGGGCAGCTTTCCTTGCTCTACAGCACACTGATGATTCATGTCCAACTTGTTCCAAGTAAGACCAGGTCCCTTCCTGCAGAGCTGGTTTATAGCCCATCAGCCCACCTCAGATGGAGGGCTTTGTATTTTGCTTTACTGAACCTGCCAAGTCATTTCCCCAGCCTGTACAGACCAATATCAACAGAGGGCAACAAAGCACTGACCACTTCCTCTAATTTAGATCCTCCAAGGTCTTGCTATGGGCACATTCTGTCCTTCTGGCAGGTAATTAATAAAGATGAAACCTTGCTGTTAACTTAATAAAGGAAACATTACTGACCCAGTATCAGTTCCTGAGTGGTATTACCTTAGTAGTCTGTAAAGCTTCATAAATATCTAAGATAACCGTTTCTGTGTGCAAATTGAAGATACGACATAAATTGAAAAAAAGACAAATCAGTTTGAAGCCACAAATTCATACTGAACTGCTCAAAGTTCTTATTCAGAAGCAAAATGAAAGACTAGAAATCACAACTATACTTTCCCAGCTTACACTCTAAGTCAGAAACTGCCAAATCTACATTTATTCTCAGATGTTCCTTTACTATATTGATAGCAAAATTCCAACTTGGGGCTTAATTACCTGTGCTTACGCCACAGATGTAGTCAAAAAGTTGATGAACTGGCTTTCCAGTTAGTTGTTCTAGTTTCCGTAGAGTCTGAAGTGCTACTAAACCCCTGAAACACAAAAATCCCCTTCATATACAAGGGCAGCGTTATCTTACATAGCTCTAATAATTTTTCAATCACCTTTGCTTCATTATAACTAATTATAATTGAATAACTACAACAGTAAGAATCATGAATATTTCAGGAAATGAAAGAGCAGCAGAGCACAGTTAAAATAAAATGATGAATACTAAACATAAATTACATACTCAGGCATACCAAAAGCAGTATTCAACAGCTACAGCCATATTGTTTTATAGCAAAGGCTTGGGGGTGATCAACTTTTGTGGATGTTGATCTGAACAGATTTTAGCTGCATTGCCACCACACAGCACTTAAATTTTAGTCTTAAAAATATATAGCACTCTGGGACATAGTATTTTCCAGTGTGGGGTTTGCTTGGTCTCAATTCAATGTGTCTGAAATAATGGGAGAGATGCATTAGAGACCATCAGATTTGTGCTTCTCTAGCATGAAACAGTATCTGGCACGCAGCAGTGTGAACTCTCTTGGGATAGAGCAAGATAACTGTATGGCAAAATGAGCACCAAAACAAACACCATTCAAGCAGAAATGCATACAAAAACAATACCCATCACTTAAGATAGGCAAATGTAACTCATAAATTGCCTCTTTGGGTATTTAGCTATCAAAGAAAAACTGAAATTTGATTTCTAGTTACAGTATGAAAAAGACTATAAGTATATAAAACCCCAGAAGTTTTACCTTGTTCCTCCTCCATCAATGGTGAGGATTCGAATACCCCAGCCTTTCACAGGGTCTGTATATCCAATCAGAGCTAAAGTTTCTCTAACAGCAGCCTGAAGACTTTCATCATTAGCCTGTCTCAGTCGCAACAGGCATGGGATTAATTTTTCCTATTGATAAATACATGGATATTTTATTCTAACAATATTTTTAAACCAAAAGAATCCACTGTTAAATTTACTAGTGTGGCATTCAAGTACAGAAGTAATATATTAGTTAAACTTGGAAGAAAATGTCTTCAAATCTGTATTTACCCATGCCTTTCTCTAACTAGGGAAAGAAAGGATGTCAATATTATATGGTACACACCTCGTCGCTATAGTAACTATCTATCAGAATTAAACAATCCAGGTGATATGTAAATCTTTTGAATAGCTAGGAAAGCTGCATTTACCAGTTTAGTTTTATTGACTTAGTATCACATCAGCCAATTGTAGACTTGAGTATGAAGCACACCAAGTATAGGTAAAATCCCAGATTTTACTTAGTGTCACACTCCTTCAAAACAAGACATGCCTTCTAAGTACACTAATATCAAATAAAAAATTAAAATGTTTCCTCACACAGACTATTTTTAAATGTACATTACCACAAAGATATACAGTATTACCATTAAAATGGGAGTAGTGAATACACTCTTTCATAATAAAGTAATTCACATAAGTTTATGTGGATGCCTGACCTGTACCCTGCCCAGATGATTCATCTGGCTTACATTTCATTCCCAAAGGCTACTTCTCCAGAAATTCTACAATCTGTGTCACACATTTGTCACATCTTGTGGAAAAAGGCACGAGGCTGACAAATGCTGTGATTTAGCTGGTACTTCTTGAATAGTCTACTACCCACCTCCTGCCCTCTCAATGCAGGGCAGGAAACAAGTAGGGCTAGATTACATGAACTTATTTGATGGTTCTCTTGCCACCTCTCTTCGAAGAAAGCATGTAAACAAGCATAGAAAGTACTGTGCATATACAGATCAACTGTACAGCACATTCCCATCTGGTCAACTGCCACAGAGGACACAGCGTACGACCTTTATCTACCACTGGAAAAAGCTATACTACCTATCCACATGACCATGCCGTATGCTTCTAAATTAAACAGTGCAATCTTAAGAGTCTTCAGCTAAACTCCCAGTAGTTTGCACGTGAATCTGCTTGAACCAGCTAAAAAAAGATACACTCAAATTGTAATCTTTACAAACAGGAAATATGACTAGTCCACAAAAGCACAGAAGGAGGTTTTGTGTTATTCTGTATCAATCACCTGTCAGATTTTTTTTATCTAAGCATAAAAACTATTTGCACCTTAATTGCAACTCCTCTGCTCTCTGGAAATTCTAGAAGATGATAGGTCAGTTCTTCAACCCTGTTGATGCAGACTCTTTGATTAGTGGATCTCCGCAGGGCTTGAACTAAAGCGCGAGTCCTGTTATCAATGCTCACTCTTGCAATGATCTAAAGACAAACAGACAAAACTACTCTAAGAAATATGTAAAACTCCTCAAGATTTATTTCAACGTGTTATTTTAAGATTTCTCAGAAGCAGTGAACAGTATGTTGTACTAGAGATCTGCTTCAGGTTCCAAGTAAGCACTGCTTAAACCATCAACAAAAAACTTTTGACTCTTTGTTTATCAGAAAACTAAACAAAGGCAGCTCACAGCAAGAATACCAAACAAACATGTCAGTATGTATTCAGATGACTTTCCAGGGCAACTCTATGGTATTTAAACCATGAACAAACCATGAACTGTAAAATTACTTTAACTACAAAAAAAGAAAGCACAACTAGATCTGTATGTATTTATGGACTCTATGTATATATGAACTAAATATCTGTACATATCTGTTGCATGTACAGATATATACAGATATATCTATACCTACTTTTAAGTACATATATGTAAGTTTACATATAGTATGCATATATATATATAATCTATTTAGTTTTCCATATGTACTTATTTATCAAAGTACACAGAATGAATCAGAAGAGTTTGGGTTGGAAGAGGCCTTAAAGATCATCTAGTTCCAACCTCCCTGCTGTGGGCAGGGACACCACATATATACTTATATGGAAGTACAAGCACTTATAGATAAGTAAAAGCACATGTACATACGTAAGTACATACACAGGTATGTACTTGTTTATGTAAGTAAATGTGTGTGCGTATCTATGCTTACACTTCAGTATATACACTAGCGTAGCATATATATAAACACTTGTATAAAATATACTTAGAAATAATAAATAAATTAACACTAAACAAAGACTTGCCTTTTCTCTCTGAAGAGACAGATGCTTTGCCCTCTCTTCTGCAGTCTTGGCCTCTTTTGCTTTGTCCTCATCACTCTTCTCAGACACTTCTTGTTCTTGCTCTTTACTCTTTTCTGGTGAAACAACTTTTGTATCGGATCGTAACTTTGGAACCAACCCACCAATATAGCTGTCTACAAAAGCCTGTACGCTGTTACTGGGATATGAAAGAAAGTTTGCAATACTTTTTTTAGTGGAAACGGGGAGAGCAGTATTTGTCTTTTCAGTACCCAGGGTCTCTGCTTCAGGAGCTAAAGTACCTGCTGAATCCACTGTCTTTTCTTCTCTTGTTACAGTATTTTCTGATGAATCAAGCTTATTCTTCTCTGCACTTTCAGAGTCCTGTAATAAAGCGTTTCTTTTTCTTTCTCGTTCCATAATAGAATTATTAAAGTAGGAGTTGATATGATCAGCTATGAAGTTGTAAGTCTCTCCAAAATTTGTAGAAAAGTAGCTTATATGAAAAAGATGGTTTTTAGTAGATGCTGAAACTTCTGGAGTATCTTGACAAGTGCGACTTGAACTTACTAACACAGACTTCAACTTTTCACTTTCACAAGTGGATTTCTTTGCAGCTGGGCCTCTGTTGCAATCATCCTGAGTTCTGACATCTGTGACTTGCTTATTTTCTAGATTTGCGTTGATGTTATTTCCATCTGCACTACTTTTATTTGCTTTACCCGAAGTACCTGAGTGGGACTTTAGTCGAGCTATCCGTGACACCAGTTCACTGTGAGTGCCAGACACAGCCTTTGAAACAGATTCTATAGTATTCTTAATTCGTGACATGCGAATGCTCACCTTTGTAAGTCCTTTAGAAGAAGAAGTTAAAAGTTTGGAAACTCGGTAGTATAAAAACTCATGGCTATAAATGTACTTGTTGTACCAAAATGTTCTGCTTCTGGCCCACTTACACCAAGGCTCACTTGTATGAAAAAGTCTCAGGTGTGCAGCATGATTTATCCTCCAGCAGGCTTTAGGTCTACAGAAACACAGGTATTTGTTTCTTTGCTTCCACCAAAGATTTTTTGGGTTAATCAAAAAGAACAAATATGCGTCCAAGGATAAATGAACTGTCATTACTTATAAATAATTGCACCTTTTCTATGTTGCTTTCTACTTCATTCCAAAAAATATATGTCAATAAATAAGTCCCGTAATGTAGTGTAGTCTGAAAAAGAAAAAAAACCCAACAAAACAAAAACCAACAATGGAAACCCTAAACCAGAAACAAGTTAAACTAAAATCACAGAGTTGTTTAAAACAGATGAAGCTTATGTATCCTTCGTATGCATCTATAAAGACAGATAAACATTCAAATCAAATAATCTCACGGGAATATCTACTGCTCAGGACATTTGGTAGCATCACCCCAGCATTTCAACACGCTACTCCCTAAAGGCCAGTTTAAGCTCATCTTGAGCAGCGTGTGACACTTCCCAAAAGCACTTAGTGACATACAGAAAACTGACTGCTGCGTCTTCAGCAAATTATCTAGTGTAGACACAACGTTTCAAATGTCATTATATTACCATCCCTTTACAGAATTCCTCACAAGGGAGAAGTGACATCAATACTTTGAGCAAAGTTCAACGAAACCTGCCCATCCTAAGCGCCAAGGGCATTATATAATCCTTACTCTGCAAATAAAAGGGCAACTGGCGGAGCAGCGTTTTACACAGCACACCAGAGTTGTGCTGAAACCGCAGGCGCAAAATCTATTATTTGCCGAAACAGCAAGCACAGGCTTCCACCGCCTGCGACAAATGCCGAGCAGGGCTGCCAGGCAGGAGCGCAGGCCGACTCCACAGTGACAGCAGAGGTGACACCACCGCTGGCAACCCCATCGTTACTTACAGCCTCCTCTGCCTGCGCTGTGCCGCTGTGCCTATGTGCCTGTCCCGCCGGGTGACCGCCGCGCAGTCGGGCTGCGGGCCCCAAGGCCGGGCCGGGCTATATAGGCACGAGGGCGTCTCCTGCTCCGGGGGCAGGCGCGGGCGCTGTTCCTGCCTTGCGCCATTTCTCAGAAACGCTGCCGAGAGTGGCCGCGTAAACAAGCACCGAGTCCCGGCCCGCTGTCCCCGGCCCAGCTCCCGTTACGCGAGCGAGCCCCGCGTGCCCGGCACGCGCTCAGCGCGTCCGCCCCATCCTCATATTCCCCCGCGGCCCGGTGGCGACGCGGCCCGTCCCGGCGGCGGTACCTGCTGGACAGTCGC